>JANIPN010000005.1:50814853-50835124 GCA_027478595.1 Erythroxylum anguifugum
CTAGTGATTTATTCTGCTATTGTATAGGGATTTTATTTTGTATAGGATTTTATTTCCATCTGCATATACTAGGATCATACTTGTATAAATAGAGATGTAGTAGTCTTGCAAATCAATTCAATACAACAAGAATTATTGAGTTCCTTTTTCCACAGTTGGCAAGCTGGACATGCATGACTTTTTCAGACCAACTTGAGAGTGAGTGTTGAGATATTCTTGGTGAATATTGGCTCCTATAAGTTAGCTAAATCAGATCGGCAACATATCATGTACAGTTGTAAATTCATAGGATAGAAACCTGTATAGTCTATATATTATGTGGCAATGTAAAGTGAAAGAGGGGGCAACATCTATTCCTCTGTTCAGGTTCTATTTTCTATAGAAATTTACTACTAGAATTATCCAATGCCCTGGAAAGGAATATGGTAAATCAAAATAATTAAAGCAATAGTGCATATCTGAGAATGTTCAGAGATAATACCTTCACTATGGTAACAGCAAATGAGGCAGGAATAAATGAGAAGGCAATGTTAACAATAATAGCAGCTGAGAATGCATCCAAATCCTGCATAACCCATAAAAGTTTTCAAAACTGGTAAGATAAATCTTCTTAATTAACTATGGAAAAGTCTATTATCCAATATCATATGCAATATACCACACGGGAACTATTGAACACCATGGAAATAGCTAACATGCAATATCTTATTCAAGAACCTACAAGTCAAATTGGTAATAACTAAAGGAAAATTCACTTCACAATACAAGAGTGAATTTCAAAGGCTAGAGTGGAAATGACATGAATGTCAAATAGCATTCCCTTTTATATAGCACAAGCAACTCATGAATACAATCATACAAGTACCAAAATGTAGTTAGAGAAAGAAAAGACATCCTTAATAGATCATGATCAGTATTATGATTTACAATATGCTTTATGCATATAACATCAATAGCAATCAGCTCCAGCTTCCAATTTGACTAGCATATGCAAAAAAAAAAATTGTTATGGCACCTTATCTATTACTAACAGGGATTTTTGTTAAGGATTTCGCTTTATTAGACTGGCTTCATATTAACAATAACACTACCACTAGTGTCAGAATCCAAAAATAGCAGTCTTGTTATCAATAAAAAGGTATCTATCATCATCTTCTAAGTTCCCCTACTCTTTCCTCACCTATCACTTTATTATCTTTCCAATGTTGTGACCTCAACTCACCTATATTTTACGCTGCCAATTGTTGGAAATTGTGAAGATTGAGTATTTAGCACAAAAATATTATATATCCAATATAGGAATAATTTCTATATCCATAAAGTAGTTTAGGTACTATTTAAGTATATTATATTCTCTTATCATAGAATATTGTACTGCTTACTATCATATATAGATGAGTTCAACCTAACACACCTTGATATCTTGTGGTCCTTGTATTTGTGAACCTAGATTTTATAGCCAAATCACATGAACCGATGTGTATATCCTTCTCCTTTCTTTCTTCTTTATATCTCCATTTATCTTTTCATAGTGTCAATTTCAAATAGACATACAAACCTCTTGCCTCTCTTGGTTTCCTAGCTTAAATACATCTCCAAATCAAATGACTTTCTTGACTAAATTCTTTATATTTAAGCAAATCATAGGGGTATTGAGACTTTTCTCAGCCTTTCGAGGTGTATAACGTGTCCCTATTCCCTAATCACTCTTTTTCACATATTATCAAAACTAATTTAATATGGTATCAAAACCAAGTTCTAATTGTAGGGACCTAAAACCCTCTATTAGTTATTCTTCAAAATCCAAGGTTTCAATCATGATACCTAAATCCCAAATCCCTAACAATTTGTATCTTCTTCAAAGCCAAGTTTAGAGTCTAGGAATCTAAAAGTATTTGTTTTTTCTTCTTCAGATCCAATGTCCTAACCTTCCTCCCAGAAACCCATTGAGAGTGCCATTACCTCTATATATTGTATTTCCCTCTTGCAGCTCACTGGGTGAGTCATTACCTCTATTATGTCTTTTTTTTGGCAGCCCGTTTAAACTCAGTTATTCTTATTTTATCTTTCCTTTTAATCGTCCATTAAAAATACCGCTACCTTTATTTTGTATTTTCTTCCTACAGACCATAAGAAAGAAATTAACTCTATTTTTTCTTTTCTTCCCTATCACTTCAATTCTACTTCCCCTCCTTTCTTCTCTGTCAACTAACATTTTTTAATTCTTAGTTTCTATTTCAATCAAGTTGTCACTATTTTTGTCTTTTAACAAGTGTCCCTTGTTGTTTCCTTTACTACAAATGTTGTTTTTGTTGATTTTAGAGTTTAATAACAAGAGGAAAATAGCCAAAAATAGAAAACAAAAAATAGCAAAAAACAATAGAAGGAAAAAGGACATATCGGTGGTCTATTTTAAATTTTATGTGTTTGTCAAATTCTCCATTACCATATTCAAAATTCATATGTAAGCTGCACATGACAAGCATCAACTTACTAGCTTTTGAGTGTTGAAGAGAATGAATATTTAGTATCTAATAAATAAATATTATTATGTAACTATTATGGGAATGTTTTCTATATCCTATAATAGAGTAGTTTAGATATTATTTAAGAACATTGTATTCTTTTATTATGGGATATCATATTATCCTATTATTATAAATAGATAGGCTAAACCTAGTGAAGAATACACTTAAGTACTTGTCAAGTTGTATATAGATGTATATATACTGTGGGAAAGTAAATTTTTTGACCAGCTATTCGTTTATTCATTTCAATAGCAGCTACTCACAATTGGCTTTTATATCAGTTGGACATCAAAAATGCCTTCTTACATGATGACCTTCAGGAGAAAGTTTATATGAACTAATCATCTAGATTTATTATCCAAGGAGTGTGAAAAAATTTGTCATTTTCAAAAGTCTCTGTATGGTTTAAAACATAGTTCTTGTGCTTGGTTTGAAAACTTTAGTCAAATAATAGAAAAGTTCAAAATGAAAAAAAAGTAAGTCGGACAACTTGATTTTCTACACACATTCTGCATCTGGCAACATTATCCTTGTTATGTATATGTATGATATTTTTCATTACTAAAAGTGATACTCTGGGAATTTCATCCCTCAAGTCCTTTCATCAAAGTTAGTTTCACATGAAAGATTTAGGAATTCTGAAGTACTTTTTGGGAGTTGAGTTGATAAGAAGCATGAAAGGCATTTTTTTATTTCAAAGGAACTGTGTGCTTGACTTATTAACTAAGACCAGAAAGTTAGGGGCTAAGTCATACAGTGTCTCAATGCTTCCTAATCTCCCATTTACAAAGACGGAGACCAATTTGAAGATCTATAGAAACATAAAAGACTGGTTGAAAAATTGAACTACCTTACAATCACTCGTTTTGATATCACATATTCTATCTATATTGTAAGCCAATTCATATCTTCCTTAATAGTTCACCATTTGAAAGCTTTAGAATAGATCTTATGTTATTTAAAGGGAGCTCCTAGGCGAGATATTGTATGAAGACCATAGACATACTCACATCAAGTGTTTCTCATATGCAAATTGGACAGGTTCCAAGATTAACCAGAAATCCACTACCAGCTGTTGCTTTTGTTGAGTAAATTTGGTCTCATGAAAATGTAGACATATAAAGCTATGACATAGTATGTGCCACAGGGGTGTTTTGAGGCTAGACAGATGCCTTCAAATCCCTCGAGTTGCAACTTAATCCTTCAACTAAGTTCTCAACAAAATTCCACCAAACAGCTTAGGTACACTTCACCTAATCAATTTGTCAAACACTTTCTAGACACTCCTTTGAAGCATTTCGCCAACAGCTGCTAAGCCCTTCAATCTCCACTCTTTAGAGGCTTAGAAAACTCTCTTTAAAAGGTTATAAGCATAGGAATAAGGTCTGGAAATGCACAAACATGAATACAACCAAATCTGGACAATTGAACATGTAGAATTCTCACTCTCACTGTTTGAGACATTTCATCAAAAAGGTTCTATACCTTCAGTTTTCTGGTGTTTTTGGGCAGTAAACAAGAAGGAATCAGATCATATATGTATAAAAAAAATTATTAATGTCTCGTAACAAAGGTTGCAATAAATGAGGGCTGAAAAGAGTGAAATTCCACACATTTTCCAGCCTACAACAAACATATATATGTTGAGACTAGATTTCAGCATAAGTATAGCAAGAAGAGGGGGGGTAAGAAAGATAGCACTACAGGTAATGTGTGAAGGGTAAAATGGAGAATGAGAGGGCGTTGAGTCATGTGGGAGTTAGTTAGGATGAGAGAATATAAGGTTGTTATGAGAAAATGATTGGCATTCGGTTATGATATGTGAATTGATGTTTGTACGGAGGTTCTGCTAGCCCTCGAAGTCTAGCTGGGGAATAACACTGTCCAGTATCCATTTCATTCTCATTTCATCTCTGTTCTTGTTTTATTGCTGCTGTGTGCGTGCTCTGTTGTGGTTGTGTGGTGGTTTATAGTGCAGGTCATTGTCGTTGGGTTGATTCACTGTTAGAGCAGGTGGTCTCTTACAATATATAAGTTGTATACAAGATGTAGGAAAGTAAATTTCTTAATTTCTCAAAGATAATGGGACCCTACGAGATTTTGGGATCCTAGGAGATTGATTTCTATCCTAAGAGATTGTGGGATCCTAGGAGATTGATTTCTATCCTAAAAGATTATTGCATATTTTTCTCCTATAATAAGATGTTTATAACCATGTAACCCAAAATCAATTGTAAGAAGATAAATTATTTTCCTCTTCTATTTCGCGTCAATACCGTCATATATGTATCCACTTACATAGACTTTATAGTTGAACCGGGTTAAACCAATGTTTATCTCATTCTCACTAGGCATGGCAATGGGTCAAGCTATGACCCAACTATCTCATAAGGTGGTTTGAGATTGGCCCCAAACCCAGTACTGCCCAAAATGGCGTCGCTGTAGGGTGGTGGATCAAGCCATTTGGGCCATTCAGGTCGAGCCTCAGGCCAACTTCAGAGGCCCGAATCAGCCCGAAGCCCAGTCAACCCAAGCTAACC
Source organism: Erythroxylum anguifugum (assembly GCA_027478595.1). Classification (NCBI taxonomy): domain Eukaryota; kingdom Viridiplantae; phylum Streptophyta; class Magnoliopsida; order Malpighiales; family Erythroxylaceae; genus Erythroxylum; species Erythroxylum anguifugum. The sequence continues at coordinate 50,819,922 of JANIPN010000005.1, forward strand.
CGTTAACTTCAGGCAAGTTGAGCTAAAATTGCCTTGCCTAGTTCTTACTTCGCTTTCTCTCTCTCCTTTATTTCTCCACAGCCCTGGGCCGGCTCAAAGCCGAGTCAACCCGAGCTTGACTGGTTAACTTCAGGCGAGCCGGGTTGAAACTACCTTACCTAATTCTTACTTCTCCTTCTCCTTTGTCTCTCCTTTGTCTCCGAGTTTAGGCCGAACAACATCGTTTTCAGCAAAACAATATCGTTTTCAAGTGAAATTAAATTAAATTTAAAAAATGGCCAAACCCAAACACGCCCAATGCCATCTCTACACATGTATCGAAGCTAATTCAGTATCAACCATTCCTTTTTTAAAGTTTCAAATACTAGACAAATCTCACAGGTAATATATGTCACATGATCAGCATTTAAAATCACAAGAACAAGAACAAATAATAGAGTAATTTATCGATACAATTCAAAATTATCTTCACTAGTTGTAACTCTTACCTAGAACATGAATTGAATTTTGAGTCCACTTAATGTGCTGAGTGAGCAAATAATAAGATGCAACAGAAGAACACCAAGAATTCTTAAGAAAATATAGCAACATAAAACAAAATAGAAAAATGAAAAAAGTGCCAGAGCCTATCTTGTAACCAATATATAAAAGAACAAGAGCACTATCCAAGAGAATGTTTCTCTTATGATGGTTATCTGGTGATCCATCAAATCTATCTCACCACTGACAAAAGATACTGTAGAAGCAACAAGGTCTATGTGAAAGCAAGTAACTTGAGTTTATATATCAAGTAGAAAGAGCATACATGATGTTGCAAATGCTGGCTTTTTGTCATGGGCAGAGGGTGGTTGCGAGTCTTAATGGTCATATTTTTGTCACCAGTAGCAAGTTTAAGAATGGCAGCATTCATTATATTGATATAGGTAGGAGCAGAATGCTGACAAGAACTATTGTGCAGTACAGTATATCCCAGACTTCCATCATCATTTTGATCATCCATCACAATCGCACCATACCTGCATTATCATAAATGAAGTAATTTTGAACTTTATGAATAATCATGGAGACTTCCTCTCACCAAATGGGCTATTCAATTATTCAATACTACATATGATAATGAGCATATTACATCAACAATTTTTTGGAGTTCTAGAATCGGCTTGCACCTTCTGTGAATAAGTTAAGCTTAATGCAAAATTTTAAAAGCTCAAAGGGCAGACAGATTTACATCACATTTCAAAGCTTAAACAGGAAAAAGATAATAAAAAGGAAAAATAAACAGCCTCTTCAAACAGATAGCACAGGTCAATGTTGAAGGTAAACTAAACTGTGCCAACCATGTCCAGAAACATATAAAAAGAAGATATTACCAGCAAGTACCCATAAAGAAGGTATAGAAACAGATCAAAGACATAAAATAGCCTCGTCATCATTAAGGTACTCATTTGCTAGCAACATAAAATGTGCTCAAGTGTGTAAGTGGAGACAAACCCATATCATATTGACACATATATTCAACATCAACCCTATAGAATAAATGTTAGACTGCAGTCTTGCAGGCTGCTCCTCTTTCCCAAGCCACATCCTACGATACAATATATGTAGAACAAAGAATCGATCTTGGTTGGATAATATCGACTAATAAGTCCTAAAAATTGATCAAGTTGCTTCATGAATAATTTTACCATTTCAGTCAAAATTGACACTGGAAAAGTTTCTGAATAACATTTAACTCAGATTTCAGATCAACAGACCTTGATTGGTAGGATTCATTGAAGCTAGACATCAAGAATTCACTCATCGAAAGCAGTTCTGGTCCCAAAGTTGGCCCTGCTGCCTCAATTGCATCAGTAAGTGCCCTTTTTGAATCAGGGAACTTGTATGAAGTCTGTTTGAGGTTTTGAATCCAGCCCCCGTCAATAAATTCTGCAATCTGTAGTTTGATAGCTTGTAAGAGTGCTCATGACCATACTATGAAATGGTTCAGTAGCATTAAAAAAAAAAAGGACATGATAAATATAACCTCTAACCTCTTCTGCAATAGGCTTTGACAGATTAAAAGGAATAGGACCGCCACCACCGCCGCCCGTTAACAGAGGATTGAAATATGAAGTTGTCAAACTAATGGATTGTTGGTCAGGATGTGGCTTAAGCTTTAGAAAAAGAAGACCAACAAAAAGGAAGACAGCTGGAATCAAAAGTTGGAAGACAATTGTCCTCCTATCTCTCCGAGCAGATATTGCCCTCTTTACAAACAGCGCTTTCGTATGTTGCCAAAATGTTGATCTTGAAATGACACAGCAACTACAGCAGCAATGCATACCCATGAAATTAAAGAAACTCAAAAAGGCAGTGAGGATTAGCGCCCATGTTTCCCTAACTGTAGCACATATGACTTGAACGGCCTTTCTATCATTTTCCGGAGCTTTTGAATCACAGATTCTTGTCAAACCATGATTCTTAGAAGCTGTAGAAGGTACAAAATCAGATGACAATGTACCATTCCTCTGACTACAACCATCAGTTCCAGCATGGTCAGATCCTGCAACTTTCAGAAATACCTCCTCCAACGTTGTGACTGATATACCGTAACTTTCAATGCCATGATAACTTTCTTCTTCACAAGTATTAGTTTCAGAGTAAGGAATTGATCCTTTCATGTAACTTTCAATTTCCCTAAACATTCTCTCAAAGGATGATGAAGATGCCAAAGGAAGCTTAAAGGAAATCTCAGTTCCGACCTGAATGGGCAAACAAAATAGATTAAAATCGGAATGAAGCTATTGTGGCAATACTATTTGTATATAACCACATTCATGGACAAATTGGTGAAAGCTAACAAATATAACATAGCATATAAATATAAATATAAGGTTGCAAACTATTAGTCTGATATTTATATCCTCTGAATTATAGACATTTAGTAGAGTAGAGAATTCAAAAGTTAGCAACTGTATCTTAAAACAAGAGGTTCTGAAAATATTCAAGCATATTAATATTAATGCATCACATGAAAGAATTATTTGTGAAATTCTTTAAAACTTATCTCGAGTAGCAATCACTACAAAAGTTGTTGGCATAGCACGGCATCAAAACATCTAAATATGACAAAGCTTTGAACTTTAAAACATAAAAGCTTACAACAATTGGTTGTTACCTCACTCACGCATGTCGCTGATGGAACGTGACGATATACAATGTCAGAAGCTATGGAAGCAGTAGGTGCAGACTGAAGAAGCAGTGGCAATAGTCATGACATAGGTGTAGACATACGATGATCCAAACATTTGAGGGTTAAAAGATTAAACATGAAATAAACAACCAACCTTCACTAATGTAAGTGTATAACCAACCCCATATTGATGCTTCAAGAAGAGAGAGCTGTCAAAATATAGCACTAAAATGTGAACAAGGTGAAATAAAAAAGTGAAAAAAAGATGATTGCATCATGTCTTCAAAACTTGGCATATTTATCAAAGAACTACTTCAGTTAAAAGATTCATATGATAAAAAGTAACTCTTCGTTGCTATATAAATGATCTCATAGGAATTTTCCTCAAGAAAAAAATGAAGATTGTGCTGAAATAAACGATATTCTCATCCAAAATAATAAACCTTCCACAGCATTTCAAAGAACCATTAGCCATAATAGCTATCCGATCTCCCAGTTCATCAGCTTCATCCATCGAGTGCGTAGTTAGCAATATTATCCTGCCCTTTTTTTTCCTTTTTATTAATTGCCATGTTAAGCGCATTGAGTACGGATCCATTCCACTTGTAGGTTCATCAAGAATTATAATCTGCAACAAATCAATGAGAAGTAAGTTGCTGGCGCAGACAAAATACCCCCCCTTGGACTTCATCATTACCTTGCTGTTCCCAATTAGTGCAATTCCAAGAGATAATTTCCTTTTCATACCACCAGAAAGAGCCATCACAACAGTGTTCATTTTGTCAGCCAAACCCACCTACAACAAAGAGAAATATTTGTAATACTGTAAGATCAACTGTACAAATGGAAATCAATAACAGAGGCAGACTATGTTCCAACAAACAGAGAAAATTATTTACACCATAATAAAGAAGGAAACAACTAAGAAACAACTAGACTAAGAGCTTTATGGTCAAATAAATGATGAAAAGGACTTCGTTCTCACAAAAAAAATTCCATCTCACCCATTTTGGACAGCCTTACAAACTGATCATTTCTTAATTTTTTTATGTCACATTACTTGATTTTCAAACTTGAATAAAGACGTGCCCTTAATAAAAATGTTTACTATATTTTAATATATCTACTGCTCCAATACTCGTCCTGCTTTAACAACTTAGCCAAAATCAAAAGAGTAATTTATACTTAAGAAAATCAAACTAACTTTCTATTGCCTGAAAACACCTGCTATGCTATGTCTAACAAAGGATAATATGCTATTGAGCTATTTGACATATAAATCTGCAGCAGTGAAAGAAGCCTTCAGATCTAAACAGAAGCATAAGTTAATGATCCAAGGATCTTAAAACAGCAGTCAGTTGTACTGAGCGAAAGGTAGCTATCAAGTCGATCAAATACCACATATACACAACAATAACATTAGCACTGATCTTTAACCTCAATAAGGACATAGAACCACAAAAAGTTCAAATGGAAGAATGCTGAATTTTGTTTCAGTGTGTCCATGACTCAGAAGCAACAAATATTCAACTCAAGCTAAAAATTCTCATAGCTACAAAGGTTCAGGGAAGTGTGACCCATGTAACATAGATTGCTACTCACTTCATCAACCATATTGGTCACAGTGCTCTCAAATTTATCCTCTTCCACACCCTTCAACATGGCAAACAATTCTAGGTGCTCTCTCACCTGCAATGAATGATTAAACAAGTCAAATTCTGTTACTACAAGGTAATGAACTTTAGTATTGGAAGCACAAAATAAGTAAAGAGCTGCATAAATTCTAGTGAATAGACTTGCACAAACAATCAGCTTGAACGTTATAGGCAACAGAAGATAAGATTTCACCTAAAAATAGTAATTTCTGAAATGTTTCTCCTTCCTGACTCTTTACAAGTTTCATTGACAGCAAGCTCACAAACTAGCTTCCATTAGAGAGATTCCTCATTCAGTAATCAAAAGAATCAAAAAGTGCAACCAGTTAGCCTATCCTAAATGAGCATATAACGCCAGAAAGATTTCTAGTCTTTCAATATCCCATTTTTCTTTTCTTTTAGATCCTGTTTGTTTGAGGCTAATACCTGACCCATTCTTGGACCCTCACTAACACCTTAAACTTTTAGGTTGAATGATTAACAAGTACTAGAGATTGCAGGATGCATAGACCACAAGTTTAAGTTGTATTACAAGTTATGGCATGCCTGTACTCTGTCCATGGGTTCCATCCAACAGGCTAATACAATCAATCTTGGGTACTAACCAACGACTTACAGTTTTCACTTATACTGTAACTATTGCAAAAATTTTAAAAATTTGACCGTAATTCTCATTTCATTTTCTATCAGGTCAATCATTTGCATGCTCCTTTGATCAAATTCAATAGGCAATCGGGGATAACTCAACTATTACGGTTATGTGCAAGGAAAGTATGTTAGGAAGAAGCAGCATATATACATCAAGAGTTTTGAAAGAATGAGCTATGTGATCGGATAAATCCATATTTGCCAATGTGCTCCTTTTAAATGACATGGGACTAAATTTCTATACTACAAAAGCTAGCAAAAAAACAAAATTTGATCGTTTATAGCAAAGAAAATTTGGAAAGGTCAATCAAACTTATCGCTTACCGTCAACTCCGGAAAAAGGATATCATTTTGCGGGCACACACCCAAGAAATTCCTAATATCATCCTGTAAAGCAAGTCAAAGAAATCCCCACAAACATATCAAACCCCAATAATTCTTTAGTAAGCCATACTAAAAGGAAAATTATGTACTATCATGCAGGCATGCAAATGTTTCAAATAACAATAAAATTTAAACGAATTAAAACACATATGGCAAGAAAAGATTATAAGAAGAAATGAAAGACTAACAGCTGGAATAAGAAAAATATCTCCAGAAAAGGGGCAAATAACAATAATTGCCCAACAAGGAAAATGGGAAAAATTATCATTTTGTCTATTGCAAGTGCCATATTAGAAACTAAAATATATATTGTATTAAAGCACTATTATAAATAGAAAGAGTAAAACCTAATTAAGTTTACATCATTCCACTCATTTTCTCTCTCATTTATGGTATTAAAGGCTTGTTGCCTACAATTTGTTTCTTGTTGAAAACTAAAAGAAAATAAGTGCATAGGTGTGAAAATTATCAGTCCAAACAATATTGGGCATGATGAATTCTGTTTTCCATTGTTGGTTGATGAAAATGGATGCCCACAAGGATATGGTGCAGCTTGGATATGTATAGATGATATCATTGTAACCAGAGACGATGCAAATGAACAAGGAAGACTAAAGTTCGGGCAAGTTAGGTAGTTTAAATTAATGATATTGACAAACTTGTATAGTTCCTCAAGATTAAAGTGACTACTCAAAACGAGAACTTTGGTCCCACAAGGAAATTATATACTTGACCAACTTGAAGAAATTGGGATGTCGGGATGTAAAATGGAGAATGTACCAATTGAACCAAACAATAAATTAGGTTTAAGAGAGCATAGAGACATGGATAACAATGGCCTCTCAAAACTTGGCAAGATATTTGATTTATCTGACTTTTAATAAACCTAATTTAATTTATCTATCAGGAGTAGTTAGCCAGTTCATGCATGACTCAAGAGAAGAACATTTTCAAGTAATGGAGCATATCATATATTACCTAACACATTAGGAAGAGGAATATTATTTAAAAGAAAGGAGTTCTGACCATGGAAGCTTAGAGAGATGCAGATTATGTTTGATTCTTGAGGGAATCTACCATTGGATATTGTATGTTAATGGGAGAAAATCAAAACAATTAGTATGGTAAGGCCTGCTACTGAGGTGGAATTTAGAGCTTTCTAAAATTATTCTAAAATCAAGAATCTTCAATGACGAGACTATCAGAGGAATTATCCAGAATTATTGTCGAATGGGTCACCCTTTTTCTTGTGTTTAAAAAACTATGTCCAAGTTCTAATTCTAGATAAAGCCTAGAGTGTGACGCTTAACAATATTCTAAATTCAACACGATCCTTACATTACTCAAATCATCACACAAGCTTCAGTTCTTCGTTTCATTGAGTCAGGTTTAGGTTCAAATATTTAGGTATATTTGTTGACTTTTTAGAATAACCTGGCTTGACTTGATAAAATGTTTCAGAGTTATTGTCTTCTTTTTACCTCTCATGCTAGATTGAAACATAATTTCAAAGTTCAATTACCTATTCTTTACAGAGAAAATGCTACAAGCACTTTTCAGCTGTTTTTAATCAGTTCCTAACAGAAGAGAATATTTCATCAATCTTCATTTCCTGACACAGCACGACTGAGTGGCCAAGATAAAAGAAGCCTCTTACTTGAAACCACATCTACCTTGTCCTATGTCAATTATGTACCTAAACAGCTCTGGAGGCTGTTGCTTTATCAATTTTCTATGTGATCAGTCCTTGACCATTATTTGCTCTTCAGGAGAAGATTCCTCATTACATAATATTTCCTAATAAGCTCTATTTTCTTTATCACTAAAGATTTTGGATCCATAAAGGCCCTTGTAATCTAGTCTATTTTGATATTAAAGGAAATCGAGGCCTTTATAAACTCTTTAATTGTATGGAGAGGCATTTGGTGGTGTTGCCAGTATTAGTCTAGGAAGTCAAAGCGAAAAGTGATTATACTAATTCTGTTTTATACTACTTGGAAACAGTGGGAAGGGGAAAAAAACCCATGGATAAAAATGGAAACTATAGGGGAACTGCAAACAAAAGTGTAGTTCAAGATGAAATGGAATACAGATAATGAATCACCTACTTTTTTTTTGTATGAAAGATTTTTTTTTTATTCAGGCAGTCTCGCATAGATATACGAAGCATGAGTACTTGAAGATTGCTACAAATGAGAGAAGAATAATAACTAAAAACAATGAACATTGTTTACCATGTCCGTTGCTATGTTCTTTCCAAGTATGAGAGCATCTCCTGATGTAGGAGGAACAAGACCAACAAGCATTGAAATTGTTGTACTTTTGCCCGCTCCATTGTGCCCTTCAAACAATCATAAAACAAACAAATTACCTTTAAAGAGAACTGTGAGAGACATTCTCCTTTTTCAAATAATGAATGCAACAATTGTATAATAATAACATGAAACTCCATCAACATGACAGATATAAAAAATATATGTAAAAATTTATCCTTAACTACATTCTTTGAGCCCTTGTTTAAATGAGATAAATGCAAAATGAGGTGTTTCAGTTACAAAGGGTCTGTCAAGAAAGACGCCTTTTGCATTGTAACTCCAAGTTTAGAGCCAGGATTTGGCTAAGTCATTAAATCCTTCCACATAACATTATGCAAATCCACAGATGGAAATATTAAAGCCACGCTGAAAAATCAGAATAAGCAGTTGATGTTTGAATGCACATTCAGAAAAACGTTATATCATTAATTAGGAAAAAGAAAACACAGAGAGAGAGAGAGAGTGTCCAGAACAAGGTAAAAGCTTGGAGTTATCAAATTTCATGACAGAAGTTAAAAATCTGCAGCCTATCTGTGGACCTGCAGGCAATGAAGCAGTGTGTGATTTAATTTTAAACTCTAGTGAGACTGTTTCATTTAGTTTTGAACTCTTAAGTGGGTTCATGAGTCTTGTATGGTACAATCTTCATTAGAGAGAACTTGATGGCAGCCAAAACACAGATAGGATGCCCGAATTATAGAGTAGAACTTTATATAAAGTGAGCTAATGTTAAATTCAATACGATCATTGAAAAATGTATGAAATCTCTATAAATTTGCTTAATTTAAGATATCCAAGTTAAAGAAAAAGCTAAAAAACAAAGACCACAGACAAGAAGGCAACAAAAAGAACCAAGTAAGTTGTACAAGTTACCTAAAAGTGCGAGAATCTGATTTTCAAACAGGGTGAGCTGTAAGGAATTAACAGCATGACAATTCCCTTTCTCAGTATTGAACACTTTATGCAGGTTCCTAATTTGGATGCATCTACAAAGCAAACAAGAACAGTGAGAGAAAAAGTCCACCAAAATCTGCCAAAAGAATGCCATTAGATTCTTGTGTAGAAACCTGTTCTCAAGCTCTTGTTGCTTCATATCCAAGTTAATTGCTTCCATAGTAGGCCTACAACTATCATGTCCCAAATTATTGTTGCAAGGCTTATCACCAATTTTGATCCCTGAATTAGATGTGTCGATCCTAGCAATACTTTTCTTTCTCCAGAAACACTTCTGGAATAAGAAGTTCCATGGCTGACGCATTCCATTTTCCCTGGAAAAGACCTGATTGAATGGAAAAGTAAAGTGAATTTGTCACCCACTAGCATTGAAAGCCAGATGGCATATGGTGGGAAGCAGTCCAGAAGATGGATAAAATGTACAGCCTTTCATCTCAATTTTCGAATCCAGTAATTTCCGATGATTAGATATATCAAGAACTGATTCATGAAGTCTCCTTATGCATTGTTGAAGAGAAACAGCAAAAGCACATGATATGGAAAACAACTTATAGCCAGCTTTATACAGAAAATGAAAGAGTTTGACTTACCACAATTTTATAACTTTAAAGCTTCACAAACTAATAAAATATAATTGCACAGATCTCCAAGTAATGATATAATGTACTACGAAATATGAATTCTGAATCCATACGAAATCTTACTGAACGTTGAACAGGCCAAGATGGCACCCAAAACAGGAAGAAATTCATGAAAATTCAATGAAATTGGTCATAACATAACAAATACCAAAAGAAAAACCAATTATGGAAGTGTGCAAGAATGTCTAAGAAGGCCATGTTGAAGCTGTAGAATTTCTCGATCTTTACAAAGAGCTAGAGGGATAAGGGAGCAGGGTGATGACCCAGAAATTTTAAAATGAACTTCTGCAATCATGAAATCAGAATTAGAAACAAACAGTTAAGAGACATACCTTATCCAGGTATAGACCAATGACACAGTACAACAGCGTGTCAAGTAACATCATCATGAGACAAACCAAAAAATTGACACCAGATGACTCCTGCATAAATATGGACTTCTAATATTATAAAGATGTTAGGTGGCCCTAATAATCTGCAAACATTCAAAAACACAACACAAAGATTACCCGCCATATGTTGCTCCATCGTACTCCAACATGAGCCCGCTCGTAATCAGCAAAGTTGACCGATCCCAGTGCAAAGGCCGTAGGAGAAAGCAAAGAAGCAAGGACCTTCAAGATCCTATAAGCAATTGAAAGCCAAATGTAGAAAAGAAGCAACAAGAGAGTTTCACTACATGTAGAAAAAAAAAGGAATAATTAAAAGAGTTTGCATGAAAATTCAGAGAATAGCATTGCATGATTAATTACATAGGCACAGCCGGGTCATTGACAGTGTAGTAAGGAAAAAAGGCCCCAAGAAATGACAGGGTTCCAACTGCAACAGCTGTTTTTGCCCGTGTGAAGAATGTTGATATCAAAAATGACAGCATAATTGCACTGAGTCCAAATGTAAAGAAGTATACAAACACCACCGACTTATCGCTGTATTTGAAAAGACTATTCAGGGTGCAAGCTGTAATTATTCCGGATGAAATTGCAAACTGGAGAAAAAAAATCAGCTTATTATTTAACAGAAACAGAGACTTTATGAAAATGGAAACAGCTGTATGTAGGAGGGTGTCATAATATATATTTATATACATATAATCAAAGTATAAAATAGATAGCTATTACTCAACTTATATATCACTTGACCATCTTATCCTCAACAATCCTAGACTTCTTAATTAAGAAAATCAACCATAATCATTACAAAGTAAACCTGGTTTATTCACTAGTTTATCAACAATTGTGTTAGGTTAGGTATAAAGAAGATTCTTGCCTCTGCGTCCTAGTTCTTTTGTCTGGTATAGAAAACCAAACCAGAAACGCAAGGAAAAGATTTTCAAAAGCTCTGTTTTTAAGATGGCTAAATCATTCTAATACATGATACCTAGATAATTTTCCCATAGACATAGAATATAATAATACTAAACACCTATGATAGACAGTATCCTCCCCATGCTATGCCAAACAAGTTACTTTTGTTTTATCCCTAAATCCATTGTCCAAAATGTCAGAACTCTGAAAATTCAACTAATTTTTTTCTTTGTCAAAATGCTTTAAGGGTAAGACTAGAATTAAATAAAATAATCATCCAAAATTCAGATTTGCAGCTCCAACCAAAAAATATAATCTATCAAATTCACTGCTTGGTATTCTCCGCTCCAAATAATGCAAACCGATGGAATTCTCCAAGCAAAATGAAGATTGATAACCAGCATTAGCGGAGTCACAAGAACAATAAAAAAGAAATAGAACTTTTGTATCTACTTGCCAATCCTCAAAGGTCAGATATCACGGCTGTAGATTTATCTCCAACTTATTCTCAGACAACATAGTAACCCAAACTTTTCAATCAGGCAACATAAACATGTGTAATGGGCACGCCTGACTTCCATGATGAAGTTATGCATGGTTACTACACTACTGTAGCTCATTCACCAGGAGCAAATATTTCCCATTTTTAAACTCGATTAAAACCCCTAGAAAATACAATGTGATACTGACAGTTCACCTGTATAGTATATGCAATAAACCAAGAAAGATGAAAAATCCCATCTTGCAAGCCCATCATATAAAGACCTTCTCTTATCTTCATTTCCTGATAACACCAAAAAAAGAATAACTTGAGATGTAAAACACTGTAATACATTTCCTAGATTTCAATATCGCAAGAATGATTAAGAAAGAAAGAAACTTGTGTAGCTAAATTAATATCAATATTAATACAATTATATTCACTGACAGACCTTCTCAAACACAGAATAACTGATAAGGCGAGAAATTGGATAAAGAAATCCCAATAAATACCTGCTCACAAATATTGAGGTGCACCAAAGTAGGTGTTAGGGAATAAGAAAACCAGAAATTTTAGTGGGAAAGTTTAAAATAAGATACATACAGTACTCCCATGACTTTCTTAATGATGGATTGAAACTCCTCATCAGTGTATTCACTGGTTGGAAAGGGAACAACTCTGATTTTTGAGGGGCTATATTGTGTCCATGGAAACTTGAGCGAGGAAGCTATGATGGATGAATTGGAGGATGGTAGCTTTATATTTTCAGTTGAAATGTCAGTTCCAGTTTGCTGAGCTTCAAATATTATGAATGAATCCAATACCTGCTGAAGCTGCAAAAGCAATGAGGCATCAACATATGATAAAAGATGGAATCAGGACAGACAGGAAAACGGGGCACAACTGAATTGCTTGTCATTCATTCAATAAATGACAAGTGAAAATCTATGATACATATATAGAATGTGAATTATTGGTAACATTTCAATAGATTACTCGCAAGCAAAAGGTTTCTTCTATCGTCATGTGGGCTGACCACAAACAAACTTTACAATAATGTAGAAACACTTGTAATGTCTAATAGCAGACTCCCAAGGCAGATTAACTTACAGAAGACTGAGATACAGCAGTCTTACTCATGTTAAAGTAATGATGAGGAAGAGAAGTGCAAGAGATTACATAGCTTGGCCATGAGGCCTATATTCGCAAACACAATTTGTGAAAGTTACACCAAAAAGTAAGGATACCTACATATAGAGAAAGGGATGTATTACAAATACCGTCATTCTTAACCTGATTACAAAATTCACTGACCAATAGTGGAGACCATAATATACAATTTTAGTGAATCTTAAGATTATTTTACTAGACCAAATTGTATTCCAACAGCTCAGTTCAGCTTTAAATAGTCAGATCTTAAGAAAAACAAGGAAGATAAAGACTTATAGAGACATAATAGCATTGGAAATCCAAAATGTCAGTTAGAAAATCAAAGGGGGGGAAATTACCAGCATGCAAAAAATGCAGAAGTCTACTTATAAAATGAAGAAACGAAACTGAAGGGAGAAAATGTAAGAACAGAAAATTATATCAGACTTAGAGATGAGCAAGCATACAGTGAAAAAACCGCTGAAACTGTACTGCATTATAGGTATTCTATTTACACCCAATTCCAAGTCATCGAGATAAGGTCCATTGACATCCATTATGGTTTTATAATCTGGAAAGCCCGAAAATGCCCACGTATGATTGAGGCGTATGCTATAATCAAATATCTGGGGACCTTGTTCATGAAACACTACTGCTCCTTTGATTTTTGGGTTTGAGCAATTCCTAGGCAAAGGAAGAAAGAATTCAAAAGGTCAAAAGTGCCACAATAAATACGATAACTGCAATTCTACATAAACTATGATCTGCATTTCACTAGCCAGAAGTCATACAATTTTTCCAGCAAGATAGGAATATAAATCAAAAGTAGCTAGGAGAAGTAGCAAGGGAGAACCTCTATTAAAGTCCATATGTTTACAGAAGGATTTTGAAAAATCAAAGATCGTTCATAGAGAACGGACTACAAACAATTGACAGTTTAGGTATATTCAAAACTACTGCCTAACTTCATCCAGAAACCTTACGGCGATTTTGTTATCACCAAGATTACAACTTACTTGACTTGACTGCAGGTAGCATAAAGCTCTGAGCATATATAAGTTTCCAACTCAAGTTCATCTTTGTAGATTCTTGAAACTTGCTGAAAATAAGCAGATTAATCATTAAGACTTCAGTAAGAAAACATTTCTACATGGTAGTTAAAATCATCAAGCTAATGATCAAGGCCATAGTCATAAACATAATGTTATTCTTTCCCCAGTGTAAAGACTTTGGAGATGAAAGTGGACAGATTTCATGATATAAAAAATATACTAAAATAGAAAGCTTAACAGAGCTCCAAAGAAACAGAATTTGCAGCTTGCAAGGTATCTACCTAAGGGTACTGAATGATAGTTGCAAGCACTGAATGATAGTGGGACAAGGAATAGAAATCCTTTACTTACTGCCAGATCATGTTTCAAACATGAAGTTGTTGTTTGTTCAATTTAAGCAGGATAATGACAATTGTTTCCAATTTACATCTCTATGTCTAGCTTTTCACAGAAACAGAATTCAGTCTATCAGATATACACCAAAATTAAGAAGGCTAAGGTAAATCAAAAGCCTAAAAGTAGAATAATATGCAAATGGTGGACCATCACGAGATCGCATGCTGATAGTTACTCATAGAACAGTATCAAGAGTAAAAGAAGATTATAAAAACGAGAGAAAAGAAAAAATGATAAATAGGCACCTTCAACAAGGGAAACTTTAGTGCCATGAAGTGGATCATCGTCCTTGTTTGTTCTGTGTCTGGTGCAAAAGCTAAAAACTCCCCTTTTGCTTGCAAAACTTGCAAAACTTGTTGGAAACTTGGGGATATACCTTTTCCTATTTCCACAAGCATATCTTTTTGGATATACCTGGATCAATTCAGCAAATTCATAGTGCTATTTATACCAGAAGCTCGTGGACATGTTAGTTGCAAAACATTCAGCATTTAAACAGTCATGATTTTCCATTTTAATTTGTCTTTGCCCCTATTCACTTTTGCTACAAATGAAATGTATAATGCGCAACATTTCAATGGGATCATCAGACAATTGTTTTGTTAGGCAAGTTTCACCGTAGAAGACAAAAATGAACAGAAATAAATGTAGTCAGAGTGTCTGGAAAACTTTGCTTCCCTGACTTTCCCAGTTTTCAAAACCAGTAAAAGGGCTCAATGATGCAAGATAATTTTAACATGATTGAAGCTCGTTGATAACTTACGGCTGTGCAGGATGGATTTGTGTGTCAACTCGAGACCTCACAGCAATTAACAACAACATTACAATAGTCGGGAGCAATATCTGCAATTTTGAAAAGATGTCATCAAAAAAAATCCCTTTAAAGATCTAGCTTCCATTCGCTCATTGATCAAACAAATAGCAATTAACACCCAGATAGAAAAGATTCATTGGCGTCACTATCAGAGCCCGCCCTTGTTTGGATGGAGGGAAAACAAGAGAAGAGAAAGAAGAGAAATTATTTCTATTCCTTTCCATTGTTTGGACAAGAA
>JANIPN010000005.1:50840246-50854129 GCA_027478595.1 Erythroxylum anguifugum
ATGGCTCCAATTTCAATCCCAAAATCATGTACCCAATATTTTAGTGCCATTGGACAGAAATTTTCGATACCGAAAACCAGTCGGTTCACCACTTGGCGATTTTTTTCGGTCCGGAAAATTCCAGAAAATTTCTAAAATTCCCGTAAAATATAAAACACACAAGGAATCACTCAAATTAATTTTTTAAACGCAAATACCACATTGTTCACAACCAGATTACATTTAGGTACAAATACCGGAAAATGTCATGCATGCATATACAGTTATTTTTCATGTGCACAATTCACTATTTACATGTAGACATATGCATGAATTTTTCACAACAAATCCTAAACTCTCTTAGCCCGTTACCAAATTACCATTCTACCCTTCCCGTAGGGGGTGTGATATTACAATGAGTGGCCCATTAGTGGAGGTAAAGGGTGGCAGTACAGCCACCCTTGTTTTGTTTCGTTTTCTACATTTGTGCTTACATTTTCTGGGTAGTGCAATCTGTGTTTTTTCGCTTACATTTTCTGGTTAGTGCCATCTGGGTAGTGCAATCTTTGTTTTTTTTCATGTTGTCTGTGTGTCATGATACTCGTAATGTCATTGTAGCTGCGGTTGGTTGCTATGTCCTTTTGAGTTCTCTTTTCCTTATTTCTCGGCTTCTATGGCCAGTTTGCATGAAACTCTGGTAACCTGGGTAAGGGTCTCTTACTCTACTGAACACCCTGCATAATGGGACGCAACACTTAAACAAGATTACTTTGGGTCATCTTCTAGGCTAGGCTTTTACAGCTCGTGGGTGAGGGCTTTCAAGGCTTTTGCAGCTCGTGGGTGAGGGCTTTCAAGCAGAGTTCATGCACTGTAAACGATAACTGTACCTTCACTAGCGTAGGGGGTCTAACACATCACTTCGTCTCCGAAAGTTTTCTCGAGCTTCCTGACAAGTTCTGTTGCTGTCCGTCCGTCAGATGCAGCCATTCTCTCTCTTCTTATTTTTTGTGTTGCGACCTGTTGGGACTTCTCGTTATAAGCTCTGTCAACTCCCTCTTTCCTAACCTGGTACTTCATCTTCGTACAGACAATCTCTTCCTATAGAATCTCGCCTCTCTGTAACTTTGACTACTGCCGCTAGCTTTCCTAAACAGTGAGAAACATAAGATAGTACTTGCGAGAAACATAAGAGGCGCGGGTTAAGAGGGATGCCGTCTAAGAGAGCGTATGGACTCAGTGCAAGCGGGTCGATATGCGCAACTTGCAGGAATAAAGACAGTGATGATTTAATAAGAATAGGCTCTTGGAACGTGGGTACCTTCATGGAAAAGTATTTGGAATTGGTAGAGATTTTAGACAAATATAGGATACAAATATTATGCATTCAGGAGACTAGGTGGGTAGGAGCCAAAGCAAAGAAGATAGGGGAGTTCAAACTATAGTACTCGGGTAGTCTAAAGAAGCAGAATGAGATTGGTATATTAGTGGACAAAGGACTAATGAACAGGGTAGTGGAGATCGCAAGGTCAATGATAGGATAATGGTGGCAAAAATTGTTGTAAGTAGTATGGTTCTCTACGTAATATGTGCGTATGCACCTCAAGCTAGGGCAGACGATCAACAAAAACGTACGTTCTGGGAGGTACTGGATGGAGTGCTTCAACAAATTTCTTATACTGAGCAAATCATCCTAGGAGAGGATTTTAATGGGCATATAGGGACAAATTCAGATGGATATGCAGGGACTCATGGTGGTTGTGGATACGGCTCTCGAAATGGTAGTGGGATTGATTTATTGGACATGGCCATCGCATATGAGTTAGTAATAGTAAATTCCTTTTTTAAGAAAAACGAAGTGCACTTAGTGACATTTTAGAGTAGTACAACCAAGACGTAAATTGATTATATCCTTGTCAAGGCAAGAGCTAGATCTTGGTGCAAGGATTGCAAAGTACTTCCGGTCGCATGCCCATCAACCCAACATAAATTGTTAGTTTTAGATCTACAAATTAAGGGATGCGGGGCACAGAGATTTACCGAGCGATTTTGCAAAATCAGATGGTGGAGACTAAAAGGGGACATGGTGGAACATTTTAGGACTCAAGTTAGGTATAATACAACCTGGGCAGTGAGTGAGGATGCGAATCAAATGTGGTAGGGAGTAGCCCCCGTGGTGAGGGAGACCGCCATAAAACTCTTAGGGTTTCTAAGAGACGAGGGGAGGGCAAATGGAATCCTGATGGTGGTCAGACGAGGTCCAAGGGACAGTAAACGCAAAGAAGCGAGATTTTAAAGATCTGTTGGAAAGTGCTACCGAGGTGGAGCGAGTAACAAACAGAGTACGATATAGATTGGCAAAACAGAAGGCGAAGAAGACTATCTCAGTGGCTAGAGGGGAAGCTTACGAGAATATATACAGGGAGTTGGATACATCCAAAGGAGCACAAAGAATTTTTAAGTTAGCACGAGATAGGGCACATGAGACGGGAGATTTCAACCAAGTCTGTTGTATCTAGGATGAAGCAGGACAGGTACTCACAGAGGCCTAAGCCATCAAACAGAGGTGGCAGAGATACTTTTATGGCCTTTATAACGAAGACATATTGGTCAACTGAGAGTTAGGGGAACCCCTTGTGTCAGGACAATACCTAAACGGGAACTCATGGGGGAGGATCACAAGGGGAGAAATTACAAAGGTTCTGAGGGGAATGAGAAGTAGACAAGCAGAAGGGCCGAATGAGATCCCTATAGAGGTATGGAAATGACTAGGCACTATAGGTATTGCATGGTTAGTTCAGCTCTTTAATGTGATCTTCGAGTCAGCCAAAATGCTCGATGAATGGAGGTTAAGTAGGTTAATCCCCTTTTACAAGACCAAAGGAGACATCCAACAATGTTACAACTATCGAGGCATCAAATTATTAAGTCATACCCTGAAGATGTGGGAGAAAGTAATTGAAAGGAGAATCCAAAGAGCTGTTTCGATATCAGACAACCAATTCGGATTTATGCTTAGTAGGTCTACGACAGAGATAATACATCTACTTCGAAGATTGATGGAATGCTACAGGGAAAGAAAACGGGTTTTGCATATAGTTTTTGTAGATTTGGAGAAAGCATATGACAGGATTCCTAGAGAACTCATATGGAGGTGTTTGGAGGCAAAAGGCATTCCTAGCACTTATATCCAAGTGATTAAGGATATGTATAAAGGAGCATTGACTAGTGTAAGGACGATCGGAGGCGACACAGAAGCATTCTCTATTAGTGTTGGACTAAACCAAGGCTCGGCTTTAAGTCCTTTTTTGTTCACATTAATGTTAGATGAACTTACTAAACATATTCAAGGAGAGGTATCTTAGTGTATGTTATTTGCGGATGATATTATCCTAGTAGATGAGACCAAGGAGGGGGTTAATGCCAAGTTAGAATGTTAGAGA
Source organism: Erythroxylum anguifugum (assembly GCA_027478595.1). Classification (NCBI taxonomy): domain Eukaryota; kingdom Viridiplantae; phylum Streptophyta; class Magnoliopsida; order Malpighiales; family Erythroxylaceae; genus Erythroxylum; species Erythroxylum anguifugum. The sequence continues at coordinate 50,843,666 of JANIPN010000005.1, forward strand.
GAAGTGTTGGAATCGAAAGGTTTTCGAATGAGCAGGTCCAAGACGAAATATTTAGAATGCACCTTTTCGAGTAGCCAGATGGTATATGAGGCGGCGGTAGTATTTGGTACTGATGTCGTACCACAAAAATCGAGTTTTAAATACCTAGGATCCATCATTCAACGAGATGGTAATATCGATAACGATATAGTCCATCGTATTAGATTTGGGTGGGTCAAATGGTGGATTGCGTCAGGTGTTCTCTGTGACAAAAAGGTCCCTATAAGACTCAAAGGGAAGTTTTATAGAATGGTGATTCGGCCAACCATGTTATATGATGCAGAGTTCTGGCCTACTAAGCGTAGACATACGTAATAGTTGTTGGTAGCAGAAATGCGAATACTTAGGTGGATGTGTGACATTACCATAAGAGATAGGGTGCAGAATAGGGTAGTGAGAGCCCGGCCACAGGTGGTTAGGATCACTGACAAGTTGAGAGAGGAAAGGCTTAAGTGGTTTGGGCATGTGAGCAGGATGCCATCTGATGCTCCGGTTCGATGCATCGAGAGAATAAACCTTGATGCCTACAAGAGGAGAAGAGGGAGGCCTTACAAGAACTGGAGGGAGGTAATCAAGAGGGATATGTCAGAGTTAGCCCTCACTGCCGCAGTGGCTAGAATTAGAAAAGTCTGGCGTGATAGGATAAGGGTAAACAACATACCATAGAGCCCTCGCACCTCATCCCTACCGCCTAGGGAGTTTTTTTTTTCAGGTGTGGAGGGAAGATTCCTACGATGGCTGTAGCGCAACTAGCGACGTTCAAAGCTGGTCTTGGCAAGGCGAAAGGTAATAGCAGATGATGGTCACCATTAGGTATATATATGGATTTACTACCAGTCTTTACGTATTTATTCTTTTTAACCTACATCAATATTATCCAGTCACATATGCATGTGGGCCTACTAAAAATAGTCTCTCTACAATGTAGGGGTAAGGTTGGTTACGTACTATCAGGCCCCCCAAGACCTTGCTTCATTGCGAGACTTTGGGGTATGACGATGATGAGATTAGCAAATAGAGAGAGTAGCTATATAGAAAACAAACAAAAGCAACACAATTAGTTGAGGATTTCCATGGAAAGCCAAAATTGAAATAATAACTAAATAAAAAAATTGGTTGTCATAAATCCAAACACATTCTCTCTTTCTTTCTTATAAAAGCATAGAAACTAGAATAAAAAGTTACGTTAATGGTGTATACTTCTTTAGAAAATTTAATTTAATCCAATAACTAATTAACTTAATTTTTAAAATATTTTATTTTATTTATTTTAATTAATATAATCCACATGTATATTAATGTCAATATAACTTGATTACATGATACTCCAAATTAACAACATTAATAGTAAAATTAACGATAAGATTTATTTGCAATAAATTAAAATTTTAGACATTTAATTGATATACTTTTTAATTATGATTAGTGTTACAAATTTGGTTATAATTTTATATCTAAAATATAATTTACTTAAAATAAAGTTAGAATATACTATGTAAGTTTTTTTAGTTTGTATTTCATTTCAAAAAATACATTATTTACAATATTATAATGCTTATGGTTTTAATTTTTTTTTGAAAATTTAAAGGAATGTATTAAAGGACAATAAAGAAGATTACAAATAGTCCATTAGGAAAATACCATACACTAGTAAGGAGATTTGAGTAATTTCACTACTACAATAAGAAAGATACAATCATTCAAAAGGCTAGCAACTTAAGCTTTCATAGACTCAATTGACATTGTTCTTAAGAAAGAGTCTCGTTAATGGTTTGTACCAACATTGGTGTTGTCTCTTTCACAGTAGTAAATTTGTTTTTGAATCTCCTATTATTCCTTTGATTCTCTATCCCTTGGAAACAAGTCACCAAAGTAAAAAAATAAGTCTCCAAGGTGCCCTTATGAATACAAAAATGATCCATCATCCATTGAATGGTTTCTGAGAATGAATTCCATATAAGGTCCCATTTACAATATCTTTTAATCTCTTTCCAAACACATGAAGCAAAGTGACACTAAAAAACAAATGGTCCCTGGATTCAACACGTTCCCTGCATAAGGAACATCTCTTATCCACTGTCAAAAAATGCAACCTATCAATTGTGCTTAATCTATTTGTCATAATCAACCACATCAGAAATGAGTTTCTAAGGATCAGATACTCATTCCATACAATTTTTTACCAATACACTTTGGTACTTAGCTTGTTGGAAATATTAGATACTTCCTTTCCTTTCTAAAAGAAGCTATCAAATCTAGAGATATATGGTGAATAAGCAGGTTTATATCTCAACAATACCTGAGGACAATTATTATTTTCTATCAGCTCAGAGACCTTAACATCCAAAGAACCAAGTAATGTAGTTGTTGAGACTCCAATCTGTTGGATCATCTGTCCATGATCTGTCCAATTATCATACCAAACAGATGATTTTTCACTATTTCCCACTTTACATAAAATATCATATTTTACCTGGGCTTTAACTTATAAGAGTTGTCCAAGAAACCAAGAGTGTGAGGAACTTTTTTGCACCTTCCAAATCCATCTGCCTTTTAAGAAATAACTATGCAACCATTTCATCCAAAAAGATGTTTTTATCTTTTATGATCTCTCATAGTCTCTTTAGAATCAAGGTTTAATTAGTTGCCTTAATATCCCCCATTCCATCTTTTTCTTTAGGAGAACAAATATATGACCACTTGACTTTGGCAAAACCCTCCACTCCATTACGGTGACTCTATAGAAAGTTTTTAAACAATATTTCTAATAATTTGATAAGATATTTTGAAAGAAATATGTGGGAAATCCATTAGATATGAAAAGAAGAGAGAACAGATTTGATCAATTGAAGTTTTCTAGCATAATAACGTGATTTGTTTACCCAAGAAGAGAGTATTTTTTAAACCTTTTCAATAAGAGGAAAGAATTTTATGAACCTCAGCCTTCTAGTGGAAATAGGCATGCCTAGATACAACAACAAAGGAAGCTTTCTACTCATGCCATGATTCTAGCTATGCATGATTCCATATCTGAGGTTGCTTTAGAGATTATAAAGTGACTCTTGTTAAAGTTCAATTCCAAACCTGAAACTCTTCAAACTGACATTATGCTTAATGAGAAGAGTTAGAGCTTCCATACATAAAATCAAGAGATATGGTGATATAAAGTCCCCCTATCTTATTCCTCTAACCCTTTTGAATAACTTAGAAGGGATTCCATATGATGAATTGTCCAAGGAATCAAAACACTTCCAATAAATGGAACAAAAAATCTCAATTGATACTATAAAAGCTTTATTAAAATCAACTTTGGTAGAGTAATTAGCAAGGGTGTTACTTCTTGGGTATCCTTTAAATAGCACATGAACTAACAGAGTATTATTCTCAATCTGTCTGTTTTCAATAAAAGCACCTTGATTGTCACTAATGAAAGAATTAACATCTTTCTTCAATCCTATAGCAATCAATTTAGAGATGATCTTATAAAGAAAATTAGTGCAAGTCTGTAGTCACTGCATGAAGCTGGATTAGGCAGATTAGGAATCAAACAAATAAATGTTTTATTATTCTCCTTTAAAAGCTTACCAGTTCTGAAAAACTCATATGTAGCGTCAAAGATCACTTTGCCAACTACATCCTAAGACTTTTATAAAAAAACCATTCAATCCATCAAGCTCTGGAGCTTTCATCCCGTCTAACATGAGAATAGTATTAAATATTTCCTTGTCTTCGATTGGTTTGACCAGAAAGGAGTTTGTCTCTTCAGTAATATTTTTAGAGATGAAGTCGCTTAAAAAAGAGAAAGATGAGTTAAAAGCCTTGGTAGAACCCAACAGTTTGGAAAAGAAACTTATAGCTTCAAGAAGGATTGAATTCTAATCTTGGAAAACAGAACCATCACTTGACACAATTGAGCAAATTTGTTTCTATTCTTCCGTGCCAGCACAGAGTTAAAAAAAGTACTTAGTGTATTAATCACCATCCTTGAGCTATGCAATCTTAGATATCTACTTGATAAGGGAAAAATGGTTATGCACAACCTAAAGATAAATATCCAACAAACATTTTTCCTCGATCAAGAGATCTACATTATCAGGATTTGAACCCAGAAGATTTTGAACATTAGACAACCTAACTTTAGCCACTTCCACTGTAGTTTGTGCATTGGTCCCATAGATTTACTCAGTTGTTTAAGCTCCTCTTTAATTGCTTTAAGTTCCTAACATAATAGTATTATTTAGATCCAGAGATAGATTTCTCAACACATTTACTATAAGCCTCCAAGGAACCATTCTATTGGGCTAAAAAGTTATTGAATCTGAATGGATAATGCCTCATAGAATAGGAGAGAAAAACAAACAACCGTATAGGCGTGTGGTTAGAGAATAAGGGGTCTATAAAGTTAATTATACTATCAAGGAACTTAGATAACCAACAGGAATTTATAAGAACCTTGTTAAGTTTTTTTCTTATAAACAAATAAGTACCATGCTTGTTGCTCCATGCATAGAAATGCCCTTATGATTTTAGGTCAGTAAACCCTAGCTGACCAACACAATTCAAGAAGTCCTCTATAAAGTTTCTAAGATAACACTTGTTTTTAGCACAAGCTCTATTCAAAGTGGAATTAAAATCTCCACAGATTACCTAAAGTAGGTTACCATTGATTCCTAAATTCATAAGATTGTTCCATAAGTCATTCCTTTGGATTATAAAGTTGCTAGCATAAACTGTTGTAAGTAAGAAAATCACGTTCTCAACCTTAAAGGAAATCTTTTGCATCATTTGAGCTGAAATCATCAAAACATCCACCTCTATTCTGTTTGAGTTATAACAAATGATAATTCTGCAAGAATATGTTGAGAATGATTAGAGACAAAACCCCATTGCTTCCCCAAAATATCAAGCTTTTTAATATTCTCCAACTTTATTTTTGCATGCAAAAGACCAAGTAAAAGAGACTTTTCCTTTAAAACAAAATCTCTCAAAGTTAGCCATTTTAAAGGGTTATTTAAACCTTTAGCATACCAAACTATAAAGGAAATTTAATGTTTTGTTCCTTTGGAGCTAAAACCCTTGCTCCCTTGGGATTTCCTCCTACTTGTTACAACCTAAAAAGGCTCCTTACCAATTTGAGTGGTTGTTTGTAAATAGTTATTAGCATTTTTAAAAACATTTTCAACTTAGAGATTAGGAATTAAAGTAGCGTCAGCCTCCTCGAGTTCATTTTTATCAATTAAACAAGTCTGGTATACTAATTTAAAGGAATCAATTCTGTTGGGAGTAATGATTGATATATCAGAAATTGCATTACGCTCCATATAACCAGGTTTTAGAGAATTATTAATAACTTATGAGGAAATACTAAAATTAGGAACACTCTGGAGTAGTTGGGGCAAATTTGGAACTAGAACAACTTCAGAAGGAGGAGGATTATCATTTAAAATAGCCAAATCTACCTCATATTTCATTGAGCTTGGAATAACTTCAGCTAAATTACTATTCCATTTAGTACAACAGAATTTGATTGTTGAGCTATGTATGGATCTTCTTAAACAAGTTCCTTATAGTTTCCAGTCCAAAAAGTTCTTCCTATTAGCTTCCAAACCTCTTTAGGATTTAAACTGGGAGGTCTCTATGCATAAGTTATTTTGACACGATCCTCCACAAGCTCCATGATGTCATTAAACCTCATTATAGCAACTTCATCAAGTATGTCTGCAAGTGCATCCACTGCTATGAAAATTATTATAAAATTAATCCTTTTAATCTCAACGGTAACTTGGTCAAGACAAAAAGATCTTCCAATTGAGTTGGTGAGGTAGCGAGAGCTTCAAATGCTAATACTCAAGAGGTATGTTATGAATACAGATCCAAAGAGGAATACTGATGTGTTTAAGTTCTTCAAATTTAATCCCAAGCCTCTAAGGTTGTTCTAAAAAAGGTTTGTGATTCACATGTTTTAGTCTAACTTTGAGGACTTCAGTGATTAAATCAGGGAATTAAAACGAAAGAAAAATATATCTTAAAGGTCTAGGGTGGGATTGGGGAGACACAAGCTAAGTTTGGATTCTGGATTCTGGATTATGGTTCCCTATAACTTGCAACTAGGTGCATTTGGAAGGGGCTAAATTATGAGTAGGGTTGAGAGGGTGAAGTGGGAATAGGAGCTGGTGGTGAAGCTGAAGGATTTGTGATAGGTGAAGGACACATTAGGAGATGAAGAAGAGGAGGGTATCAAAGGCGACACAATTTTAGAATTGGAAAACATAATTAAGGATTGTTGGTTAAAAGCAAAAATTGGAGGACAAAAGCAACTCGAATGGAGTGATCTGAGGAGGGTGGTTGTGCATAGGAGAGGGAGAATGGGGAAAAAGACAACAAAAGGGGTGAAGAATACAGAAACAAGAGCAAGAGAAAGAGATAGAACCAAAATAGAACAAGCAGAAGAAGTAAAGAAGGAAGACCAAAAAGAAGTAACCACATAAAGCTAGCAGAGACTCTAAGAAGTTACTAGAAAAATAAAAAGCAAGGAAGTAGAAGGAGCTCGAACTACTGTAAAGCAACAACAATAGCTTAAGCTTGATAGCAGGAGCTTCATTGCAGGAATGAGTTATCTTGCAAGTGCTACGGGGAAACCATTCCTTTATGGTTTAAAATTTTATTATGCTTTACATGATATAAGTCATTAATATGTTATTTATCTTTCAAAACTATGTTTATGTTTAAGAACTTCCAACTTATCTTAAGAAACATCTTTAATCCACCTAAGATTTATGAATCCTTGAACAATTACTATTTTTAAAATACATGAATTTGTATTTAATTAAAAATGTAGTATTGTTATGCTTTTCCTATAATCTCAAAAATTTTAATTTTTCTAAAAATCAAAATAATTTAAATTAGTTAATTTAATATATATCTAATATTCTATATCATTTTTACGATAAAATAAACAACCCATTTTTCCTTTTATTTATATGAATTATTTGGTAAAATTTTGTGAGTTAATTGATATACTTTAATTTATATAAAATTTAAATATTTATTTAAAAATCATCAAATTGTTGGACCAAACTAGATTTATATAATTGATTTGCTATAATCTATTTTTAAAAATAAAATTCATTTTAATAATAATTTATTTTAAATTTTGTTTTAAAATAACACCAAATCATCTATTGCTCTTCTTTAACTTAACCAAAAAAAATTAAAATAAAATCAAAGCAATAAAAAATTTAAAATAAAATTAGTATAATAAGAAAAGTAATAAAACTTTATAACAATGAAATTGCTTAATGGTGTGTCCAACTCATTAAAAGAAAAAAGAAAAAAGAGAGCATATGAACCATAAAAATGTTAAATTTATAACAAAAGTAGAAATATAAATATATAAGATAATAACAATAGAGCCTAAGTACATGAGCTAAAATGAGTATATGTGTACCATTTGTTTCTTAACTATATTAGCAATTTAATGTTGGAATTTGAGATGACACAAGAGAGACGAATTTCGATCGTCTTTATAAAGAAATTAGTAATAGATTCAGGTAAGCACCCGTAACTTATAAATACAAAAAGAAAAGGATGATAAATACTTTTAATTAACATAAATTATTATTTTTTATAATATCGCCCTCAACCTCAAGGAGACGGAATAGCCTAACCTTGCTTTGTCATCTTTTCGCCTATGTACAAAAGAACATTCACAATGGGAATTAAATTGTTTCTCTATCCAACAATGTGCTAATCTTATTTTTTTAAAAATGTTAATAAGCATCTTATGTGTTTGAATCTTTTTTTAATCTTTATTTAGGTATAATAGGTCCAATTACAAATAATTGTAAACACCCACTTATTCCTCCTACACCTATCATTCTTACCATCTTATCATCTTTTTTTTTGGTACAAAGGAAAAACGAAACTAGTAAAAACTAACTAACGCAATGTCCGGCGGTACAACGCGCCTTACTAATTCCAGCGAATGAGGTCCAAAGCTGTCAGCGATGGCTCTTGTAAAATGTGCAAACCTGGACTGACAAAGGTTGCGATCGAGGCTAAATGATCCGCACTCTGGATCCCTTCACGATGAATGTGTTGGAGATGCACCTCCTAATTTTGGTGAAGCAATTTACGGATACCTGTCACCAAAACAAGTTCATCAGATAAAACTGTATGGGAAGAAGACAGAATATTTATAACCTCAAGGGAATCCACTTCCAAGATGACTCGACGATAACCTAGGGTCCAAGCCAGCTGGAGACCCACGTGGATTCCCCCTAATTCTGCTAGGTGCGGAGATATGCTGGATATGTGATGCAGAAAACCTCCACACCACTGACCTTGCCAGTCCCTAATAAGCCCTCCAGCAGTAGAAATAGTTCCTCCTTATTTTACTGCCCCATCAGGATTAAACTTAACCCAGTCCTCTGACTGTTTGGACCACCCTACTAAACGACCCGTGGGTAAACCTTGGTGTGGAAAAACACAACTTTCCGCTACCTGTACCTGTTCAATGCCGCCGACGTATTCTAAAATTGCTCGGTCCTCTGCAGTCGGCTAGGTAAAATCGGTATCAAACATACTTTTTAATATGCCATTTTTCCCTCAAAAAATATGCCATTTGATGCTTCTTGCGTATTAAACTATGTTCACGATAAAAATACATAAAATGATTGATGTACATAAGAAAAAAACAAAACAAAATTCAAGCTTTAGTTGGAACCATGTACCACTTTTTTTTTTCTCTCTCTCTCTTTCTTCCCTTCGTTTGACACTTACAATTAAATATACATTGTATGTTGAACACGTGATATGCAAAACCATGGAACGACCGCCATAGATTTGTCACTATTTGATCATCTTTTTCTGTATCAATTAATTGCATTAAGTTTATCGTCAAGCCACTTCGACTAATGTACGAAACCTTTAAATCTTGATTGTTTATAATTTTCAACTAACCAAATAAGAAAAGCATTCCAAGCAAGGTATACAAATGGTAACGTCAACCTTATCATCCACGTTAACTTTGTTGTCCACGTCTTTGACCTTAAAAGAGCAATATCCCACAAAAAGTATATATTATTTATCCCATATTTTAAGGTTTTGGCAGTTGATGCACTTGAATATTAATAACTAGGAAGGGAATGAGAAGAATTATTTAGACACTTAAGGTAAAAAGTTAATTTGTTAACATTGTTTTTTTCAAAGGTGAGGGAGTATTATATTAATATCAAAATTGGAGTCCAACACATTGATAACTAAAACTTGCAGAAACAATATAAAGGACATTTTAGACCAAGTCCTTTTTTGGGTTAGTTTCATATAATGGTGGGAATAAGTCGGGTCAGGCTTAGCCCAATGTCCGATCAGACTCAAGGCCCGAGGCTTGACCTTAAATTTGATCAGGTATGAGTGACCCAAAACTCAATTGAACTCAATCAGGCTTGAGTTACTCAAAGCTCGATTAAACCCTATCGAATCTGGATAAAGCATGAATAAGCATATATACTTTTGTTTTTAAAAAATTTAAAACAACACCATCTTTATTGAAATTTTTTTTAGTTTCGAGCTAGTAGCCCATAATTTTTTAAAAAAATCCAAGACAGACTTGAAGCTTAAGCATATATACTTTTGTTTTTAAAAAATTTAAAACAACACCATCTTTATTGAAAATTTTTTTAGTTTCGAGCTAGTAGCCCATAATTTTTTAAAAAAATCCAAGACAGACTTGAAGCTCGATCAACTCAGGCTAATCGAGCTCATTGACTTCATATAAAGCTGACTCAGGGCAGGCAAGCCTTGCAATTCCTAGTTTTATAATGAATGTCATTTTCATCTATTTGAGTGTAGCCTCCACTCAATGTTCTAGAATAAATTTAAAGGAATTGTTTCTTAATCCTTAGTGAGGGTCTGGTAAACTCCAGTTTAAGATAATTGTAGTGTTGCATTTGGAGTGAACTTGGTGAATGATCAAATGCGTTCTTATTTTGTCTATCAAATCCCTTTGTACTGATTCCAATTGTGTGAATTGATCTTAAAACTATATTTCATGATGCTCTAACCACATGTAATAAACTGTATAATTTAAGGATATCTTAAAAATCAAAAGATCCCCTTGTTGAAAGTGAACAATGACTACTCCATTCTATAATGGCACTCTAGTTCCTTTACCCAGTGTATGGTTACTGTCCTCAGAGGTGAGGACAGTGGACAAGGACATTAAAGTTCTGTCCGTCCAGCTGTTTGGTTACGGTCTGTAACAAATTTTGTCCTGTCTTCAGAGGACAAGGACAAAAAATTATGTCCGTTTCAGAAATGAGGTACTGGAAAATTATGTCCGTTGGACAGGAGTGAGAAATGACAAAACAACCCTCTTTTTCTCACAAAACCTATACCCCTCAAGCACTCTGCCGCACCTCCTTC
>JANIPN010000005.1:51074869-51085948 GCA_027478595.1 Erythroxylum anguifugum
ACAGTGCGATGAGGGTTAATGAAAAAGAACAAGAAAGTTGATTGCTTATATAGAAAAATGACAAAACTATATTCTGGGCATCCTACAATTTGAAATGCTTTGGGGTTACTAAAATAGTTTCATGACAACTGTGCATATTTTATTACAAGGGTAATTTTGGAAAAAAAGATTACAAGTCATTCCATTCCATTCATTTTTAGTATCACTTCCAAACAATGGTCAAAGAAATCCCTCTCTTATTTTATTTAAACTTCCAAACAATGGAGTGGCCCATTCCATTCTACTCCATTCCATTCCATTCTATTAATTGTCATTCCATTCCATTCCATCCTAAACTCCCAAACATACCCCTAGTCCCCTAGGCACAACTCTTTGATCGGATCAATTACGGACGCCTCGCTTCCAGCGATAGTGTGGGAGTTGGAGCCATTAGAGAACCTAGGGGCTGATGGGAACCTGATGCTGGGCAAGAGGGCCAGTGATTAATCATCAACTGAACAATCAAGTATGTGAAGGCTCCTTGTGTGCTCAGAAGTGTACCTGAGGGATCTTGGGGTTCCAGATTTACATCTTCTAGGCTCTTAGGGTGGGGTCGTAGGGGTTTAGGATTAGTCTGACTAAGCTGAGATACCTAATGTAATAAAAAAACAATAAAAAAGGTTAACAGCCTCGTACCTACGATATGACACAATGAAAGAGGAGCATGAAACTATATTGGTATACATAAAACTATATCTTAAGGGGATGTTTTACCATATAGGCGGACGGAGGACACGTGCATCCCCAGACTTTGAATTCAAATGAATGTAACGTTACTCTTGAGGTTCGGAACCAAAGCTAATTCCGAAGCAAAGGTCAAATAAAATTAAAAGCAAGAGGCAAAATCTGCATTGATTAAGAATGAATCTTTTGTTTTGTTAAAATAAGCAAGGACTGCGGACAGTGTTATTGCTTGTCTGATTTTCGACATTGTTACTGAGAAATCTGTGCTGAGTTTTCTCTCCGAACTCTGTCTCTCGATTTCTCTTCCCATTCTTTAATAAAAGAAAGGTAACCCAGAAAAGCAGCGTGTCTATAAAGAAGAGCGTTGTTCGAGTCTGTAGTTTTTTCATTGATTACTGTGTCTTTGGTAGTTTGGAAGATGATTATGGTGCTGGGATTTTCCCCTTCTCTCGTCTTTTCCACTCCTCTATTTTCGTCTCCGATAGAGATCAATTCTTTTTCCTCTTGTCTTGGCGCTTACGATCTTGAGTATCTTTGTTTTGTGCGTTTGACAGGAATATAAAGAAGATCTGGTTTCAATGGAGGATAGTGCAAGAACTGGGCTTTATGACCTTTTGGCTTCAAGAAAAGCAGAAGAAGCAGGTCTCTACAATATGTGACGCTTTTCTTTATCCTCTTTCACTTGGTATTTAGAGATAGGTGCATTTTATACCCATTCTCCATTGACAGCTTGTAGGCGATTTCAAGCTGCTGCATGGCTTGATGGCCTTGTGGGCCCATTACACATATCAATCCATCCATCAGAGAAGGAATTCATTTCCCGTCTCAGAAATGGCTTAATTCTATGCAATGCCATCAACAAGGTTCACCCAGGCGCTGTGCCTAAGGTACTACTACTGCATTTACATTTTAGAAGGGGTGATGAAGTTTAACATTCTAATGTCAAATTTTTTACCTTCATTTAGGTAGTGGAGAATCATCCTCCTCTCCACTCACTAATCCGTGAAACGCAGCCACTACCTGCTTATCAGTATTTTGAGAATGTAAGGAACTTTATAGTGGCCGTCGAAGAGTTGAAGCTGCCTGCCTTTGAAGCCTCTGATCTAGAGAGGGTAAAAGAAATTAACTTTGAGTTACGTAATGGGTTGGTAGGTATAAGTAATTCTTAAGATTTGCAAAGCAATTGACACGGGTAGGGTTTCTTTTTTAATCTTTGAAGGATACGCTGGAGGCAGGGTCAGTAGCTAAAGTGGTTGATTGCATCTTAGCCCTAAAGTCATACCATGAGTATCAGCAATTAAATAGTGGGAATGCGTCTTATAGACCTATCAGATCTCCCATGGTTATGCAATCTACTTCTAGGAACAATTCGCGGCACACCTCATTGGACACTTGTAGACGCTTAGACATGACTGTTGCATGTGGAAAAAAACTTCTTGCAGAGGATGAAACTCGAAAATGTACAGGTATATTGATAATTTTTATCATCTTTGTTTCATATGAATAAGTAGATAGGCATCTCGGGAGACTTACTAGTAGCTATTGCATCACATTAATTGCTCGTGTAATTGAAGAGAGTTTTATGTAAGTGGTAAATCCATCCTTCAGTTTCGAACTAGGCAATTAGTCTGAAAGGTTTTTCAGTATATAGGCACAAGCTATGCCTGTTAAGCACTGCCTTCCCAAGTGCTATTAGGATGGTTTCATTTGAATATTAATTGTAGATGGAACATAACAATCCACAATTATATTTTCTAATTAAATTATCTGTTTTTGTTGTAAATTTGTTACCAAGACCAAGTCTTTTTGGGTGAAATGATGTCTATGAAGAAGAGTATTCACTGTTTGAGGAACGTATCATCCAATTTTGGGTCCAGGGGATTTAAGAGCCTCACACAATTTTTCTAACATTTCTTTGCTCTGGAATATGCAGAGCACACTGTCAAGCTACTTTCTGAGCATATTAATGATACTAAGGAGAATATTGATGGAAACCTCCTAACATCGTTAAGCATGTTTAATATGGTAATACTCAGTTGCTCAACAAGAAATTTATAGCTTATAGATGCTTATGGTACTCAAGAGCAGGAATTGAATATGTTTGAATGACTGTTGTTTGTCTGCTTCCTTTAAACGATGTTGTTCTCTAAGGATTCGGAGAGGCTACTCGCCAGGATAATACCAACTATTTTGGAGTATAAATGGCAGAAGAAATTCCCTGAGGTGAGCATAATTCCAATTGTTGGAAAATTCTTCAAGTTTGCTTGCTGTATAAGTTTACCCTGCTGCTGCACAGATACTCATCTCATCCATCGACTTCCTTTTTGGAGAGAATGCCACAAAAAGTAATGTAGGACAGAGAGTGCTCTTGATTTGTCTGACATTCGATGATTGCCTAATATATAAATCAAGATAGTGTCACAAGCCTGAACTCTAGTCTCTAGCTTGCATTAATTTTCAGATCCAGTTGGGCAAGTAGATCTATTCTATGCTTACATGATATCGTGGTTTTCATAGCCTCAATGATTTAGCCTTCTGACGTCAGAACTAACACATAATTAAAGATGTTAGTAGGACTTGCCTTCAGAAGTAAGTTCACTAAAACAAACCAATTCGTTCTTGTGGTTTCAGTATTTTTAACACAGAAATCTCATGGTGGTTTTTTCACGTTTATTATTTTCTTCAAAATGATCACATTTAGTGGAAGTTGTTATGAAGATGTCTTATATGCTCATGTGAAAAAACAGAAGTCATTATTTGAAGATTTTCTAAAACATAATGCCAGTTCAGCTCCACATTCTCCAAAGCCTTCACATTCTGGACTTGGAGATATTGAGGTAAGCTTCTTCATCTTCCTGCTATACATATTTAATGTAAAGTCTGCATAATAAACTTATGTTAAAGTTCTATTGATGTGTATATATGTGTGTTTACTTTTTCTAGAGTCTTCTACTTCTCTCAAGGATTCCTACCCTTTAAATCTGAATTTTGTCTCATAGCCAGGAAGAATCTGATCCTTTATTTTCTAAACCAACATATTGAAATTAAAAAGTTATATATGCTAAGGTAATATAAAAGTTAAAGAGTTCTACTTCTGGTTTTCAACTTCAATTGTTAACATTACATAAAAGTTAGTGTCCTACTTCTGGTTTTCAACTTCAGATGTTGACATTATATGAAAGTTAGAGTTCTGCTTCTGGTTTTCAACTTCAAATGTTAGAATTTTGTGCCTAATAAATACATGAGCTGGGGTATTTGCCATATTTGACAATATGATTGACTAACTTTACTGTCTATTTCATTGTAACTCCTGCGTTTTGCTTGACTCATTTTCTCTGAATATCTGGGGAAATGTAATCTTTTCTTTTATGTACACAAAGTTAAAAATAATTATACACTTGTCATGACCTCATGTTACAGCACATCTTCATTTCAGCTACAGTAATATTGTCTAGGTAGCGTTCCTGACACATTTTATTCATGATTTCCAGAATGATCATACTTCGTCAAGAAACGCTAACTACAAGCAAAAGCGTTTACTGTGGATACAAGAAAAGGAACTTCTGGTTAGCGTTTATATTTGCTTTGATTAGTAGAACAAAGTAAAATTGGCAGTCATTTACCCATCTTTCATATTATTATCTGATGTCTTCACTTCAAGTATGAACAAGAATATGGGGTTGTATACATTTTACCTGATGAAAGAGGAATTTGTTGCTATTACAGATAATGAGAAATCTTATGATCAATATGAGGGTTTCATCCATCTAAAAAAGAGCCCCTGAAACTTACCTAATTTGACTAAGTGCTTTCTCTGATCATCAAAACCTTCCAATTTGGCAGTGAATGAGCCTTAATTGTGTATAACAACTCTGCGTGGTAAACTTTCACATGATGCAAGCTATGTTCGTCACTTGAGAGATAACATTCTTTTAAAATTTGCTCACTGGATGCAGGATGTAAAGACCTTATTGAAGACAACAAAAAAGGAGTTTGAAGACTTACAATCTCAGTTGCAGAGAGATTTGAAAGAGCTCAGTAAGCTACACTATATATTATCTCAATGTGCTTGCCATTTCCTTAATGTCTTTCTGCATCATTCGAACCATAAGGTCAGAAACATGTATGTGGAATGGTTTTAGGGCACCTTTTGGTCTTATTCTTGCTTTTCATATCCAACCATTGCTAGAATATTTCGTGAAACAATTTCCATAGGCATATAAGTTTTGAGATTCTTTCGACTCTATTAGATGAAATAAATGTCAATAAGTTCTTTCAGTAAATGTTATTTCATTTCTTAGGGGAACATTAGTGTTCTTCAATTTGTAAATTTGAAATTTAAAGCCAACGTTTTAATACTCTGGAATGCATTCAGGGTATCATGTAGAGGAGATGTCTACCGCTGCACTTGGATACCACAGGGTATTGAATGAGAACAGAAATTTATACAACTTGGTTCAAGATTTGAAAGGTTAATTTTTGTTTCATGATTTCTAGTGAAAGCATGCAGTATGATAACCTAAGCCTATTCACCCATGAAAATTCTTTTCCTATAGTTTTCTGAACCATCATTCAGTTTAAAAGCATCTTTGCATTGAAATTTTCATCAGGAAACATTCGAGTATACTGCAGAATCAGACCTGTTTTTGGTTCTGAAAGAAACAGTGTCATAGATTTTGTTGGGAAGGATGGTTCATTGGTGATTTTGGATCCAGTCAAACCCCCAAAAGATGGAAGGAAAAATTTTCATTTCAACCGGGTTTTTGGTCCTACTGCCACCCAAGGTAAAATTCCCTAATTATCTGATTCTGGAGTTTTATATTAATAGACACATATGCGCAAATCTGATGCTTTATGCATATTACCCCAATTTTCAGATGAGGTATTTAAGGACATCCAACCATTAATCAGGTCTGTGATGGATGGTTACAATGTATGCATCTTCGCTTATGGTCAAACTGGATCTGGTAAAACATACACTATGGTGAGATCTTTATCTGAACCACTTTATTGAAATTGTATATAGTACAGACTGCAGAGCAGTTTGTCCTCAATTTTCTCTTCCTTCCCGCACATGTATTTTGCGTCCCACAGGTTCTCATGTCTGATCATTATTTTCCCATTTTTCTCGCATTAGACGGGCCCATCAAGTGGGTCAACTAAGGATATGGGGATCAATTACCTAGCCCTCAATGATCTCTTTGAGCTGTCCAATGAAAGAAAGGACTTCACAAATTATGAGATTCAGGTTCAAATGGTAGAAATATATAATGAGCAAGTACGGGACCTTCTTGTGAATGATTCATCAACAACCAAATATCCTTCCATCTTTAATGTTTTAAATAACAATTCCTGCTGCATGCAAACTGCAAAGGTTTTGGCATCCTTAACTTTGCACAAATTAGAGATTAGAAGTTGTACAGGTGAAACTGGTTTGAATCTTCCAGATGCTAAAATGCGCACA
The DNA here is from genome assembly GCA_027478595.1 of Erythroxylum anguifugum. Classification (NCBI taxonomy): domain Eukaryota; kingdom Viridiplantae; phylum Streptophyta; class Magnoliopsida; order Malpighiales; family Erythroxylaceae; genus Erythroxylum; species Erythroxylum anguifugum. The sequence goes on from JANIPN010000005.1 coordinate 51,081,057, forward strand.
GTGAAGTCCACTGCTGATGTTCTAAATCTCATGGAGCTCGGAGAGGTGAATCGTGTTGTCAGCTTCACTGCCATGAATAACCGAAGTAGTCGTTCTCATAGGCAAGTTTCATGAAATAATTGCTTGGAGAAACTAAGAGAAAAGATTTTTTATAATCTGGCAAAGAAAATATAATATGCATCTTAGATAACTGAATTTCTTGTTAGTTATGTGGTTTGAACACGTACCTGCAGTGTCCTGTCAGTTCATGTGCATGGTAAAGATATATCTGGAAGCAATCTCCGCAGTTGTCTTCATTTGGTCGACCTGGCAGGAAGTGAAAGAGTGGACAAATCAGAAGTTACTGGAGATAGGCTGAGGGAAGCACAGTATATCAACAAGTCACTTTCCAGTTTAGGAGATGTGATTACTGCATTAGCTCAAAAGAGTGCTCATGTCCCTTATAGAAACAGCAAGCTCACCCTTCTCCTGCAAGACTCATTAGGTTGCAATTGCAGATGATAGCCCTTTTCATTAGTAATCCAGTTCTTCTGTGATTAATTTATTATTTATTTTGAAGTAAATGCTTACTTTTTGCACTCTGTAAACTTATCTTCAGGTGGACATGCTAAAACTTTGATGTTTGCTCATGTGAGTCCAGAAGGGGATTCTTATTCAGAAACTATCAGTACTTTGAAGTTTGCTCAGAGGGTATCTACTGTGGAACTTGGTGCTGCTCGTGCAAACAAAGAGAGCAGTGAGATTATGCAACTTAAGGAACAGGTAGATAAAAATATTTGTGTTTGGGTTCATTTTCTCAAGTTTTTTCAAGTCAAATTGTTTGTAGACTATCTGTTCCTTGACCCCAATTATGAATGGCTCGGTTCCAAGCACTTTTTTTAAAAAATCAATAAAGCACCTTCTTGAGGGTTTGCGACATTCAGGCACAAATTCTCCTCTTTATTGGTTTCTTGACATAGAATTGTAGAGATAAATACTATGTCAAGAGTGATTGTGATAGAAGTTTGTAATTACTTGATATAGCCACTGAGCATTAAAATTTATGGCTTTCAAAGGCTGCTTAAATCTCAGTTACATTCCCTTGTTGGGTGTTGAATTCAATATGTAGTTAAGAATACAGAATGTACTCACTTCTTAGATGTCTTTTGCAGGTTGAGAACCTGAAGAAGGCATTGGCAAGCAAAGAAACAGAAAACAAAGTCAAGGAGTCAAAATCTCCATGTGGAAAACCAAAAACCTTCAACGAGCGAACTCCCCCACGTGTGCGGAGACTGAGCATTGAGAACGGAAGCAGCATGAAATCTGGAAAAATCGTGAAGTCTGTAGATCACAAAGGATTAGTAACCCCTTCAGTATCTTCTCGAAGACTAAGTTTGGAAGGTCCTAGATATGGTAAGAAGGATGAACCAGACAATATAGGCCAGAAGCTATATATTGAAGCAGTGGCAAAGCAGAAATACCTTCAGTCACAAGATCCAGAAGCAATGACAAAGATCTATGGAAATTCTGTCGATGAAAATCCCACAATGAAAGTTTATCATCTGAATGCTCCTAGAAGTCCTACTAGTTCTTCCTACCAAAAGCACAATGTCAAGAGAGATAGTAAGACACAAATTCCAACTCTTCAATTTCAAGCAACCCCTGAACCAAAAACAGCTACCAGACATCAGATCCAGTTTTTGTTCCAAAGTGAACTTAGTGTACCGACAGATACTCGTGTATGTAATTTGTCTGATAGTGCAAATGGAAAGGGGTCTCAAATAAGGAAATCATTGCGAACCATTGGGAAACTAGTTAATGGATCTGAGAAAAGGTATGCATCTGGCCTTTAGCTGTAGCAGAATTGATGTTGTTTAATTTTGACGTATTAGCATCAATGATAAAAGAGAACCAGTTGAATATTGATTCAAGTTACAAAATATCCCTTTAAAGCACTATCACTGAAATGCATAGATGGATGATATATGACTTGGAACTCTCTGATAAATTACAGGATTCAACATAATTTGGCAGATAGGCAGTACGTCACCAACTGTACCAACAACAATGTTGATGCAAAGTCACCTCCTACAGCTAATGCAAGGGCATTGAGGAGGCGATCACTTACGGGAGGTCAAACATCTGAGTCAGACAGGTCTTGCAGATCTTCTGCTGGCGGGAAGCTAATTGACTATGGCAAGCGCAATAAATTTAAGCGTCTCTTTTAACCAAATTACTGGGTATTTATAGCCCATCCTATATCAATAAAGAAAAGATTTCAATTCCGTTTTCTGCTTTGATGATGCAGATGATTCCAGAAGGAACGCCAAAACGCCTCCTCCAATCCATTCATCGGCGTCAAAGACAGCCAAGCGGTGGTTTTAGGTCAAAATAAGATTTTTCTTGAAGACAACTAGTTGATTGAGCTGTGAAGGAAACGAAGCAATTACTTCCAGCTCAATGAAACTAAAGAATGACGGCAATGCTGATTGCATCCAAGCATACTAACATATTCAGTTTCTGATCAACATCTGCTGACAGATTTGAGTATCTAACATTGTAGATAAGAAAAGAAAAGGCTAGTTAGTGTTGCATAGTAAAGTTGCTACCGAAACATGTTTGATGAATTTGATATGGAAGCCCTCTTGCTTCTCGCATTTAGATCTATCATTGGATTGTTCAAGTAGTTCCAGGTCCACAATTGGTAATTAGACTAGTCACTTGCGTTCCTTACATTGTTGATTATAGCATTTACTAACATCCGTTTCTGCAAGGTTTCATTTATTTTGGTTCCTTTTTATCCAAATTCCATCGATTGTATTGTTTATCTCTACGGGGTTGTATGAAAATTAAAAACACAATATTAGGTAAGATAATATAAAATAGATAAAGTTAATATATTAAAAAGAAAAGAATTTATCAGAATATCTTCGTTACTTAACCAACTTTGAGCACATATAAAAGATTCTACAGTGCAAGGATGAAGTCGAGCACGATGGGGAGTAATAACCCGACCACTAGTACTAAATGCAGACTCTGAAGCAACGATGGATGATGAAATAGCTAACAAGTCTTATGCGATGACTTGCAAGATTGGATAAGTATTTTCACACTTCTTCCACTAGAACAATATATCGAAGTGCTCACCTTTAGTTTCAGGCACATAATCTTTGGAAAAATATTTATCCAACTCCTTCATATTATAAGAAGTCCTAACCCTTTTTTCTTTCAAAAAATGTGAAAGAAAATATGTCAATAATGGGTTAGAAGATGAGGTCGAACCTGAAGTTAAAATTGGAGTTGAATTGCCTACACTACTAAGATCCCAATTATGAGTTTGTTGCATTCTAAGTTAATAATCATTAAACAATTGATGCCATAAGTGTTTCATGGTGTTGACCTCGAAATTTTTCTAAATTATTTATTATTTGTTTAACTATTTATTTGTGATTTGTTTGTTTAAGTTATATCATTTTTATAATTGAGTCCATTGATTTAGTGAGCCTAAGTTGAAATTAGAAATTTAGAAGGGAAAAGCCAGAAGTAAATTGAAAGTATAGTTAAGGTATTAGATTAATGGCCTAAGATAAGTAGTCTTTAGATAAATGAGGGGTAAAATAAGAAAGACAACTAAAATGTTTTCTTGAATTAGAAGAAGAAGAGTGAAGTGTCGTGGAAGAGAGGAAAGAAGAGAAGAAAAATCGAAGAGAGAAGAAAAAAGAAGAAAAATTATGGAAGAAGAGAGAAAGGGAAGAAAGAAAAGAAATCAAGCTTGTAAGAGGTAATAATCTTCATCTTTCTTCTTGCTTTGTTAGAAAATGGATTAGAGAAATAGATTTGTGCAGGGTTTATGTCAGAAACGAAGAAGATGAACTGATTTGTGATTTTCGTGGGTTTTGGAGTTAGGGGAAACATAGAATAATGTGATATTGTGGTATAAGAAGATTAGGATGAGAGAAGGATGAGTTATATATGAAATGTTGGAAGTGAAAATCTGGAAAATTTGGAAGACGAGTCTGTGAAAGTTCGTCTCGACCAACTTTCCTTGGTTCGCCACGGCCAACTTGAAGGATGAAGCCAACTCTAGGGTTAAGAATTTACGAGGAATTTTCCTCTCTGGAAAAGTTCGTCGCGGCGAAGTCTTGTCCTTCATAGCTTGAACATACTTCGGTATTTTAGACATAACTTATTTTGTAGTTATCCAAATGGAGTGATTTTTGATTTGAAGTAAACTAGAGACATAGGGCTACAAATTGTTTGAAGAAATCAAGTTTTATTTCAGTCTCTAAGAATTACAATGTTTGGAAGGAAGTTGAGCATATAATATTGTTTTAGTATAAGAACAATCCGAAAATGTTTAGGGTATAACTTTTAGATTACTGAACCAAATTGAATAATTTTAGTGTCATTAGAAACTTAAGATGACAGGGGATATTTTTCTATATGAAAGTATTATCAAATTTCTTCGTTTACTTAATCAAAATGATCATGGAAAGTTGACCCAGAAGTTTAGATTTTTGAAAGGGTTATAGTTTAATTTTAGCATTTTTTATTATTAATTTTTATGAATTGTCTTTGAATTGGGATTAAATAGAAATTGGTTTATTTGAAGGGAATCAAGACAACCTCACTCAAGAGCAAAAGGAAAGGCAATCTTGAGCTTGGATTTTCAAGCGAAATTAGGTGGGTAATGTATTTATAGTTATTGTGTGATTAGACAAATTCTTGCCTATGTGTGTGTATGTCTAAATAGTTGATTTTTGAATTGTTGTGAAGATTTGACAATACATGATTATCTGTGATTATGTTATACCTTGAAAGAGGTTATAACATCTGTCTAAAGGAAAAGAAGAAAAAGCATATGATGAAATGATTTGAGCATGAATATGTGCTTTTGTTTAAGCGAGAGTAGA
>JANIPN010000005.1:51415690-51426656 GCA_027478595.1 Erythroxylum anguifugum
ATTAAGCAAAGTATTTGCATATAACATCTTAAGAAAACTTGATATTGTCAATAAGGAAGGAAACATGTTAAATCTAATTACCTTATAATTCGATTTCTTAGAACCCAATCTCCATCAATGAAGTGTCTGGTCACAACCATGTATCATTTCTTTTAGTTGGAAGCTGTCCACATGTCTGTAGTGATAGCAATCCTAGACCCATGATCCTCCAACATTTTTTTAAAGTTTGATTTTTTACTTAAAAACATTTTTAGGATATCATTTCTCAATGTATTACAAGATATCATCATAAATTCATTGTTTAAACTCACTACAAATTTTCTGAAACTAACGTGATCAACTATAGACAAAGGATACTCATGCATTACAATCATATTAACTAACTCTCTCCTTGAGAACTCCTGGCTAAATTTGTAGGTTTGCAATGTTTTTTTTCTCATCATACTTAGTCCCACTCCCAATTAATAATGTTTTCTGACCTCCAACAAGTCTTAAATGCTTCTTTGGACAATACTTGATCAAATGCTCACGCAGATGTGAAGTCTTGTTCGTACCTTTAGCAAAAAGCTTCATTTTGCAATGCTTACACTCAGCCTTATCAACACCTTTCACAGTCACCAAAGTCAACTCTAGCCACACAGGAGAAGTACGCTTCTTGCTTTTAGTTGCACCACGATCACCAAAGTCTATAGCTGCAAGCTCCTCTTCGTCATGAGATGTTGTCTGATTCTCAACTCCTTTATTAATGATCTGATGATTATTCTCAGACATTATCTCTCTTAACTTATAAGTTGCAAAGATAACAACTTCTTTGATTCGTTATTCCATCTGTGAAAAAGGAAAGAAACAACACGACTTTGAAGTTAATTTGTTGAGAGAATGAGACTTTTGAGAGAATGTAAAATGGTATTTTGAAAAAAACATTCATACCAAGTACTAAGAGTCTGCAGATCTAGGCTTTACAAAGTGGCTAGTAAATATCAGAAAAGCTTGAGATGCAGTTGGTGTCGGTGACCGAAAAATCACTGCACTGAGCGGGTGGTTCGACAATCACCCTACAAGGACAAAGAGACAACACAGACAACGTTTTATATGACTTGTTTTTGTAAAAGAGTAGAATTTGCCTGAATGATCGATTGGGTATATAAAAGATTGAAGGAATTAATTAACATAATCTGCTTTGAGATAGCTTTGTCATACGAAGGGACTCCTGGAAAAAGGTGAAATACAGTTATAACTAGGTGAGAACTTTGCATGGGTATCCATCGGTTCCAGATTTCCACTCACGAATTTAGTTGTATCCTTGATAAGCAATTTGTCTCTGTGAAACGAAATAAACGCTCTTTAAACAGACGACCTTTGGTCTGGTGCGTCTCTGTGAAACAAATACACACTTTTTAAATAACATATGCATTTCTCATATGAGTGATAAAGACTTTCTTCACAATGGGTGCTTTACTGCTTTGAGAAGACAAATGCATCTCTCATTTCACAGAGACTTTCATCACAGTGGGTGCTTTACTACTTTGAGAAGACTTTCTTCACAGTGTCTTTTCAAAAGACTTTATGCTTCTCTTTCTTGGAAGACTACATAAAGTGAAAACAATCTTAATTACGTGGTAATGATATAAGAATTGGTCTAGAATTGCTATCACTTTAGTACTATTATAGTGATTCTTATAATAGTACTAGTGTACTACGTCTACAGTGATTCTTATAATAAGAATCTGAATCACTATAGTACTATTATAGTTTTATCTACATGTCTAATTTTGGTTACCAATTAATGCATTCATGTTTTGCAGGCTCATATATCATATAAGAGTAAAGTGGGGATATCAAGTTATGTACACGAAAAAAAAGAGTTAATAAAAATAGGTCGGGTATGGGTATCCATCGGTTCGGGTTATCACTAGACCCATATCCATATCCATTTTTCAACATCCATTTAAAATCTATTTTTTAGCCTCCATATCTATTTTTTAGGGTCGGGTGGTGTAGATATTAATCAGGTTGAAAACCCACTGCCATCCCTAGTAGAGGCAAATATAGAGCAATGTTCCTACGAGCAATTGCACGGCCATTGATGGCCAAGGTGAAGCAGACGACAGGGATTATGGGACTAGTTGTGGTCCCCAATGCAAGGGAAGTACTAGTCAGTCTTTACACCAAAACCCTAAAGGAGATTCGGGCTGTGCCAAAGGAAGAAGGTGGTGGAGAGCTTCACGAAGCACATACTCAAAGTGTGTCAAGAGGAAGAAGATTGGGAGATGATCTAGAAAAAGCTCGGTTGCGGCCAGGTCGAGGAGCTCATTGAGGAGGCTCAAGATGAGCTCAAACTCATCGTCAAAATGATTGGTCCGTTATATTTCTAACTGTTTTTGTTTTTACTAACCTCTTGTGTTCTAGGTGATGTAAATGTTATATGTTATATGTAGATATCTGTTCCTTGGAACTTATGAATTGTCATATAGAAGAAGTTGGATTAGTCTGTGAAATTGCTGCAATATGTGAAGGTTGTAATATTCTCTTGCAATTAGGGTTAACAAATTAGCTAGTCAAGTTTGCCTGAGATATAGATTCGATATTCAACTAGATTGGGTAGGGTTTGGGGTTTAGACAAAATTTTTCAACCTTATTAATATAGAAAGTAGTCAGAGACAGTGAAATGACATGAATATTGTTGTATCTTTCATTCTCATCACTGAATGTTATATACAGAAGAATTATTTACATGTAGCTGGAAGCTAACAATTCATAACAATAAGTTGTTATAGTTTAATGATAAGTAGTTACAGGCCAACAAGAAATTGTTGCAGTGGAACGGACGTATTCTGAGAGTAGTCCTTAATATGCCCCCGCAAGAGCATGTCTCCGTTGAGAATATGCATCTTGTGTTGTAGCACAGCGTGACGTCAAGAGGGTAGTGGTTTGGTAAGGGCATATGAGATCTGATCATGGGTGGAAATATGTGCAACAGTCAATTTTCCAGTTTGAACAAGTTGACACACATAATGATAATCCAGTGCAATATGCTTCATTCTAGTATGAAACACTGGATTCTTACATAAATATGTAGCACCAAGATTGTCGCAAAAGAGGACTGACAATCCTTTGAAAGGAAGATGAAGTTCAGATAATAAATTTTGTAACCACTGGAGTTCAGCCACCGTTTGTAATACCCCGCTCCCTCAAGACACTTGCCCGACATCCTGAGTGATATCTAGACTGTGCCCCGCGAGGGTGGCATGCTAGAGCACTTAATCAGTCAAAACTCAGTATATTTTTTTGAAACCACAAACATAGTATGCAAAAATCAATCATCAAATAGGGCCCACTTTATTCTATAAACGTTTTTCAAATCATCAGAATTTCGTTAATCACTAGGGCCCATTCCAAAAACAAAATACTCACAATCATAATGTCAATATAACATGATTACATTCGCATACACATTGTACAATAATTTCAGAATACATTCCTTAATACAAAAATTTGCGGAAAATACAATTCAGTACGAAAACAAAGAAATATAATGCAGACGCGAACTGATCTCGACCTTTATCCCTCATTTGCATACAGTAGATATACTCCTGTTATCTAACGGGGTATTCTTCTGATCCTGAAAAATATTTTCAAATTTTGGGTGAGTTTTGCAAACTCAGTAAGGTAACCATCATCGATGGTTCACCTAATTCATGCAACACATCATTTCACATAACAAATATTTCACAAAATTGCATTTCACATCAGTATCACATTTCACTTAAGCATAGGAAAATTTTTGGCATTGTAATATAACAAACATACTTCATATGCATATGAAATGCTCACGAAACACTTTTCCAATAATTATGTTGTTGTGATTGAGTGCCTGAACTATCCTGTATCTATTTTGGATACCGGGCTCATTAATAACTGTCCTTTATCTGATGAGGATATAGGGTTCATTTTACATAGTGAGCCTTAGGCTCTTAATCACTGTCTGAGCTCGAGGCTCTTTTCACATGTTAAGCTTTAAGCTCTAATCGGTGGCTACTCTGATCACAACTGTCATTATGTTTCATGCATTCATGAAATGGAATGCCTCAATTACATTTGCATAATCTCATACACTCATGTTCACGTATCATCGGACCTTAGTCCGGCATTCAACGATAAAGTTGAGAATTACATTTTTATTCATATGCAAATGTATATTTAAAACACATTTAGCATCGGACCGTGGTCCAACATTTAACAATTATATTATGTACACTTATTTCATCTTATTCACATACAAGTAGCACTTTAATATCTCATCACATTTTACAATCATCGGACCTTCTGTCCGGAATCAACACAATTCAATTCACATTCATTAAGCAATTTGAACATAATCTAACACAACAAATAATTGAATAGAACTGTCTAGGTTACTCACAAGTTGCTTCCGAAGCTAATGCCTGGAAGTTTTGGAAACGTCCGGAGGTTGACGTTCCAGTTGCTCCTCTATATCAAACAACATATACATATATCACAATTTGTACAATCATAAGTGTTTAATAATGCACATGAATGAAATGAAATATGTACAATGCATGTTCATGACAATCCCGGGTATCTTGCCATCAATTTCATTACAAAATCATTCTCATATCAAAAATCATCTAAGTATAATTTATACTTAGGTTTATGCCTCACTAAAACCATTAAATTCACTATTCCTTTCTCATTAACTCACTTCAGATTTTTTTCCAAGTCACACTTTCAGGTCTGCCGTTCACATTTAATCAGAAAGTGAAACTAATATAATTGGTCATACTCTCGTCTAGAAAAGTGTTCCTCTATGTCTTATGTTTCTATTGACACAAAAATCACTCAATTTGGTTCAGTATTTTGAAAGATATACCTTAAATATTTTCAGACTGCTCTTATCCAAAACAATAGACTATACACAACTTCCAACCAGAAATTGAACATCTTAGAGACTGAATCACAATTAGACTTTTTCATATGATATGTAGCACTATTTCTCTAATTTACTCCAAATCAAGAATAATCTCAATTGGAATCCTATAGATCCAGATATAATCAAAACACTGAAGTATGTTTAGTAAAATTAATCCCATCAATTATCATACTTCAGAGCAGTAACATTTCCATCTTAAATTCGCCAACCAAATCAATTTAGAAAGCTATAATTTTTTGTGTAGATGTAATTCAATGTCTTATAAATCTATTGGTCTAAGAATTAAGTCATTTGCACATCGGTTGAAGAAGTTATAGTTGAAAGAAGCAAGATGGTTCTGCTTGCGAGAAAGTAAACTACTAAGGAGCACTGTAGCATGACAAGACAATTAAACATTCACTCTTGCAATTAACTCACGGGCGTGAGAGTGAACATTCACGCCTATGCAGGAGTCACGCCCGTGAAAATAAATCATGGGTGTGAGAAAAGCCATTGGTGTGAGAATAATTCACAGGGGTGAGAGATAATAAAACACTGAAATGTTAAACTAAACACTCACTCCACTTGTCTCTTGTTTTCCATTCAATCTTCCTTAATTTATTTCAGATTGTTATGAATTTTCTTGGAAAGGTAGAGCAATGTCTTAAGAGTCCAATGGTTCAAGAACCAAGTCATTTGAAGGTTGGACGAAGAAGATATACCCAAAAACTCATCGGATGTTCATTAGCTAACAACTTTCTAAAGAAGCCATCGTGCAATTGCATAATGACGACTTTCACCATTACGCTCAATGCACGATGGTGACATTAATTAACAAACTACCAATGTCGATATCGTGCTTTAGCATGATATCGACTTTCATTTTTAAAACCTTGCACGACGGTGCAAACCCATCATCCTCAAAACACATTTTTGTTGCTAATTCTTAAAGAGCACGACGGTGCATTTTGCTTAAAACTTTAAAAGTCACCGTCATGCATAAGTCCCCTAAATTCTCAAAAGTCACCGTCGTGCATAACTTCTTCTTCTTCTTCCCCGAAACTAAACTTTTAAACTCCATAACTTTTGATTCAAAACTCCAAAATTTGCAAACTTTATATCAATAGAAAGCTTGAAGAAAGATTTACAACTTTCATGAAGACCATTTTGTCAAAATCACTCTAGATCAGCATAATAAATTCACAGAAGTTTAAGTCACAAAATTCAACTCTCTTCTATTCATTCTCAGAAATTCTCCAGACTTCAATTTTCCAAAATCCAACACTTCAATTTTTATTCTAGTCATTTCCACTCCATTTCAATCAACTCATTCACCATAAATTCATACTACTCCCTAAATATGCAGATTTAATCAAAATCTTCAAAATCATTCAAAAATTAAGATATCCATATTCCACTCTTCATGTTCTGCATTTTCAACTTTTTTTTTCCATATTCTCAATTTTCCTCTTAACATTCATTTATACACTCATACCCATCTTAGACCATCATTTACAACTACTCTTCAACTTAAAAATTATTTTCTTAATCAAATCTAAAGCATTCACTTATTCACGTACACACACACACACACATATATATACACATGCACAGTGAAGAAACAGAGCATGTATATTGCATAACTATAATTTTCTACACTCACCTCATACACCATTTTATTGCTCTTTCTAACTCCAAAATCATTTTTACAACACCTAATCACTAACAATCCATCAAATACTAAATTAACACTATAACCAAAATTTTTTCATCCCATCAACACAGTGTTCATGAATATACATATAAATCCCATGTTCATGCAGATGACAGTAATTTATCAAATTTATTTCATAAATCCACAACTCTAAAGGATTTACTCAATACTTGTAAAAAATTCCAAAATCTTCAATTATCTTCAAGCCCTAAACTCCATACAAAATCATGTAATACACTATGAACACTAACCAACTTCTAGTTTTTCTTAAGGCAGAAGAAACAATTAACAGCGGGGAAATGGTGTGGGATATGGAAAAGCAAAGTTAACTCTCAGAAGGAGTTTGATGGAAAACTCTGTGTATTGGTAGAATTTGACAAAGATGACTACGAAGAAGGTAACTTAGACATATAACACTTACTCTATTTAGCTCTTAGAGATCATGACTTACTTCAACAATAGTATAAAAAACAACTTTGTTAGTGACACTTGTCACTTTCCTGATGTCTAAGCTCTAACCAAGTTTCTTCTGGACTAATCTCTTTAACTCCCATCTTTACAATCCAATTATCTCTAGTATTCCTTTAACTCCTTTTTCTTATTTTCCAAAATACTCTATAATTTCTGAAAATTAATCCTAAATTCAACAAAATTTATAAATACAACAATTCCACTAATCAATAATATTTCCAATAATATCACAACTCAGTCCAATTATACCCGAAATTATTCATAAATGCATGTACAATTATTTTCATGTGTAGAAAAATTTACTATTTCACGTGTATGTGTATGTCATATTATGCAGGAGCATGCAAAAATGCATTTCTAAGCTCTCATTGATCACTCATATGTACTATTCTAGTCTCCCCACAGGTAATGAGATGTTACATCGTTGTTGCAAGAGAACGATACTCAGCTTCAGTGGAGGAACATGCAACTGTTCGTTGTCGTTTTGAGCGCCAAGAGACTGGATTTCCACCGAAGTAAATAAGATAAGCCGAGGTAGATGTTTTTTCGTCACTGTTACCTGCCCAGTCTGCATCACTGTATGTCTGAAAAGGTGATTGAATGACACTAAAGAGCTGAAGAGCCATCTGTTTCGGCTTATGAAGTTGTAATCCAAATTGTATGGTTTCTTTGAGATATCAATAAACCCTTTTTACTTGTTGTAAGTGGGTAACAGTAAGAGCATGCATAAACTGAGTAAGTTTATTTACCGAAAACACCACTTTCGGTCTTGTGTGAGCTAAGTACTGAAGAGAGCCAACCATTTGTTTATAGATCGAAGCATCAATTGGAGCAGTACCATCATCAAGGCACAGTGGAGTTGAGAGACATAAGGGTGTTGACATAGGTCTTGCATCAGTCATACCAAAACGTTCCAAAATGTCCCTGACATATTTATGTTTAGAGAGGAATAACCCATTGGCTGTGGGAATAATTTCAATCCCCAAAAAATAAGACGAAAAACCCAGTTGTTTTAAGGAGAAGGTCTTCGATAAGGTAGTAATGAAGTTGGACAAAAACGTCAATAAGCTTCCTGTCAGGAGTAAATCATCCGCATATACCAGAAAATACGCAACAACTCCGTCACAGTTATAAATGAATAGAGATGGATCACTAATACTATTCCGAAAACCATAGGAGAGAATGAAGTGCTTCAGTGAATCATACCAAACTCAGGTAGCTTGTCGAAGACCATAAATAGCCTTGCGTAATTTACAGACATAGTCAGGATGATTTGGATCGATAAAATAAGGCTGTTTCATATAAACATCTTATGTTAAGTCTCCTTGTAAAAAGGCATTATTTACATCCATTTGACGTATAGACCAACTGTGAGCAATTGCAATTGTAAATATGATCTTGAGAGTTTGTGGTTTAATAACTGGTGCAAAAGTTTTTTGAAAATCCAAACCTGGGGTTTGTGTAAACCTTTTGCAACCAACGTTGATTTGTACCGAGCAACAAAACCATCTAGCTGACGTTTTATCCTATACAACCATTTGTTTCCAACAACGTTACATCCTGGAGGTGCAGGAACTTGGTCCCAAGTATAGTTATTGATGAGAGCATCAAATTCCTCATTCATCGAAGTTCTCCATAGGGGATCCTTCATGGCTTGTGAAATACACAGTGGTTCAAGAGTAACTGGTAGTGGATGTTTGCTGACTTGATATATCTTTTTCGGTTTATGAATGTTGTTCTTGGCTCAAGTTTGCATTGGATGTACTTTTGTTGTGGCTGGGATGATAGAAGAAGGCGGTGCATGATGAGCTAAAGACTGTGGCGGGTCTGTTGGTGCAATCAAGGAGGTAGTAGGTAAGGAACGCACTGATACAACGTTGCCCGTTACAAGATGAGTGATATTACAGTCCCTTTCCGTAGTGACAAGAAGTATCTACTCATGTCTAAATTGATTTGGAGCTGATGGTGCACTAGTGGAAGTGAGTGAGCAAGACTGGACAGAGTTGGTTATGAAAATAGAGACGACTTCAAACGTGAACTAGAGGCTGGCACAGAATGACTCACATCAAGGAATGGAACTACGTAGGAAGATGTGGAGGCAGGTGGTGCAGTGGGGAAATTGGGCAGGAGTTTGGACGGGCTAAGGGAGGCATAAGGGAAAGAATTATCATAAAAGGTAACATGTGTGGATATATAGATCTTATTGGTGAGAGGATCATGACAAAGGTAGGCATATTGCGAGTTGGAATAACCTGTAAATATGTATGGTGTAGATCAGTTTTGTAATTTATGATGTGTATAAGGTCGAAGACAAGGAAAGCATAAGCAGCCAAAGGAGTGCAGGTGACGATAATTTGGAGGAGATTTATGTAAAACCTCATAAGGAGAGTGCATTTGGACGATTGGCGTGGGTAACCTATTTATGAGATATACCGCAGTTTGAAAAGCATGAGTCTAGAAGGTGGATGGTAGTGTGGACTGATGAAGAAGGGCTCGGCCAGTTTTGACAATGTGTCGATGACATCTTTTCTCTGTTCCATTTAACTCAGGTGTATGAGGAGGGGTGGTAAAATGTGTGATTCCATGTTGTCCCAAATTTTTTTTAAGAGCAATGTATTCACCTCCATTGTCACTATATACAGATGTAATTTTGGTGTTAAAGAAGGTTTCAGAAAAAAATGGATAACACTTCAGATTTCTTTCGGATGGGGTATAACTAAATGTATTTGGAAAAGTTATCAACAAATACTACATAATATCGAAAACCATCAATCGATTGAATAGGTGTCGGACCCCAAACATCACTAAACAGCAGCTAAAGAGGACGACTACTGGTAAGATGCGTATTCGAAAAAGACAATGTGTGGCTCTTAGCACAAGCACAGGACACACAAGTACTCGGAGAAGTATTACGAATACAAAAGAGAAAACGTTTATTTAGATGCTGAAGTATAGGTGTGGTTAGATGACCTAAGATGAGATGCCAATCCTGAGTGGAGACATGAGTAGCGACATTGGTAATATGAAACTTCTTCGAAAAGGAAATGTAATACAAATCATCAGCACAATTATCTTGCATCAGTACCTCCCTGGTCTTGACATCCTTGACCTAAAAATGAGTGGAGAAAAATTCAACCAAGACCCAATTAGCATTGCATAGCTTAGAAATCGAAAGTAAATTATGTTTAAAGGTTGGAACATGTAAAAAATCAGGTAAAGATAAAGATTTAGTGGGAGTAGTGAGGGATATGATACCAATATTGGTAATTGGTGATTCAGTACCATTTCTAACTATCAGTTGATCGGAGCCATCATAAGGAGTTGCAAGCGAAAGATTATGAAGATCATTGGTGATATGATGGGAAGCACCGGAATCAACGATCCATTTATCTGAAGAAAGCTCTGCTGTCTTGTGTGTGTGATGTGCCGAAGGATTCCTGTGCAAGGTCGCCCATGAAGTTTAAAACAGCGACATGTCGTAAATCCCAGTTTCTCATAGTATTGACAAATGACAAAAAATATGTATCACTGCCAGCTAGGGTCTGGACTGGTGACACAAAAACATCAATTCCTGAAGGTCTAGATGGGCGTTGCTGGTGTGATGTGGAACTTGGCAGTGGCCCCTGCGGTAAGTTGCGAGGTCGTTTGGTACAAACTGATTTTTGGCTTTGGAACCTATACTGACTGATGAGGAAATAATAAAAAGGAACTGGTTAAATAGAGGAAACCAAGGCCTCAACGTCGGAAACGTTTAATTGTTCTTAACTGATGCTAGACTTATTTTATTCATTTACTTTTATAGCAGCAAAGCATAACAGAATAGCTACTTACAAGGAAACTAACTAAGCTAT
>JANIPN010000005.1:51494789-51510897 GCA_027478595.1 Erythroxylum anguifugum
CATATGATCTTGACAACAAAGCAAAAAATGAATTAGAATCCATTCAACATTTAGTTTACATAAATCTTAGATCTCATATTCTATAGCTCAAAGAGAGGGAAACCCTAAAAAGTTACACACAAGCACTCCACTATGCTTACTCTCTAATGAAGCAAAGAGCCGGGTTGATTGGTTGAAGAATGGAAACAAGGAACACGTCAGTCTTTCACAAAGCCATAGCTTTGAGGAAAGCCAGAAACAAAATTGTTTCTCTCAAGCATAATGATATATTGACAGCGTGTCGTAATGCTAGTCAAAGTAAACTAGACCTATTACTACTATAGCAGTGGCAAGTCTAGGTCGATCCCATAGAGAGTGTGTGTAAAGTTTTTGAAATGAAATTAATCAGTGTTTAGGTTTAGGGGGGTTTGGTTGGTTTGAAATAAGAAATAAAATGAAACTAAACTAAGAAAAACAAATTAAAGAAAACATGCAAAGTGATGAAAGTGGTGAATTCGTTAGGAATCTGGTTCTTTGGTTTTATCTCGGCTTACACCCTAATTAAACATATTTCGATGATTTGTTGTTCTTAAACCTCTCCTAGAAACTATTAATCATAGGTTAATATATTAACTTAAGTATTCCCTTAGGTTGTGTTTAATCAAAATACAACCGTTAATTAAACCTAGCCACCGAATAACCTAGGGTTTGTAAATTGCATTACAAATTACATTGAATTGAGCAATTGCATTACGAATTAGGAAAGCCGATTAATCAAGGCAAAAACTACATACGATGCATCATCAACCTAGTTTATGTTATCCCTAATGATTACAAACCATTAGTCGCTACAAATAAATTTCAACATAACAATTACAAATTACATTGAATATTCTAGCAATGGGTTTGTAATAAAACGATCCAATAAACGCATTAAAATCATCTTTTCACAATACCTAAATTTATATACATCGAATAACATAATCAATTTATAAAGAGAGAAAGAAACAACAAATACAAGGGGGAATTCTTAACTGGGTTGTCGGCATTGATGTCACCTCCAAACCAGCATCAGAAAGCTACCCCTCTATAAGTCTTTCACGGTGGAGAGCTTCCATCACCCTCTTCGTGCTCTCCTAAGCTCTTGAAGTTCTCTTTCCTTTTAGTCAAAAACACCCCAAAACTTTTATATCCTGTGCACTGTTTTACCCTCAATATATACTAACGCTAGGTTAAATGAGGGGTGAGGTGGCATTTTGTCACACCCGTGACTTGGTGTGTCATAGGTGTGACACATTATACATGACTGTAACTTTAATTCATGCCCATGCAAGGTGAGTCATGGCTATGACATGTTGCGTAATGGTTATGCATCACTAATGTAATATGAAGGAATCACTCATACAATTGATGACAATATATTGAAACCACAAAGAGTGAACCTTCCAAGCCAACATCTACCTCATATTCAACATACTTTAATAACCCATTCACTAAAACTTTAGGAGGATGCATTAATCATAAACAACTTTTCAACACATATGCACTTCCTCCTTCATACATTTATTTAAAAATTTTCTTTCTTTCTTTCTTTCTTTCTTTTTCTTTTCTTTTCTTTTATTTTATTTTCTTTTTTTTTTCTCTGATGAAAATTAAAAGAAACTACATCAACATGGGAATTTCAATGATAAGAAATAAAATAGCATCCCAACATTATAACTAACCCACATATATATACACCCCTATACTTAGAATTTTTATGCATCCACAATCATCAACAATCACAAATGCTCCACTAACTTTACGGTTTAGGTAGGACATTTGGTTAAGTTTAGAGAATGTAATGTGGTTAATACAAAAGAAAGGATATTAAAGCTCAAAGGGGCTTATCAAAAAGGAAAATCATATAATGGGTAGGCTATTTGGTTAATATAGTTCGGAAAAGTAAAGAATGCCTAATCATTTCCATGTTAATGCATATGATATAAATGTGGTATTGAATGGAAAATCAAAGTAAAATCAGGATTTACATGTCATGAAGTCACACTTAAGCAAAAGGCAATGAGACTAGTATAGATGTGTCAGTCTATAAAGGCTCAAAATCTCACTGACTTTGTCTACCACTAGTCACTACTCTTTTAAAGATAAAGCATATCGACCAATCACAAGAGTAAAAGCACATGCTCAATTGCTATAAAATTCTGTAGTCAATTCACACTCTAATCATGACCATATAATCCAAGAAGTAATAGAAAACGAGAAAATGCTTGATTGTTTGTTTTATTCTCTCTCTCATTTTAATTGAAGGCTTAAAAACAAGAAATAAATAACTAAAATCACACATGCATATAAAAACTAAATGTAAAAATTTAAAGAAAAGAAATTTACTTCTTTTGAGTTGCCTCCCAAGAAGCGCCTTTGTGTAGGGTCGCTGGCTTGACTCCATGTTTTTTCCTTTCGTGACAAAATTGTGATCTTTTGGTGCCATATGCAGCTCTTCTACGTGAGGTTGATTAGGATAGGGCCTCAGTTGATCATTCCTATTCAGCATCCTCCCTATCTTCAAAATCTTGATCTCTACTGAGTCTATGCCTTTTGGAAATATTTCAAATGACTCTTAGCCTTTTTCTTCCTCGTTTAATTTCTCTAACATGCTAGGTAAGGGTAAAGATTCAGTCATAACAATAAATTGGAACTAAGTATTTACCTCTAAGCTAAAAGATATGTCTTTTCTGGTTCGAGCTCTTCCTCCACTTCTTCCACATAAGCAATTCCTTCATTAATACACGCAAAATTCTCAAGATCCTCATCACTCTATAAGGTTTCCACACTAACATCCATTGGTTACACCTCAGGTTGATATGGTAGCTCCTCTTCACTTTGTGATGCTAAGTGGTCAAGAGTTTCTGTCATCTGACTCATTTAGCTTGCCAAGTTCTAGAGTCTAGAAGTTGTATCTTAATGGGATTGCATCATTTCCTGCTGGAACTATAGGATATGCTACTGAATTTGTTGCATAACCTGTTGAATTTGCTGTATATCTTATTGAAGTTGAGTATTGTTAATAGTAGAAGTCTTGATAAAGTCATCCAAAAATGTACCTGAGCCATTATAAGAAGCTTCTGGTACATATGGGAATTATTATGTGGCCTGCATATTATCATGAAAGTAATTATGTTGACTATCTCATCCATAATTAAAATTTGCATGATCACTCTAAACATAATTATAAGGTTGGCAATATAAGTTATAAAAGATATTACTTCTGTCCATGAATATATATATATTAAGTCACTAATACTAAACAGAAAGTGAAAAGATCAAGAATTAACTGAAAAGAAACAAATTGTAAACAAATATGTCCAAATCAACAATTAAAATCAATACCAAAAACTAAAACACTGTACTCCCCAAAAACGACTCCAAAATTGACAGCGTGCATTAATGTTAGTTAAATAAACTAGACCTATTACTACTATAGCAGTGGCGAGTCTAGGTCGATCAAACAGAGAGTGTATGTAAAGTTATTAAAATGAAATTATTCAGTGTTTAGGTTTAGGGGGTTTGGTTAGTTTGAAATAAGAAAATAAAATGATACTAAACTAAGAAAAACAAATGAAAGAAAACATGCAAAGTGGTGAAAGTGGTGAATTCGCTAGGAATCCGATTCTTTGGTTCCATCTCGGTCTAAACCCTAATTAAACATATTTAGATGATTTGTTGTAATCAAACCTCTCCTAGAAACTATTAATTATAGGTTAATCTATTAACTCAAATTTTCCATTAGGTTATGTTTAATCAAGACACAACCGTTGATTAAACCTAGCCACCGAATAACCTAGGATACGATCACTAGATTCAATTGGGCAACTACATTATGAATCAGAAAAATTGATTAATCAAGGCAACCACATACGATGTGTCATTTAACTTAGGTTATGTTATCACTAATGATTACAAACCATTAGTCGCTACAAATGAATTTCAACATAACAATTACAGATTACATTGAATATTCTAGCAATAGGTCTGTAATAAAATGATCCAAGGAACGCATTAAAATCATCTTTTCACAATACCCAAATTCATATACTTCAGATAACATAATCAATTTCTATAGAGAGAAAGAAACAACAAATACAAGGAAGGAATGCTTAACTGGGTTATCGACGTCGATGTCGTCTCCAAATCGGCATCAGAAAGCTACCCCTTTACAAGTCTTTCATGGTGGAGAGCTTCGATCACCCTCTTTGTTCTCTCCCAAAGCTCTCTCTCCTTTCAGCCAAAAACACCCAAAACATTCATATCCACTGCACCGTCACACCCTCGGTATATATTAACGCTAGGTTAAATGAGGGGTAAGGTGACATTGTGTCACACCTATGACTTGGTGTGACATACCACGCATGGCCATAACTTTAAGTTATGGGCGTGACTACTTGAGCCATGTCCATGCAAGCGTGTCATGGCAATGCATCACTAGTCACGTCGATGACACTTTGTGTCATGGTCGTGAGTTGCATTCTTATGACTTTCTCTTCATCTTTATGCATTTTCTTATCTCCTCTTGCTTTAATCTTTCTTCTTCTTGTTCCATAGAGATAAGTTAATGTGAGTCTCAAAAGGACGACTCAAAGATTGTGCTTTCAACTTACTTTGGCGCTTTTTCTTCCAAATTGTATATAAAACCATATAAGAACTATAATGAGTATCTTAAGCATTTTCATATCATTAATCACTAAGTGTAAAGGGTTAAATGTATTAACAATTAAGCACATATCATATAGTTTTTTAGTCTCAGAAGTAGTTATTAAATAGTAGATGCACTTACCTTACATAGCCCTTGGACAGATGGGTTCAATGTAAATTTCTTCCATAAAACATGGTCCCTCACTGGGAGCACGATCTTAAGTGTAGGATGTTTGATAAATGCTTAATAAACTATATTTCTAATCTCATATGTAGTGTATTTTGCATGTTTATTTAAGAGTTTCTTATTATTTTTGGTACCTATCTTGTTTTTACTATATTTTTAGTTCTTATTTTGTTTTATGGATAAAAATGAGAAGAATTAGAATGAAATCAGAAAAAAAAATGAAAGAATTGAAGCTATTTTAGTGGTTGTTTGTGTAAGTCTACACACTAGTATGGATGCACATGTAAGTCTACACAACCAAGTGGGTGACCATATAGCTCTATGAGACCATGTTTCTTTGCAATTTTTGACTATTAATGCAATATTGAGGCATATAAGTGACAATGTCCACTTAAAAAAAATCCTAAATTCAAGCTATAAATGGATAAAATGAAGAGAAAATAATACGAACTAAAAAGGAGTTCGTAAGAGGCTCAAGAGGTTTTGAGAAAGACATATTGATGGCCTATAATGGTAAAGAGAACAAAGATCAAGCAATGAAACATATTTGGGGTGGATTTTCATCAATTTATGGTTCTTTTAGTTTTATTTTTTCCCTTCAAACTTGATGTTATAATTATGAGCTAAACGTTTGTTGGTTCTTGGATTAGATGAACACTAAAATCGACCTTATAGTGATTTTATTTTAAATTAGTTCACTTTTTAGTTTCATTAAGATGCAATTTTGTGTTCTTAGTTATTCTTGAATTAATATTGCTATCATATTATTTTATGTATGATTTCATGAAATTAAGATTGAGAAATCTTTTTATATGAATAGATATACCATAGTTGAAAGCAGTTGTATGCAAACTTATAGATAAGTTGACATAAATCCTTTAGGTTAGGTTCAAAACTAATAGTGAATTTCACAAATTGATTAATGTAATCATAGAGGTTTTAACTAGAAAGAGGTTTCAGTTACTCAACTGATGACTAGTTATTAATAGACTTGAAAAATATATTAACATAAGATAGGAATTTCCACGTACAATGAATTAAATATTAAATTGAATGGTGAAATCAAGAATGCATGAAAAGTCCTAGGGGGCTCAAAATCCAGGCACATTGTTTTTCTTGATTATTTCTTAGTTTAATCTTTGTTCTAATTAGTTAATTTTGTTCATCTATTTTAGTTTATTATTTTAATTTTACATTTTATTTATCTTAAACTCCATAATTTGTTAGGCTAGATAATAAAAAGATGGTAACTACTATTAATTCTAGTCCTCATAGGATCGACTCGTACTTACCAGTATATTGTGCGCTTATGGTTTGAAAGATAAAATTACAAATTAGTGACATTATCTCTCCATATTTATTTATCTTATGCATATAAACCTTCACCAAATTAGTAAAGCATAACATCTTATTCCATTCTAGCTTTATATATCATAGCATGTTCAAAAGACTTAGATTGTTTAGTCTCTTTTTTATTAATTACTTACTCCTTATTTCATGAGATCATGACAAATCAGCAAGTGTACTAATGACATCTTTACATACTTTTATGGAGCTTTTTGGTTTGGCTATATTATCATATCATTTTGTTCTCATTATATTGTTGGTTAGCTTTTAACCATCTTAAGGTTGCAAGTAAAACATCCCCTCTTTAGATACCTTAGTTTACCTATATCTACTAAGAAGATCCATTTCAAAGAGCGTCTCCCTTTATTAAAGAAGATATAAAGAATATTGAGTAATTGATGAAATAAGGCTCTTATTTGCATAGAGGTTACAATCAATTAAATTATTACTAATCTCTATATATATTGACCTTTATATATGTTCCTTTCTAAAAGTTTAATCAAATCAATAGAAAGGATGTTGAGATGTTTCTTATAGGCCAAAGGATATAATAGGGGTTGTAATGCCAAAGTATTTTAGAGTGAAATCTATAAACCAATTAAAAAAGGAGGATAATGAATTACCCCACTAAATCTTAGCAATAAAGTCCTTATAAGGAGAAGATTATAGAGATTTTTGGAGAATAAAGATTCATTATGGGTCAAATGGATTCACACTTACTTTCAGCCTATGGGAAATTAGATCAAGTTCTACATTTTCATGGATCTTATCTCAACTGTTGAAGCTAAGTAAGATTTTTGAAGGAAATGTTAAGTGAAAACTGGAAAATAGTGAAAAGGCTTCTATATACTTCTATAATTGAATTAAAGCTGGGCCTCTAATCTGTACTCAATTAATACCTATTATTTTGAATAAATTTCTAAGGAATTCCAAAGTGAAAGAATGGATCAGTTCTAGTCAATAGATAAACTTCCTTGTATAACTTGTATAAATCATTTCGAGTTATGGTCCTAACCCTGGAAAGAACGACTTATATCTTTGGTTTGGACATTCTTCTAACAAATTAAAAAATAAATCTTATAGAGAGATGCTTAGGACCAAAGGTGAAGTTCAAGTTTCATATAATCTTATTTGAAGTAAAGACTTGTTACCTAAACTCTCCTTCTTTATGCAATTATCTACTAGAAATAGAGTAATCACTCTTGGCAGATTGAGATTATGCTCCTTATGCAAAGTTCTCTTTAAATCACTCGTGCATCTCTTCTTCGAATTTAAATTCTTTGTTAATATCTAGAAATGCATTAAGGATTTATTCCATTTTAATAAGTCTAATCTCAACTATGCTAAGTTTATAAAATTGTTATATTTAGATATAAACATATTTTAAGGAAACATGACAATGTTTGTGATACTATTTAGTTCGTGCCTTTATAAAATTTAAAAGAAAAGGAATACCTAATGTTTTTAAGGAGTGGAAAGGTCTAAGAAATATATGTTGACTAAACTCATTCAATAGATTAAGGAGCAACTATTACTAAACAATAAAGCTAGTGGACCAATGGTTGTAAAGATGTAGTTGCTTCTTCTTAGAGAATTAATTTATACCTAAAGTAAAAGATGCTTTAAAGTGTTGAGTCCCTTTTTTAAGCTTTAGCCTAAGATCAGGAGTGGTAATGCTTAAAAGTTTGTTTACTTATTTCTCAAAGGGAATTGTATTATTATAACATTAGCTGAAGAATATTTTTCTATATATATGTTGATTACTTCTTATATAGCTGCAGAAGCTTATTAACGAGCTTTGTACTCAAGACAAATACTTTTTTGTATTTGTTATTTTCTAAATACTATTTAAACTTTTTTAAAAAAATTATTGGGTAGGCCTAGGTTACTTATGGCCTAAGTTGGACTTAAAACTTTTTATTTTAGCCTAAGGCCTAATTGGGTCTATATTATATGGCTTGAGCCCAAGCTTGATTAGGCTACCTAGGCTCAAAGCTTGAGCTTGAGCTCAGTTGTTACACTATTTGAAGTTATAGGTAATAATAATATTAATTGAGTAAAATCCAAATGAGTAGTTATTAAAAACAAGAAGAAATAAGATGGAATCAATAAGGAGTATGATAAGCATTCATAAATAAAAAATGAAACTAAGCTTTAAGATTAGGATAATAAAAATATCAACTTCAAAACTGTAAATGTAGATTGATTCACTCATTTAACTTCTTAAATTTTGCCTAAGTTATAGTTATTCATTGATACTCTTAAACTTGTCAAATTGAATAACAATTAGGTTCCTGGTCTTGGGATCATGTATAATATAGTTCAAAGTTATTAATTGAGAATTATACACATTAAAGGACATGAAAAAAATTAAGGAAGAAATATAAAGAGACAAACCATAAGTTTTGTAAAGTACAAGCATTTCAATTTTATGCAAGACTTAAAACAAAAATGAAATTATACTCAAACATCAACTATATTTTCACAGGCATTCAAAAAAATATTTTATATCTAAAGTTAGAACATTTTGGTTGAATTAATTATACTTTTATCCTCTTAGTTTAGTCTAGATGAATTTCATATGAGGTTAAAGATGTGTCATGTTAAAACAAGGTTATTTCATTATTGGTCTAGCGTATGCAATTAGTGGGCTTATGACATAAAAGGATGAGAGAATACATAATTCCATTCAAATTTCATTTCATTACATACCTTTTTAAAGATCATATGTTATAAGGAGTGATAATTAAGGAAAAAACTAGCTTAGCTTTTATGCAATAATATGGCTTATAGGGTATGCAACGACTAGTTTACTTTAGTTACATATTGATTATAAGAGAATTGGATATATAACTTCTAGTTCAAGCATACTTAGATTAGAAGCATTCATTAAATTAATTCTAATTATTTCCACCTAGTTACCCAATCATATGGACTTTAGATTATTCTAAAATAACTTAGATTGTAAAAGAAAATACCTCCTTTATTAATATGATTCTCATTGATATGACATACTAAAGACAGGATCATATATACGTAAGAAATTTTTTTTATACCTTTCAAAAAAGAATTACTAGGAGAAGTTTATTTTCATCTTTCCACTATCAATTGGATCTCATGAAACTACTGTTTTGCTCTAGATTTTGTTATGCGTTTTCCTTAGACCTTGAACCAACCTACTATATGAAAAACTTAATCCTAGTTTCCATCAACTAATAACATAAGGATTAAAGAAATTTCATAACTAAACCAAAATATAATAATAACATCTTTAACCTTAAGGTTCTCACCAAGCTTAGGTAGTACTTTCGCAAATAGGCGTAAAAGTCAAAACAATAGTTTTCACCATAAATTAGATACCCTAAAATAAGAAAGAGGGTTATCATCTTCTATGCCTTTTCAAATGAGATGTTCCATCTATAGATCAACAAAAAATCTTATGGAAATACATACAATCTACCTTCACTTAATTTAGTCTTGTTGAAATAATTCCAAACATCACTTCTTATCTTCAAAGAGATGGTTCCTTCAGTTTAAATTATTTCTTCACTTGATATATGAATAGGTAGTAAATTAAAATTCTCTATTATGTTGACTTATATTATTAAAGAATTAACTCCATCTGTTTAAAATAATTATAAAAATATAATTATGAAACTAATTTAAGTTAAAGAATACAAGAGACAAATGAAAGAAGAGACAAATTTTACAAAAGATTCAAAGTGTTTAAATGCTTGCAATACCAAAGTGCGTAAATTAATAGTATCACTTGACGATTTATAAAAGTTTTATTAAAATTATAAATAAAACATTTTATAAGCAATTAATAGTTATCACTACCTAACCATTACAAAGCACAAAAATCAAAGGATATAAATTTGGAATTAAAAGTAATAAATAGTATAAGCCACATGTCAACAATAAACTTTACATCACTCATTACCTTGTCAATATTAGCATAACAACAACAACGAAGAGGACAACAACAACATCTTAGTAGGAATCCTACTGAGAAGTAGGGTCTGAAGAGGTCCAAAAGTATGCACTTACCCTAATTAGTAAAGAGATTGTTTTTGATAGAATCACAGAAAAAAGTTATTAAAAATGGTTAGAATAAAAGAATAGCCAAATACATCAATAAATAATTGCACAAAAGAAAAATATAAAAAATAAAAGATAAAGATAAAGATAAAAGTAAGTAAATAAATAAACAGACAAGAAATAAAACAATAATCAATTAAAAAATATGAAATAAATAAAATAACTAAAGGGGAAATGTTAAAAAAAGGTATTTATGCTAAATAAAGGACACAATAATTGATGGAAAAGGTTCAAACGACCTACCAAAAGAGAAGGAACTCTTTAGGAAAGGAGAAGGACATCTCTATGTAAGGTCCTTTACCTATATCTTAGTTTGCCAAGGTTTCCCATTTCTTCTTGGGTGTTGCTCCTCTTGTCTTGCAGTTCCTAAGTACAATCTTCACTCATCTCCTCACCGGAGCATTAAGATGTCTCTTCTTAACATATCCAAACTACCTAAGTCTTATCTCCCATAATTTACTATCAGTGTTAGCCACCCATAACTTGTCTCTTACCATTACATTCCTAACCTCATCTCTTCTTGTAAGGTTGCATATCTAATGGAGCATCCTAATCTCTACCACCATTATCTTACAACTATGTATTTGTTTGATGGGCCAACACTCCACCCCATCTAACATGGCCAACATAATTGCTAACCAATAATATTTACCTTTTAGCTTGAGTGATATCTTCTTGTCACGTAAAAATCCTGACACGCCTCTCCATTTAAGCCACCCTGATTTGCTACGATAAACTATATTGTCATTTATCTCACCATTGAGTTTGATGAGTGATCCATGGTACTTAAAATAATCTTTATATGGTATCACGTTTGTACCAATCTTGATCTTTGTATCGGATGCAACCTTTGTGACACCCTTTGTGACCTAAAAACTTACATTTTACATTCTCAATCTTAGCCTTGATTAACTTAAAGCCTTTGACTCTAGCGTATCCTCCCAAAGTTCTAGCTTGACATTAACATCCTTTTTTATTTCATACACTAAAATAATGTCATCAGTAAATAACATACACCAAAGCATAGCCCTTTAAATATTACTTGTAAGCTCTTCTAAAACTACTACAAACAAGAAGGGGATCAATCAGGATCCTCATTATAGCCCAATATCAATAGAAAAATGCTCTATATCTCCTCTTGTCATCCTTACTCTAGTCTTAACACTGTTATACATATCCCTAATAACCTATATATAGGCAACAAGAAATCCTTTAGCTTCTAAACACCTCCATATGGCTTCTTTAGGTATCATATCATAAGCATTCTCTAAATCAATGAAAACTATATACATGTCTCTTTGTATGTACCTATAATATTCCATTAATCTTCTAAGAAGATAAATGGCTCTAACATGGATCTCACTAGCATAAAACCAAATTGGTTCATCAAGATAGTTGCACCTTTTCTTAATATCTTCTTAGTCTCCTTCGCTTATAACTTCATGGTGGCTAAGTAATTTGATACCTCTATAATCGTTATAGCTTTAGATGTCCCTTTCGTTCTTATTAAAAGGGATTAATGTGTTAAGTCTTCATTCATTTGGAGTTTTAGAAAACTTGAGGATCGAATTAAAATGCTTAGTTAACTAACTAAATCTCTGCTCTTAGGTTCATCCATACGTCTACGGGGAACTCATTAATTCTTACTACCTTTTCACTCTTTATCTTCTTTAAAGCTCCTCCAATTTCTACTTTATCTTCTTTAAAGCTCCTTCATTTTCTTCTCTTATGATACGTTGATAATAAGTGAAGCTATGATATTGCTCAAAAGTGGTAAGATCACCCAACGAAATGTTGTTATCTCCATGTTCATTAAAAAGTCTATAGAAATAACTCTGCCATATTTTTTTATTTCATCTTCATCCATGAGCACTCGTCCTGCTTCATCCTTTATATATGAGCACTTGTCCTGTTTCATCCTTTATACAATAAACTTGACCCAAGTCCATTTCTTTTTATTCCCTAGTTATCACTAACTTAAAAATATCCTTTTCCCCATCCTTAGTTTCCAATTATTGATATAAGTTCTGGTAGGCTCTACTTTTGGCTTCTAAGGCTATCTTCTTCGCCATTTTCTTTGGCAGTTTGTAACTCTCTCTGTTGGATACCCTCTCTTCATTTATGTTACTATTCAATAAAGCTTTATAGGCAACATTCTTAATCTTCACCTTGTCTTTGATATATTCATTCCACCATTAAGAATCCTTCTAACTACCCCTCATACCCTTTATTAACTCCTAAGATCTTATTAGTTACATTTCTTTAAAGAATTACAAATATTACATAAATAATAAAAAGTTTTACTCTTTACATTTTTTTAAAACTAAAGAAGTAAAGTACATTAATATCCAATCTTAGAAGTCTTAGTTGGTTTTTGACCTGCATAAACACTATAAAAAGGAAAAGAGAACCATGTTTTCTCTTATCAAACTTTTAGTAAAACTAGGCATAGATGGAGTATTTGGGGTTTAGTTTAACTACTCATTTGATTATACATATGCAACCTCTATCTAAACCACACTCGTCTTCTCTACCTTTAACTATTTTGTTTCTATAGTAACCTGATAAACTTTTGGTACATATAAAAAAAGAGTAGCATAGTCATAACATGTAGTAGAGCAGTAGATTTCATATCGATGGCACCTTGAAATGTTAAAAAATAGCCTCTACCATTTTGATCTACTTAAATGACACTACAATATAATAATCTCCACACTTACTCATACTCCATCCTATAGTCATTTGACATCATCCTAACTAATAAAATAACTTCTAGATGAATCTAAAATATAAAAACTATAACACAACACTAAAACTAGAACCAAGCCATAAAAACGTGCCTTCCTCTAAGCCGTCATTTCCTATTCAGGATACTTATTAAGATATCAAAAATATATGTGTAATAACTTCATAAAGTTATTTTTTATAACTTTTCAAAAAATTCCTAAAGTGGAGAAAGTGATGTTCTTAAGGATATAGACAAAGAGTATAGATTAAAAAAATTAATGAGATTGAGATGAAGCATATATAAAGAAACATAATGGATGTTAGTGCTGGAAAAGAAAAGAGAGAGACCAAGTTTTCAAATATTATCCATTTACAATTAAATTATGAGAAGAAATGTCCATATGCCCAAGTTTTTAAGTATGATTTATATACATAAATCAAATATGAATATTCAAAATGGTAAAAGGAACCTAGGCAAATAAAGAGCAATAAAGAAAAGGATAAGCAACCTATGAAATGGTGTTTGAGTAAGAAGTAGATCTCTAGCAAAACCAAGAAAAAAGTGGTAATGATAGTGGAGAGAAAAGCACAAAGGGGTGACAATGAAGCAAGTAGGGAATAGTGACAAAGAGGAGATGTTAACAAGATGGGTTAAATATTAATTAATGAAATGACATCATTTTGTATATAAATGAGGTTCAGACTTTGATCGGGTTTAGAAGCCTAAAAATTAAAAAAAGAAATTTAAGTCTAACTCAAGCCTGGTCAACTTAAGCCAAGCTTGTCGACTTCAAGTCAGGTTGGACTTAGGCCCTTTAGCTATCAATACTCCTTATAATATAACTAGTTATAAATAGAGTCACATATCTAATAAATTTCATGTTTGGAAAAGTTAATAACGAAAGTTAACAAAATGATTTGTTCTAGATATTTCGTAAAATACAAAGTTTTCCTATACATTTTTTAATGTACAAAGAGATTTTGCATAATTCATAAAATTATAAGAGACATTAGCATCTTTTATCTTTTTAATAGGCTAAAGAGATTATCAATATTAAATAATGATACCTACTTACAAAATCCCTGGAGTTAAGTCATCAATTTTCAAAAATCACATCTCTGTTGTTTTAACTTTTATATCATTAAGTATATTCATAAATGTAATCAGGTATTAGCTCATGCTCACCTCCTAATCCTCTTAATCAACCTTTTAACGTTGAATTCAAAATTTTCATTTTGTTTTTTAATTAATATAACCTAAAAAGAGCATAAGCATAAAAGTAAAGTGGTATATGTGTCACACTATATTAAAAGACTCAAAAAAATATTTAAGTTAAAATTTTCATTTGGTTTTAATTATTTTTTCTAAATAATTTAATTAAGACATATGGTTTATTAATTACTATTTTGATCAAAATATTTATTAAGCATGCATTAAAAATCATTATTACAATTTTATTTATTATCTAATAATTTGGGTTAAATTCATTAGACCTCCCTAGTTTGACATTTTGCTAATGTACTTTATGAATTTTAAAAACTACTAATAAACTCTATATAATTTTAGCTCTATAAATCCTGTCTCTCCTATCATTAACTTCCATTAAAAACCATAACCTTTAAATTCAAAACATCATTGTTTTTGTTATATAGTATATTAGTTCCATATAAGAAATGAAACTATGTAGGTTAATCAACCCACATGATGGTGGCCCCTGATTTTTTTTATTTGATTAAGCATGGTTAGATTAATTTTTGGGGTCTTGCAAGATTTATGTATGTTGGGAATTAATTGACAGGTTACTGTTAATGCGGTTGTGTGACATAAGAGATTAAATTGAAGTGTTAGGAGTGTATTGCATTAAGGGCATTTTGGGCATGTCACTTAAGGATGTAAGAACCTAGGCTAATAAGTAAGGGTAAGTTGGACTTTTTAGCATCATTAATGGTATAAAAGGGAAGAAATAAGGCTTGTCTTACATAGGAAGAGAGGGGAAAACGAAAATTGAAAGGAGAGAAGAGGGAGAGTGTCGTTGGTGGAGAGGAAAGGAGAGAAAAAGAAGAAAAGCTAGGGTTTATATTTTCTTGGGGTTCAAGAGGGTGTTTGGGGTTAATTCAAGAAGGAAAAAGCTCGAGGAAAGTTCAAGCTTCCATTAGAGCCAAGAAAATCCTTTGTTGGGTGAAGATTCAAGGTAAGAGATTTTTGATGTTCTGGATTTTTGGAGAGTTATTAGTTCAAAGAGCCTAGGAAATGGATGAGTTTAGGTATTCTATGATCAATTTCATGCATTGGGCTCTTTAGGTTTTCCAATTTGGATTCCTTTTGATTTGGAATTTTTGTGTCAATGTTGAAGAGAACCAAGAGAGGCAAGAGGAGCAAGAGGAGAAGCACATTTGAGCAAGATTCAAGCAAGGAAATCAAGGTGGGTGACATTTTTATAATTGAGTTAACAAGCTATTAAATGTTCTTCAATAAATGTAATGAATTGATTTTTCCAACTACTTTATAAAAGTGCATTTATTGATCTTTATATGCTTGAGAAGGTGCTATATGCTTTTTTGTATGTGAGTTTTGTGAATGAATTTTTAATGTTGTGGAAATGCTTTACAATTGATCTACAATTGTTCTATTTGTGGTTTTTGAATAAGTTGAAAAATGGCTTTTATGATTGGTATGAGATTTTGGTTGTTGAATTATGAAATATGTCATGTACATGAAAAACAAGTTTTCAAGAATGTACCATTTGGGCAAAATATTTTTAGTTCATGAATTACATGTTATGTGGGTTTAGTTTAGTCCATTTAAGAATTGTCACGTGCACGTTGACCAAGTCAAGGCTTCTCCCGCCTGCCCGCTAGTAGCATGGAGCTCCTTTAAGGACTCCCTCAAGTTTACGACTACACAAGGCTATTATATGGAATTGTGTAGTTCGTCATGTTTATGAACTTGCCTAAACCATTTGTGATGTGTTTATGTGTTTACATGCGTTGACAAGTTTGTGGAATGCTTGACTTATGTGAATTGTGTTTTGGTTTGACAATTTTGAGAAATGAATGTTTTATGGATTTCAATGAGGT
>JANIPN010000005.1:51636587-51648492 GCA_027478595.1 Erythroxylum anguifugum
ACGAATTAAGAGTCAAAAAGTATATTAAGAGCCATGAAAATGTAGCCAATTTATATGATCAATTTGGGTTCAATCAGAGAACTCAGCAGCAGATGCACAATCAAGAGCGGTAGGTCGTCCTAGTCTTAATGGTTTGTTTGCTTCTCATGCTTCTCTATGGGATGAAATCAAACCTGAGGCTATTGGACATCCATACAAGGAAAAATTGGCAAATTGGCTACTAAAACACCAAGTGATCCTTACATACGAAGAAATGTGTTGGTGTACTGTAAAAATAGGGTGGTGGTTACTCCAAATTCTCAAATAATCAAACAACTCTTACAAGAATTCCATGATTCTCAAATTGGTGGCCACTCAGGGGTGTTATGAATATACAAAAGGCTTGCTCAACAATTCTTTTGGCCATCAATGTTTCAGGTAGTGCAAGACTATATCTTTTCTTGTGATGTATGTCGACGAGTTAAAATAAAATGCTAGTACCAACAGGACTCTTACAACCATTGCCTATTCCGTGTCAAGTTTGGGATGACATTACTATGAACTTCATATAGAGACTGCCAACTTCCAACGGCAAAAATTCAATCCCTGTTATAGTCGATTGATAGTAGCGCGTCATAACACAACTCAAAATAAATTAGACCTACAACTGTAATAGTGGTGAGTTTAGGTTGATCCCGCAGAGAGTGTGTTCAAAGATTTTGCAATGAAAATAATTGGTATTTAGGTTTAAAGGGAGGTTTAAATGAAATTAAGCTAACGAAAACAAATTAAAGAAAACATACAAAAATGATGAAAGTGCTAAATTCGTTAGGAACTCGATTATTTGGTTCAATCTCAGCCTACACCCAATTAGACATATTTCATTGAATTGTTGTTTTTATACCTCTCATAGCAACTATTAATTGTAGATTAACAACAAGCTCTGTTAACTCCAGTTTTCCCTTATATCGTGTTTAATTAAGAGACGCTCGTTAATTAAACCTAGTTATCGAATAATCTAGGATATAATCTCTAGATTTAATTGGATAGTCGCATTACGAATTAGGAAAACAGATTAATCAGGACAACAATCACATAAGCTCGAGTCATTTAGCCTAGGTTATGTTATCTCTAATGATTGAAAGTCATTAGTCACCACAAACAAATCTCAACATAACAATTACAGATTATATTGAAATTCTAACAATGGCTTCTTACATAAAAATAATCAAATAGATCATTCAATCATTCTCACATAACACCTAAATATTAAACGTAGGATAACATAATCAATCCCTAAAAGAAAGAATAACAAACAATGAGAGAAATGCTTAACTTGGTCGTCGGTGTCGATGTCACCTCCTAATTGGTATCAGAATGTCTAGCTCTCCATTGGTCTCTAAAGAATGAGAGGTTTGCCCTTCTTCATTCACCCGAAACCTTTCTTTCAACTCTTCAAACTTCTCTTAGATGAAAAACATATCATTGCTGTCACAAAAACGATAATTTTATACAAAAAAAGTATGGTTTGTGTGGCTGGCAGAGCAATCATGGGTTTGATTGCTCTCTCACTGCTGTGAGAAGTGTCTCATGGCTGTGAGAAGTGTCTCATAGTTGTGAGATTGCTAATGGCTATGACAAGTTTGTTGTTTGGCTGTGAGCCCTCCTGTAGTCTCCCTTTTTGTATTTTCAAAATATAATCATCATCTTTATGCATTTTCTTATCTTTACTTGCTTTAATCTGTCTCATTCTTGCTCCATGAAGACAAAGGATTGTGAATCCCTGAAAAACGACTCAAATATGGTACTTTCGACTCACTTTAGCTCTTTCGTTTTGAATTGTACCTAAAACCATATATAAACTAAAGTGAGTATCTTAAGCATTTTCGTATCATTAATTACTAAGTGTTATTGAATAAATGTATAATCAATTAAGCACATATCATCGATCTCTTGAGAAAATCAACACATTTCTTAGCCTTAACCCATCCCTTCATTGCAAAAATGGTAGCTGGAAAGTTTGTTGAGGGAGTGGTTAAACTTCACGGCATGCCTACGTCTATCATTAGTGATTGGGATCTAGTGTTTATTGGCCATTTCTAACGTGAGTTCTTCAAGTTATCAGGCACATAATTGAAAATGAGTTCATCATACCACCTGCAAATGTGTGGGAAGTCAGAAGTAGTCAACATATGTGTCGAACATTATCTTTGCTGATTTGTCCATCAACAACCACGAAAATATAGCTCTTTCTTTCCTTGGACAAAATTCTAGTACAACACCACATAATACGCATCAACAGGAATGACACCATTTCAAGCTTTATATGGACGTCTGCCTCTAAGCATCCCATATTATGTGGTGGGCACATCTCTTGTTCATGGAGTTGACCAAAATCTTGCTTCAAGGGATGTTGTATTACTCC
Organism: Erythroxylum anguifugum; assembly: GCA_027478595.1. NCBI lineage: Eukaryota > Viridiplantae > Streptophyta > Magnoliopsida > Malpighiales > Erythroxylaceae > Erythroxylum > Erythroxylum anguifugum. The sequence goes on from JANIPN010000005.1 coordinate 51,638,992, forward strand.
AACTCAAAACCATTTTGCATGCAGCTACTAATTGCATAAAACAAATAGCTTACTCCAAACGGCAAGATGTTAAGTATCAGGTAGGCGATATCGCCTTCCTTAAACTACACCCTTATCGGCAAAAAACGATATTTCGTAGAGCTTCTATAAAATTAGCAAGTCGATTTTATGATCCTTAGTAGATTAAGATTGAGCAATGCATTGGGAAGGTAGCATATAAATTAAAGCTCCTAGAAGGATCCCAAATTCACCTCATCTTTCATGTTTCGCTGCTTAAAAAGAAAGTGGGGGAGCCTCGTGATACTACGGTTGACTTACCTTTTACTGATGATGATGGAGCAATTATCATGGAACCTGAAGCCATCTTAGATACTTGCTGGGTTAAAAAAGGATCACTTTTTGTTGAGGAAAGCCTTGTTAAATGAAAATGCCTACCTCTGGTAGAGGCTATATGGGAGGCCATTTGAGAGTTCAAGGCATTTCATATAAAATCTTAACATTCTATTTTAAATACCACTTAAATAGCTAAGTTAGATCATCATAAAAACGCTTAAGTTAAAATTATTCATATTATCACTAATTATTCAAGAAATGAAACTATACTATACTTTATTTTAGAATATTGGTCGGTGCTATTATTGAAATTTAGAAGAACCTTTAAATTGTTTAAACTCTTAAATATTTTAAAGGAAGTTGAGTACGTAAGTTGTGGGAAAAGGAAAATAATTAGTTTGATATTCTAATATAAAAATAAAAAAGTCAACTTTTGACCTTCTTTACACGTTGATTCTTCTGTGCCATGATTTGGGGAAACTCATTGGTGTTGGATTCCTTCAAAACTTTATTCTTCTTGTTAAATTTGAATAATCAAAGTTTTCAATAATATGAAATTTTATTTTATCAAATTAAGAATTATAATATCTCCCATTAGGACTTTTGTCAAATATTCATTTGATCCGCAAAATTTGAAATAACTTGGAAGTTTAGTGTCATAGGAAATGACCAGCTTGGAAGAAAAAAATTATAGTAGATAGTAACTTATAAAAAGAAACATTCTTTAAATATGATTGAAAACATGATGAATTTTAAAAAATACCAGATAGTAACTTAACTGAATTTGAGCTTAAAATACCCAATTTCTTATTTTGGAATTACTATATCTTTTAAAAGACCCCTTATCAATGAGTCCCACTATTTGATAGAAAGGATTAGAAAAGGATTTCCATCTAGTGTAACTTAAAATTTATCTATAACTATAAGAGAAATTGATAAATTGATTAGTTAATAGCTTACATATCTAGTGGTCCTCACATGTTTTTATCCTTATAAACATAGCAAAGACAATATAAAGGCTAATTAGACAATTTATGTAAGCAGTGGATAGCTCTAAATCTGCTCTAGCCAAGGTAAAATGGAGGTAGCTTTACTTACCTAGTGATGAAGGGAGATTGGAAATTATCTCAATCATAATATGCTCGTAATGAAGAGGACACAGATGATACTTATTGATAAGAAAGCATTATGGCTAAAGTAAGTACATTCATACCATTCGAGCAAGGCAAGCTTTTGGAAAACTTAACCAAGTTATGACTCTTCTTGGACTATGGTGAATATGCAAAAAGTGAGACAATGTTAGATGGAGTATCTTCTCTAAGGTAGGCAATGGATATTTCACCTTCTTCTGGCATGATAATTAATCAATTGTAGGGCCTGTTAGTAGCATTCAAGAACTTACCCTTGAAAACATAGTTCTAGATAATGCTTTAGTATCCATATCCTTAGCAATGCTTATATGAATCTACAAATGCTTCTCATATCAAGTACTAGGGAACTTAGTTTTAATTTAATCCTTAACTAGGAAGATACTATAAAATGGAGTTGTCACTTTTTGGTGTTTTTATTAACTCTTCTTACATAGGTATGTTAAAAAGTCAAGCTCCCAAGATAAGATGGCATAGGCTAGCTTATGTTACTGGTTGGTATAGGTGATTACTCTTATGTTACTTACATCTCTTGCACTTTTAAGATTTCAATCTTAGATTGTTTTTTGTATTCTCTAATGCATAAAGAACTCACCTAGTTGGTTACTCTTTACTAGGTTGGCATCCTTGCTTCTTAACTATCTTTTTTTGAAATTTGAATAACATTTGAATTAACTATAACAAAGCTATCTCAACATTACAATGGGTTCACAATGAAATAAATTACAAAGTCAAATACAAAAACAACATGCAAAGGCAAATGAAATTTAACAATAATTGTTACAAATTCCATCCGGTGTTCATTCCTATGGATATACTTGCTTTTTAATTTATAATTTAAGAGGCAATAAAATAAATAAAGCAAAAACTATTTTCTAAAGTAATAAAATAAATAATTTATAAAAACATATAAAAAATATTTATAAGATATATTCTAGGTTTAATAAAATAATAGCTATTTTCAATATAATATACTGTACTTATTTTGTTTATAACTCAATTACTTATATATTATTTTGGAATTGATACATTAGGATTAGGATTAATAAAATGATTAATTCATTTTAAGATTAATGTAAATACATATATGCATAATGTATATATTGTCTAAATATGAAAAATAAAATAAAAAGTTTACATGTGTTAAGATTAATTATCATATTAATTAATTTCTTTTAATATGTGTAATAAAACTAAAAAATTTTACAATGATTATTTAATAATAGATATAATATGAGAAGACAATAATATTTAATAAAAGTATTTTTTAAAAATCATATTAAAAAGAAATATAATAATTTATTAAACACGTAAAAATAATATTTGAAATAAAATCATTGTAATTAGATAGTGACTTTGTTACACTAACATTATAATTAATTGTTATAATAAAATTACAAAATTAAAATTAAATTGACTTGTTTGTGCGAGGAATAATTATGACGACATCATCATTGCTACATATTTTTAATAAATATAAATTGATTGCATTTTATATAAATATTTTGGAATAATGTATAGGTAATTTTATTTTACTTTTTACTATAAATAATTATGTTATAATTTATAATTTAAAAAATATAATTACAACTTTTTAAAATTATCTTAAAATAAATATAAAAATTTAAAAAAAATATATTAAACGACCGTACCGATCCTGCCCGTTTACAAGCCTTCGAAGAAGTCACTTGAAATAGAGACGGAAGCTTTGACACATAATTCTCTATAATAGAAAAGCTCCTCTAACTCGGATAATCACAACGAAACCCCGCACCGTCATCACATCCTCTCACTTTCTCTGTCGTCCGCTGCACGAATGTCCGGCTATCCCAATTATGGTTATGGTGACGGCTACGGCGGCGCACCGCCGTCCCAGCCACCCTACGGAACCCAACCTCCGCCACCTCAACAACCGTACGGCGCACCATCAGCACCATACGGAGCACCTTACGCCGCCCCGCCCGGTTATAAACCTCCCAAAGACAAGCCTCATCCTCATCAACCTTCCGCTTCCGCTGGTGGTTATCCTCCATCGTCGGCGTACGGGAACCCCTTTGCCTCTCTAGTGCCGTCGGCTTTTCCCCCGGGCACTGATCCGAACATCATCGCGTGTTTCCAAGCCGCGGATCAGGACGGTAGCGGCTTGATCGACGACAAGGAGTTGCAGAGAGCGCTCTCGAGTTATAATCAGAGCTTCAGCTTGAGGACTGTTCATCTTATGATGTATCTCTTCACCAACACCAACACTAGGAAGATCGGTAAGTTAATGAATTGGAGAGAACGAAGTTTGTGCCAGTAGGTCTTCTTGATTTAAGTTATTGATGTGTACGCTCTGCAGGTCCAAAGGAATTCACTCAAGTTTTCTACAGCCTTCAGAGTTGGAGAGTAAGTGGAGATAAATTGAATATAAATTATAAAATTAAAAATAATAAATGATGGATGGATTGAATGGGAATGAGCAGAACATATTCGAGAGATTTGATAGGGATAGGAGCGGGAAGATCGATGCGAATGAGCTGAGAGAAGCGTTGATGAGTTTGGGATTTGCGGTGTCGCCTGTGGTCGTTGATTTGCTGGTGGCGAAGTTTGATAAAACTGGAGGAGGCAGGCAAAAGGGTGTTGAATATGACAATTTCATCGAGTATGTTTTTATTTTTATTTTTGTTTTTGATATATATAATTTTTGGGGTTAATAAATATAAATTAATGTGGAGCTTTTGGTTGGATTGCAGATGCTGTCTTACTGTGAAGGTGAGGGGTTTTGGTGGTTTATTTATTAGGCAGCTTTAGCGTTTAGCTTCAGTTTTGGTTGTGATATTATTGTTTCAATGGTTGCAGGGTCTGACGGAGAAGTTCAAAGAGAAGGACACAGCATACACTGGCTCAGCCACGTTCACATACGAGGCCTTTATGCTTACTGTTTTGCCTTTTCTTATAGCTTAAGATAGAGGCTGTTCATGTTATTTTCATTACTTTCCTTTAGTAACCACTACCATGGTTGTGTAATGCTGTGTCGTCATGTTTTATGTTAAATATCATTGTGTGGAGAATATAATATAGGAATTTGGTTTTGTTGAGGCCAGCTGTAAACAACTTGTCTGGCAGGTGTCACCTAATGGCAAGTTTTTTTGGGACCGATGCATGTCGACCATAGCCATACGTATCAACAGCGTGTAAGATAAGTGCCAGAAGATGGATCGATGCATAAGTTCATAGCCAGGTAAATTTACTTAAGTGATCCACAAAAAGCGGGTCCAACATTTATTTAATGGTATTGCTCATCGAGGTATTTTTAGTATCGTAAAAGTTCTGTTGTTATTATATGTAGTCAGGGCTAACTAATTGCGTTTTCAGTCTTAAATGAATCGATTTATATGCTGGTAAGCGTATTGAATGCTACTTTTGTAGGAGGGTAAGCGTATTTAATGCTGCTACTGCTAGTATTCATCCAACGAACTTTGTGGTCAGACGTTGTCGGTGGAAGCATTCTAGGCAAGGCAGCTGTAAACACGTGATTTGTCAGGCAAGGAGTTAAACCCCAAATTCTTTTAGAAATTTGAAGTAATAGAGTTGCAGTGATTTAAATTAATATATTAAAATAAATTTATTTTAATATTTTATATAAAAATATTTTATCTTTTAAAATTATTAATTTAAAAATTATTAATTATAAACTAATATTTATTTTATAAAATTTTAATTGTTAAATCAATATGTATTTGAAATTTATATATTTTAAAAATATATTTTAAATTTAATTATATTTATTAATAATTATTAAATTAATTTTATAAATTAAATTAAAATTGTGATTATTATTTATTATTATAATTTTTGGGGACAAGGTTAAAAATATACAGTATAAATGCACAATGTGACAATTGACTATTTAAAAAATTCAGGGACTATTTCATAAATTTAAAAAATTACTCGAAACGGTACCCGGTATTAACCGGTGCCGGCATAGACAGAGTTAGTTGGGCCCAGTGCCCCAAGATTTATAAAAATTAAATATTTTGATTTTTAATATCTATATATAAGGACAGTTAACCACTGGGTCCCTTAAGATTTAAAAACTTAAATATTTGGGTCCTCCTATCTTAAATTTTTGGCTCCGTCACTGGGTACCAGTACCATACCGTACTGGAACTCAATTCGTACCAAGTCCGGTATAGTATTCATAACATTGGCATGAAGTCCTTAATTCCCTACACAAAAGAGCTCTAATTATTTCTAGAACCAACTAAGTTTTTGAAGTGAATGAAAACTAGCTTTTTAGATCTTCTTGGCCTTGAATTGTCTCTTCCCTATTCTCACCAAGGAGCTTTTTTTTTGGAGTTCCTCTTACACTAAATTATGTTGTGAAAAAATTTGGTGGTTCTATACTAACAACGCATCATAACGTTAGTCAAAATAAAAACAAGATTACTACTATAGCAGTGGTCGATCCCACAGAGAGTGTGTGCAAAGTTTATGAAATAAAATTAATCGATGTTTAGGTTTAGGGGGTTTTTGGATTTTTCAAACAAGAAAATAAAATGAAACTAGACTAATAAAAATAAATTAAAGAAAACATGCGAAAAATGATAAAAGTGGGAAATTCGGTAGGGATCCAATTCTTTGGTTCAATCTCGACCTACACCCTAATTAAGTATATTTCATTGATTTGTTATTTTCTAACCTCTCCTAGTGGGTTAATAATTAACCCGAGTTTTCCCTTAGGTTTTGTTTAATTAAGATACGATCATTAATTAAACCTAACCCCCAAATAACCTAGGATATGATCTCTAGATTTAGTTAGGTAGTAGCATTATGAATTAGGAAAAATGATTCATCAAGGCAACAATCATATACGATGCATTATTTAACCTAAGTCATGTTATCCCTAATGATTACGAATCATTAGTCGCTACACATGAATTTCAAAATAACAATTATGGATTATTGGGATGTTTAGCTTTGATGAGTCTCTCCTAAGAAAATGCTTCAGCCCCCATAAAAATACCATATCTAAAGACCCCTTGTAGCGCCTCCACACTTCTCGCAGCTCTCTTCTGTTCTCTATTCTATTTTCTATTGTATCTCACACTATTGTAGCTTTGATGTGAAAAATAAATATGTTGTGGCCTACTTTACTGTTCACCTATCTTTTTAGCCGTCACGATTCTCTCTTGAACGCTACGTTTAAGACAGGCATTTGCGTTGAATGCAGACGTTGCGTCTGTGCTTTCCATCTGCTACACTGCCGTTTCATGTTGCTGCTTCCCATCTGTGCTACGTTGTTTTGGTTATAGACTGCTTCCTTCCAGCTGCCTTCATCTGCTTCCAATGGTTATTTGCATTTTTTTTCGTCTTTTAATTTTCTTATTGTCTTTTAACTTCTTCTTCTTGCTCCATGAAGACGAATAAAAATTAATCTTTAATGCTTTCAACTCACTTTAACTTCTTTGCTTCCAAATTGTGCCTAAAATCACATATGAGTCAACGTGAGTATCTTAAGCAATTTCAGGTCAATAATTACTAAGTGTTATGGAATAATTTCATAATCAATTAAGCACCTATCAATTTTACCCACACTTAGCTTTGGGTCGTTTTCAAGTAAAACGTTAAAATTAAGCTCAAAGGCTGAAAACATTTACTCATTTCCCATATGTTCCAAGAACACATAATCATAAACAAAAATAAACAACTTTTAAAAATCATAGCAAGAACTTAACATTCCAAGCTTTAACTTATGATCAATAAACATTCAATATCTTCAAAAACTGAGCAATCTAATGGCAGACTCAAAAAATGTGTTTAACTAAAATATATCCATGGGTACATTCAATATCATTCATGATCATAATAATCCACAACTTTGCATATCATTTCATTTCTCCACCACTAAAGTTCATATGCAACATCATAGATCAAAGAACTTTTCAAGGTTGTAATGTGGGCAAAGGTAAGGTGAGATGTATTTGGGTCAAGTAACATTAGAGTCATTAAACCTAGTGAAACAAATGTAACACTCAATTATACCACTAAGTGCACAAGTTAACATTCATACAAAACTAGGTACCGTTAGCTATGATGAATACAACACTTATATTTCACAATCCAATTAAGCTCTCACACACAAATCACATGAAGCATATACTAATATGAAGGAATCACTCATACAATTGATGGCAATACATTGAAACCACAAAAGTGAACCTTTTAAGCCAACATCTACCTCATACAATTGATGACAATACATTGAAACTACAAAAGTGAACCTTCCAAGCTAACATTTACCTCATATTCAACATATTTAAATAACATATTCATTACAACTCTGAGAAGATGCATTAATTATAAATAACTATGCAAACACATATGCATTTCTTCCTTAATAAATTTATTTAAACAAACAAATTGTTTTTATTTTTTTCTTCTTTCTTTCTTTTTCTTTTTCTTTTCTTTTCTCTGTTCTCTGTTCTCTGTTCTCTGTTCTCTTTTTCTTTTTTGCTTTTCTTTTTTCTTTCTTTCTTTTCATTATAAAAATTAAAATAACCTACATCAACACGGGAGTTTCAATGATAAGACATAACAAAACATCCCAACATTAACCAATCCACACATATGTGCACCCTCACACTTACACTTTTGTACATCCACAAACTCACCAATCACAAATATTCCAGTAGCTTTATGGCTTGGGTAGGACATTTGTTTAAGTATAAAGTATGTAATATGGTTGATACAAAAAGAAAGGTATAAAGCTCAAATCATCCTTTTACAATACCCAATTAGTTTATACATAAATAACCGAACAATAACAAAAATCCGATTATCCATATATAAAACCCAAATCAACTAACATAGGATAACACAATCTATTTTATAATGAGAGAAAGAAACAACGTAAATAGTAAAATACACTTAACCCGAGTCGTTGGTGTTGATGTCACCTTCAAACTGGCGCCAGGACATCTAGCCCTTCATGGGTCTCTCCCAAGAAAATGCTTAAGCCCCCATAAAAATACCCTACCTGAAGACCCCCTGTAGCGCCTCCAAACTTCTCGCAGCTCTCTTCTGTTCTCTATTCTATTTTCTATTCTATTTTCTATTCTATCTTACGTTATCGTAGCTTTGATGTGTCAAATAAACATGTTATGCCCACCTTACTGTTCACCTATCTTTTTAACCCTCACGGATTTCGCTCTTGAATGCTACGTATTAGGGCTTTCCTTTACGTATTAGAGCTTTCCTTTCTTTTAGATAATGAGATTGATATGAATGTGTCAGTCTAATAAGGAAAGCTTTAAATACTTTACTGTTCTCTAAATACTCGATGTAGGTATTTAAAACTTTCCTTTCTTTTACCTTCAGAATGGGATCCTTGGGGAATCGATTTAGCTCCATTTAAGTAATATGTATCTCCTATCTTTACTTCAGTAAGATCCTTACTGGCATTTCTACCTTTCTCCTACAATAACCTCTTTAATTCTCCTTTTATCGCTTACAACTTTTACATACATTTAAAAGAGTAATGCCCCTCAACTTAAACTTTCATTCCTTTACAGTGCGTTTGGATAGCGTCTCCGGTAGATGGAGACGGAACATAACAGAAACTGGGGACAGTAAGCTGTTTGGTTTATGGTGGACAGAACAAACAATCTTGTCTCCGTCTCCAGGAGAAATGTGTTTGGTTGTTGGGGACAGAGACAAAAAATAGTGCAAATGACGAATATGCCCCTAGTCTTTAATATGAATAGGAAGATGTAATACAATGATTTTGTATTATGAATGGTTTGTAATGCAATAGTTTTAATTATTATTATCATTATGTGTAATTAATAATAATAATATTATATAATTTGTATTTATTATTATTCAAATATAATATTATTAATTATATTATATAATTTGCAATAATAATTATTCAGATATATTATTATTATTATAACGTCCAGTTATTATTATTATTATTATTATTATTATTATTATTATATAATTTGTATTTATTATTATTCAATATTTATTATTATTA
>JANIPN010000005.1:51654311-51664914 GCA_027478595.1 Erythroxylum anguifugum
ACTGTTCTCTAAATACTTGATGTAGGTATTTAAAACTTTCCTTTCTTTTACCTTCATAATGGGATCCTTGGGGAATCGATTTAGCTCCATTTAAGTAATATGTATCTCCTATCTTTATTTCAATAAGATCCTTACTGGCATTTCTACCTTTCTCCTACAATAACCTCTTTAATTCTCCTTTTATCGCTTGCAACTTTTACATACATTTAAAAGAGTAATGCCCCTCAACTTAAAGTTTCATTCCTTTAGAGATAGCGTCCTCAAACCTATCAACCTTAGTTGTGGAATTATTAAACCTAAAGGAGAAATTAAGCTTCAGAGGCTTATTATCCATTGTAATCTTAGTAAAATAGTGATCTAAGCAAAGGGGACAATTGAAGTGTGCCTTATTGCTAGAGAAGTTGGAGACTCATAGGTGATTTACTAATGCCTTATGTAACTTCTTCCTTATAAGCCAGTTTCCATCCTACTTATTACTCTACATGTGAAAAAACCATCATAACTTAAGTCATACAAGCTACAAGTTCTCATAAATTTAAGGAAGTCCTTATTCCTTACTTTATAATATAGTCTTTTATCTTCATTAATGGACAAATCTAAGAGGTTATTGAAAATCAAAAATTAACCTATCAAGGATTTCACACAGCAAGTCCTCATTAAAAGATAGGTTAAAGATCCTTAATTTTTTGCACTTCATTAAATATGAACTTACCCTTTAAAGTGATGTTATGACCAATCAATCTAGTTAACACCTCAAGTATAAAGTATAAAGTAAACAAATAGGGTAAAAGTGGATAATGGGCTATTTGTTGCCCATAATGGTGTAAAAAGTGATGGTGATGCATTGCTTTATACATTTGAAAAACTAAGATGGAAAGCCAAATGCTTTAAGAGATTGAAAAATGAATTCCCAGTTAATAGATTCAAATACTTTATGGAAATCAATTTTCATTGCACATTTTTTGATTAAGGTTTTCCTAGGGTAGTCTTTGAATAATTCTTAAGATGAGAGGATGTTATCTCCTATATTCCTCCCTTGAATAAAAGAACCTTATATTGGATTATTGACAGAGTTTAATACTAATTTCAATCTTGGAGCTAAAAGTTTAGAGATATTTTTGTACATAGTATTACAATAAGAGATTTGCCTAAAGTCTTTCAATGATGTTGGATAAGGAATCTTTAGTACAAGACTAATATGAGTCTTATTTAATTCCTTGGACATAGATCTATCGTTAAATAATTTTATAATGGCATTGATCTCTTGTACTTTGATCTTGCTCCATGATTTTTAAAACAAGTATTCATTTTATCTATTATAGCATGGAGCCTTATTAATTAAAGTTATGGAGAGCTTCCTCAATACTTATGAGGTCGAAAAGCTTAGTTAGGAGATCTACTTGCTTTTCTGTCGTTGATTGGGAATGAAAGAACTATATTCATGCACAGATGAATAAATGTCAGTATAAGCTCCCAAGGTCTTCTAAAATGAATTTTATGTCTCTTACTTCAATTCCTATTGCTTCCCAATCAATTGACCATCTTCATGGTAATGAATACTTAATTTTCATTATGATACTTTTTGTATAATTTAGGAGTATTTTAACTTAGAAGTGAATTCTTTCTATTAATTGTTTCTTACAAATAAATACATAAAATAAAAATATATGAATAAGTAAGCATAAATAAATTCACTTTGATGACTTTAATCTAGGTGAAAAGGTTACAGCCTAAGAGTGGTACTAATAGCCATTTGAAATAGTTACCTAACTGAGTAACCAGGATCATTTATGACAAAGCGTTTGGTTAAATAACTTTTCAAATAAGCATTTAAGTGATTCTTTGTAAATTTAAAGTTTAGTTCTTTACTTTTCTACTAATTTGAGTTATTAAAATATATGAAAGCTTAAGCACATTATTAGTGTACAACTTTTTACATTAAATTGAGTTTTGTAGAATAAGATAATGTTTGAAGGATCGTTAGGTTAAATTAAACTAATTTATCATTTGATGTAATTATCTAAATATCTATTTAATTGATAAACAATGCAATCAAATGAACGATGAATATTATTGATTTATCTGGTTAAGTCATTAAATTTTTTGTTAGAATTTTAACTTTGTTAAGTTAAGAGTGATTGGATTGATTACTTAATTATAAATAAATACTTAAGCATAGGGATTTTTTTTTGTTTTAATGCTAAATTTCCTTCGTTTATTTAGTTTCTATACCTTTTGAAGTAATTGTGAAAATTGAACTTTTGGATGCTATTATTCAAGAATTGGAAGCCATTCTAAGCAAAATCGTAAAGAAAATTACAATTCTTAGAGGAACGAGATCAGGCTCATATTCATGCGTTAATCCATACCTTAGAAGGATGAAATGTAGTAGGTGACATAACCTAAGGTACAACTGTGTACAAGTTAGCTAAGAAATAAGAAGATCCTTGATTTAAAGATATAACTATGATAAAGGCTATAAATTAGTTTTGAATAAGTGGGAAGATCCATGATTAAAGGTCGTGCCCACCACTTAAAGGAAATAGTGAGGCATATGGTCGGGCCACAAACATGCTCTAAACATTTATTAGGCGTAAAAAAACATATTTAAGGTTAAAAATATCCAAAATTTTGAGGATTTTAACCATTTTTAGACAAAATACATATATTTATCCCTCGTTGATTTGTAGGCATCTCACAGGGTGGGACAGCTGGCCCAAAAATTTAAGGTTGTTCCATTTTCAAAGCTAAGGATCAAACCCTGATTTTTAGTTAAGAATAAATGAGTCCTTTCCACTCAATCACACCCCTTGGATTTACACAAAATACATATTAGAAACATGCCTTCTCTATTTTCCCTCTTTTTATTTTTTATAACATGATTTATGGATAAGTACTTTTCCATGTTTAGATAGATAGAAAAACCTAGTGGTTACTTGCGTATGGATTAATTTGATTTAATTTATGATATGTGATATATTTTTTAGTGATGTCGCTGATTTGTCATAATGTCCATTTATTCATGCTAACATCTACGTATGATCTAAATTTACTTCTGAAAAGCGTAATATAGATGAGTTTTCTTGGAAAACACCGCCTACAGTACAGAAGTGATTCAAAGTGAACACATACACAGCAATATTAGCGAAACGCAAATAGGGACTGGGGGCAGTCATTCAAAACTATCTGCGTAATGTGGATATTGCTAGAACTTGGATAAACGAAGCTAATTCGTCTATCCCAAAATCAATAAGGTATGAGATTCGATTCTAATTTGGGAAGGGTAAATTTTAATTTGATAACTTAAAAATTATTCACATGTTACAAGAACAAAATTAAACTTCAATTATTAAAGAAATAATCATATTCAATCAAACATTCATGCATTACAGTTCCTGTTTATTGTGATGTAATGCAAAACTAATGTTATGTGATGTTAATATATGGAGAACATTTTTATCAAACAAAAGACTTATCCCGAAAACAAGAATACTGATACTTTCGATTTCCAAAAACAAAGAAGAATAAAATAAGTTTGCAATGAGCAAAGCAAAGGCAATACAGTAAATACACAAATTTTAAGCAGAATGTGTTCTTTTCTGGTGAAGAAGAACGAAATGACATTTGCATTAGTAAACGCCTGAAGGGCCAGCGTAATTTATTTTATTAATATTGTATGAAGATTACAGGAGCATATGTTTCTGTATTCAGTAATAACATTGAGGTGGAATTTATCACTTTCAGCTGTGGTAAATGGTATTCAAACAAGCAATTGTGAGTGTGAATGTCATTGATGAGGAGAGTTACCACAGCTACAGGCTGCATCATCCGTAATTGCAGTCATATGAATATTTGAGCCCTAGTTGCAAATGAACTCACAGTCGCAGGTTAGAACCTTGGACTGTACTCATAAATTGGTCTTCCACCCAAAAGCTGAGAGGGTCTTGCATTGGCCTCGAATCCCTGGAACAGAACAGACCAGCAGGCATTTATTCTCAACAAATAAAGCATGGTACACATTAGAATTTTACTGTTAGTTTTGCATATACCATACTGGAATTACTTACATCATGAACAGCGTCCCTCAATGCCCTAACTTGTTCCCTTGAAACTGTCCTCACCTATTGACAGACCAAACGGTGTTTTCATGCGTGTTAATAATCATGTGTGAAGTCCCAAAGTTGAGAATCTTCTAATCCATTAGTATTGGCATCAACGACCATTTATTAGATATGAATTAACCCATTTTCTCACATGAAATATATTTTCCTTTTTAAAGGAGAGAAAGATGACTAGAACCTTCTTGACTATTGTCCAAACAACACCCTCAGTGCATGGAGGAACTGTAAGAGAACCAATGTATCTGTAATACTTTCGACTTCCAAATTTAATGTCTCCAGGATTAACAAAACCCAAATCCTTCTCTTCTTTCCCTACTGACTTTATATGGTGAAAGAGCTGTCAAAAACAGGATATATGGTCAATATAGGATAGAATCATGTACGACTTTATATTTATTCATGCCTACATCTTTATTATACTGTGCCAATTAAAAGCAACACCATTCTCTTCGGTGTTATGGAGCCCCTACTACCAATATAAACATGCGTAAGTCATTTAGATTTGTGAAAATGGATTATCCTATATTGAAATATAATATATATAGCAAAGAAGAGAGGAATTTAAAGAAGAAAAATGTAAAAATCATTTTAGTTACTTTTTGAAGAAAGCGATCAGGCTGTCCATATTCGTAAGTGATTCCAACCACAGCAATACCTCCCTGAGAGCTTTTATGGACAACGTGAAGCTCCAAGGCATACCTAATGAAGAAAATTATAAACTAAGAATTTGAGTTGGTCTTGGATATGCATATGGAAATCAGAAAAGAGGAAAGTTGAGCTAACTAGTCAGTGTATCAAAAAAGAAGAAAAGAAAGTAAATAACCTTGAACCATTGAATGTATGCTCTGAAGGTGAATGCCAGTGACATTGCAGCAATTTGAACTCAGTTCCATTGATAATAATTTTTCCCGCATCTTCTTTCCAAAACACCTGGTGAAACATTCATTTTGAGGGAAAACCTCATCACTGTTGAATTGATTTGTGAAATGGGGTAAATCCACATGTTAATTAATTACTTATTGCTAGAACTGAGATGCTCCACAATGGAACAGAATTTTGTGCATTTGTGCAAGGATAACAATCAGCTTACTGCAATGTCATGTCCTCTGTTCTTCACAACAGCAGGAGCCGACTGGTAGTCCCTCTGCAATTTTCCTAGATTCGGAAAAACTTGGACTCTATTATCAAGAAGGTCAATAGGTGACTGTAAATGTCCCTTCCTACAAACTTGCCAATGTGGGTTAATATTACCCCAATCTTTTGGCCCTTTTCCAGTGCCTTCGATGTATGTAAATGGAGTTTCATCGACTGTCAAAGAAAATAATTATGCTTTCAAAATAATCCAGCTACATTCCAAAGATATAAGGCCTTCAAGAAATATTTAAAATTAAGACCGTTCCCATTAGTTATGGATGAGAATGAATTAGTTTCCCTGAATTGATTTGAAACATTATCTACTTCACTAACTCTGACGAGTATCAAACTTACTAGTGTTGGAATTTAGAGGAATTTAAAGCAAGACGCAGTTAGGCACAAGAAGAAAGAACAGGTTTTCCGGAATGACTTGATAGTGAAAGCATAAATAATTTTGAAGAAAGATCAGATTTTATGGAATGGCTTGATACCGAAAGCATAAAGAATGTTGCAGCCACAGAAGATTGTGCTCATGTACTATCTACCTTCAAACTTTAAAGGA
This sequence comes from Erythroxylum anguifugum, assembly GCA_027478595.1. Classification (NCBI taxonomy): domain Eukaryota; kingdom Viridiplantae; phylum Streptophyta; class Magnoliopsida; order Malpighiales; family Erythroxylaceae; genus Erythroxylum; species Erythroxylum anguifugum. The sequence continues at coordinate 51,660,129 of JANIPN010000005.1, forward strand.
GATTTGGCCAGGTAATCTTGGACAAAAGTCAAGTACAATGACATAGAAAATGAGAATTTACCTTCTGGAAAGCAAGAAAAGCTTCATCAACATAGTATCTCTAAGCAAGCAAAGAATCTAATGTCATATCTTCATTTGCTCGAAAAAAGCACAAAACCCCCACATACAAAACCAGAAAAACTGATCAATTAGGAAAACCCGTAAATTTCCATGACTGCATTTTTCAAGGTTAACTAACACATTTCAAGAAACGCCACAAGTTCAAATTTATATTTTAGAAACTAAGGCGAAATTTTGTGTATCAGGAAGTGTCTCGTTAAGTAGTAGTTGTATGGGAAGTGGAAAGGTAAAATGTCTGGCCTAGCTAAGCTCTCGTTAGCCAACAACTAGTTCTGAACAGATATTCAAACAACTCTATTTTTTCTATTAATGCTCCTAGAATATTTTCCAGAATCCCAATGAATTATTAGGCTTTCTACGACAGCAACTCTGGTAAATGGGCATTTGCGAAAGGAAAATTAAAAATAGGTAACGACCATAGAATTGAAACTATCCATTAATCTCATCAACCATAGAGAGAGAGAGAGAGAGCGCATACCAACTTCAGACACAGAAACAATGCAGGTGGTGAGTGAAGAGAGAATGAGAGAAACGTGAAAGAAAGAGATGAGGGCGATGCTGGTGTATAGTTTGAATTCGCAATCAACCATTTTCACACTACTCTTAGTTCCTTGATGTGAGAGGTTGATGAATGTAGACACCTCCTTCCTTCCAGTTTTAATGCAGAAGGAACGAGGAGACAGAAATTTCCTTTTTGCTAAGCACAAAATCTTTCCCGAAGAGGAAGGAATTTTTAAAACCTTTGACCAGACGCGCGTGAATCACAATTCTTTGAACGGTAACATTGCTTAGTTAATCATATTGAATGACATATTTATTACTGATTTAATCTTCATAGATAAGAACCATACCCATCATCACTGATTTGATGGTAACATTGCTTAGTTAATCATATTGAATGACATATTTATTACTGATTTAATGTCCATAGATAAGAACCATACCCATGACCTTCCCTCACGAAAATCTAATCTCCGATGGATCTTTTGTTTTATTTAAAGATTGATAGTAAAATTTAATTTAAAACATTAATTGTTATATGTGTAACAAAAAAGGCAACACAACAAATATGGAATCAATAGAAAACTTCAAAACATAGATTTAGATCAAGACACATAAGATAGAATCCAAGCCTCAATGATTTCAAATATTGAATCTTCTGAACAATATTCTAATGAAGAATTTGAAACCTTTGGCTGTTTGGTAGGACGGTTAATATGTAATATTATTTCATCGTTTGGAATGAGGGTTTATAATGAAATAGAATGAAATAGGATGGAAGATAATGGTTTCACATTACATTTTATTCCATTTTAAACAGTAAAAATAAATTACTTCTGATTTTGGAATTTTAGGATGGAAGGTAAAATGATAAATATTTACTACCTAATATACTCTCAATAATTTTTTATAATCTACATTATTCTCTATATAAAACGTTGCGGTCTCATTGATAAATAAAAATATTTTGGTCTCTTCTCGCCACCTTATTATGTATATTTTGATGATAGTGAATAAGAGTGCAAATAGTTGTGTTAATAGAAATGAGAAGGAAACCAGAAGAGAAAGAAAAGAAGAGAGATACGCAAAAGGAGAGAAAGAAGGGTAGAGAGATACACAGAGAGAATTTTAGAAGAACAAGACAATATCCAATATGTTATATCCCCACTATCTGTTACTATAACGTCTTAAATAGACGTAAGGGATGACTAGTATAAGGGTTGGTGATTGATAACAATGGTGTGGGTTTATTTAAACGTCGTGTTTCTATGTAGAAGTTCCAACGATGATTATAATATTTTATACGTAACATTTCCTTCTCTTTTAGAAAACCTTGACCATAAGGTTTAACAAAAATTATCATCAAGGAGGATCACAGAGTGGGAAAAAAACCATATGAACTTCTTTTCATCTCCCACTTTAGCAGCCTTTGCGTCATTAGAGAAACGTGTTCTGGCATAGCCGACTAGCTTTAATAATCTCATTTTGATTTTGAGTCAAGAATTTAAAACAATCAATTGGAGCAATAGTTGTCTTCCAAACGACAACTGAGACTCTTTCCATAAGGAAATCCACCATAAAGTTGCGTTTACCTTTCTCAACTATTGCTTGCACCAATATTGGTGAGAGAGAGGACATAGGCACTAAGCCATTTCCCTTACCTGTAGGGCTACAAGGGCTTTAATATCATTGGCATATTACTTAGTCATACAATAATTCACGGAATGGAAACGGGGAGATAGTTTTTAAAAGTATAGAAGACTGACTACGAACCTTCAGCTCTAGAGTAACTAGAATAGTCGCTCCTGATTTCACTCCTTGTAGCTTCATGAATTGTGCGAACATAGTTTTAAGTTCAAGCAAATCCATCTCCATTATTTATGCTCTGTTTTGTGCTTTTAGGAATATTTTCTTGTTCCTGATCTGTGCCTCTATCAGATTCTTCACGTTTTCTTTGATTCTACACAGCTCAGCCATTTTCTCCAAGGAACTTATGTCTCTGATACCAAATGTTATGTATATTTTGATGATAGTGAATTAAAGTGCAAATAGTTGTGTTAATAGAAATGAGAAGGAAACTAGCAGAGAGAGAAAAGAAGAGAGATAGGTAAAAGGAGAGAAAGAAGGGTAGAGAGATACATAGAGAGAATTCTAGAAGAAGAAGACAACATCCAATATGTTATATCCCTATTATCTGTTACTATAACGTCTTAAATAGGCGTAAGGGATGACTAGTATAAGGATTGGTGTTTGATAACAATGGTGTGGGTTTATTTAAACTTTGCGTTTCTATGTAGTAGTTCAAACGATGATTATAATATTTTTATACATAACACACCCTCAGTGACTACTCTCTGAGTCTCTCCACTTTGTGCTTTAATTGTCTGCTTAATGTTATTGCATCTCCTTCTTTGTTGTCGCATACTACCTATCGCGTTGTTCTTTGGTTTTGTCTTTGTGGGTTATTGCCTTATTTTTGTCGGAGATCCAAGGCCTTTGAAAGTTCCAAAGGACAAAATTGAAAGTGCAGCGACTAGTGAGAATTTAGGGTAAGAGATGTCGTTTATATATTGTTAATTTTTTTTGCAATTTTCTCTTTCTGTGATTGCATATGAGGATATCTAAAGCTCGTTGTTGTTGCTAGACAAGATGAATCAATTGGAAAATAAACATAGTTACTTGTGTTGATAAAGTTTAAGTGTTTCATATCTTAAAGAAGAGTTTCAATAATCTAAATAGATTCAACAAGGTTGTCTTTTTTATCTACTCATAAAGGAAGATGTTAACATCAAAGATCATTAATACTTACCATATAAAATCCAGGTTGCATCAAGTCATTGGTTAGTTAATATTCATTATAATGCCAAAAAGAGCTTATTACTAAAACGTAATTATTATTGGATATGAGTTTTGATCTATTAACATATGTTTTGTTCTATCAAAGGTAGAATAGTCGTTCATTATTATCATACATATATTACATTTCATTCCATCCATCTTCCAAACAACATTTCATTATATTATATTATGAAACTTTCTAATCCTTCCCAAACAACAACTTTCTAATATTACATTCATTTACATTCCATTTCATTAGAAATCATTCCATTCTATTTTATTCCATTAAAAACCTTATATCCAACTAAAACATAGCCTTAGAATTAGAAATAGATAGTTAGACAAATAGTGATGAAACATTATACAATGAATAAGCAAATTTAGAAAAACAAGTCAACGTGCTAACTAAATACTAAATTACAAAAATAATATTTACAAAAACTGCAACAATCCCCAACAACGCCTACAAATTTGACCAATGCCATAGATAAAGCAAAGTAAAACAAAAATTCAAAATGTTTTACAACGTATAAAAATTTTTAGCAATTTGAAATTTTTTTGAAATATTCCTCAATTTGATTGAACTCTAAATCTTATGACTTGAATAATTTTTTATTAAAGGGTTCATGTTAGTCACATATATGAGTAAGATGAACTGTTAAAAGATTAATCTATAATTAGCTTAAGAATTTAGGATTTAAAAACTATAAATTCTTAAATTTCTAAATCCCTAAATTTTTTTTTCTTCTAAATCCAATAGTTCATTAACAACTGAATGTTTGTAAATTTACCCATGTCATCATTTATCTTGCTTCTAATTATGTTGGGAAGAAGTTAACATTATGAAAACTATGATAACTTTAATGGAGGCCACTAAGAGTTGAATTGAAAATAAACACTCCAAAAGTAAAATCTATATGGGATAATATTTATACTGACCTTGATACATATATCATGGGAATGATTCAGGGTAAAATGCTTCCTTATGCTCAAAATGTACAAAATCATTATAATTTTCATACTAATGTGAAAGTAATATGCATTTATGTACTCTTTAAAAGATAGGAGGAGCATTCTTCAGATATATGGTAAAAGAGAAGATCATTATAGAAGTCGTAGATGTTAGTAGTGTGCCCTAGGCCAATGGACATATGTGACTTTTGTGTTAACATTATGACTTATTGATAATATATTATGAGGTATTCTTTTATATATGCATGTACGTCGTTTATGTAATGTGATTTACGTTTCATGAATAGTATTAGGCTTATGTCATCAAGTATGTGACTTGATAGTAAAACCATAAGCATTATAATACTATTCTAAA
>JANIPN010000005.1:51781162-51795779 GCA_027478595.1 Erythroxylum anguifugum
AAATTTCGGTAAAATTTCGGTAAAATGGGTTTAAAGAAATGAGTTTGAGGATTAAAATGAGTGAAGTGAAAAAGAATAGAAATTTATGGATTGATTATGAATGAAGAGAAAGAAACTAGAAATTGATGAAAAAAAAATTACGGGTTTTGGAATGTCTAAGGTTTCCAACGCGACGTTTCGTTTCCAAAGTTTGCGCTTGCGGATGTCGGTATATGTTTTCATTCGTTTCGAAACGTTAGTTTCGATTTGCTTCTGTTTCGTTCCGCTTCGACTTCGTTAAGAAACTCATTCTTTCCGATTTCGTTTTCCGTTTTTCGGTTGGGATCCGGCTTCCGGATCGGGTTCCAACATTTAATGCTTTCTCTTTTAATGATTCTTTACTCTTTGGGTTCTGTATAAGACATTCTACTTAAGGAAACTCTTTCTTCAGTTCTTATAAAAGATTAAGGACCTTATCTACCTCTACCTTCAATGATTTTCTCTTTACTCTAATAGGGTATGGAAATGCAGGTCGATACTCCTTGACCCTCTTTAAGTAAAATCCACATTTAGCTTTTGAATGACTCTCAATAGTCATTTCCTTCTCCTCTTCTTAGAGCTTCTTCTCAATGGTTTAGGTGATTTCCATATTCTCTTTTTAGGATTTGTCTTTGTTATGCTGAACAAACTCCTATTTAATCTCTCCGCCACTAACTTTGTAAGTTGTTCCATTCTAACCTTTAAATTTCATATGGATGAGTCCATTTTCTAATTTTTTGTCCTTAATTCTTAAATGAATACCATAATCAGCTCATCTATACCAAGCTTCTTTGGTTGTGATGTTTACAATTGGAATCCAAGTGGAGGATTATTTCTTTTTTTGTCCCTGATTGCCCTATGAAAAGTTAAGGTGGTTTCTCCATCCAGGGTTATATCTATTATTGTACGAATTATTTATTATTGTACGGATTGTTTTGGGGTCTAGGAGCATTCACCAAATAATCCACATGCTCGGGCTGAACTAATTGACATTCATGTCCTTGGTGATCTGGCTTACACCCTTCACGCTACGTTACCCTTCCTTATGAAGACATCATTAGTCTATCTATCTTTTTAATCATGGCCTCCATTTGGCTCGCCAACTGCATCACCATATTTACTTCATAAACTCCTGCTAGCCTAATTTTTCGTGCTCTAACCAAGCACCACCGATAGTTGTTCATGGCTATGTCTTTAATCAACTCTTGGGCTACTTCAAGTGTTTTATTGTTTAGCATCCCTCCAACTACTACATCTATCGGCTGCCTCGTACATTGACTTAGCCCATTATAGAAAGTTTGGATTTACATCCATAGTGGTAGTTGATCGTGGTTTTTCTGATATGTGTAGTTTTAATATTTTAACCTCAATATTTCTCAAGCGCACGGGTCATTCGCATAGTATTTAAGGTGTTGATCCCATGAGGACGGTTAATCTAATCCTAAACTCTAAAGTTGAAACAAATTGTAGGAATTCAACTGTAACTAAGCTAAAACAATTATGCAATTCAATCAACCAATTCAACTCAAGAATTAATCACAAAATATTAACAAATTAGCAAATTGCAATGCACACACCAAGAATCAACCTAACTACCAATTGAGAGAAAGGGGAAGTTTTTACCTATCTTCAACACTAACCTAATTAATTATGAAATGTCGGATTATTGGTCTTGGACTATCCTAGGGTTGGTTACTCTCTCTCGAGTTATAAACAAAAGCCTTAAATTATAAACCCTAATCAGATTACAGAAAATTGCAATTTCTCAATTCATAATTTATGCAAAACCTAATTAGATCTGAAGTTTTCCACTAAACTACCAGAACCTATGTGAGATCTCTCGTCACACAATTACCAATTTGATTGATTTCTCGCTTTTATTAAATTACCTAACTCTCGTTAGCCCAATCTAATTTTGTTTCATGTTCACCTTCTTAGTCTATTATCAATTTATGAAAATGTAGAAATCAATCACAATGAATCCAATTCACATAAACAATCAGATTTTTATTGAATCAAAGATAAAAATAACCTAAAGGTGAGTTTAAACAATCCTCATCATTCATAAATCCTACCTCAACAGCTATTCCAATTCTATACATAGATAAAAATGGAAATACACTGGAAAATACATCTGAATGGATGATGGAGGCAGCAAAGACAAGAAACCTCCTGTTTCAGAGAAGTACTTTGTGTAGGCTTCTTCTCCTCGTCTCTTTCTCAATCTCTCGATGAACTCCCTCTAGGGTTTTGTGATGGTGGCTTATGCAAGAAGATCCCCCTTTTTGTTCTACTTATTCTATTTATGTTCTTTTGTGTTTAGGGTTAAACGAGGGCTTTTCCAGGGTCTGAATGGTCCAAAAACTCCCTTAAAACGCGAAGTTTGGGAGTGGCTATGCGTTTGCCCGACGCAGGCCATGACCGTGGCCTGAAACCCTTCAGGCCATGACCGTGGCCTATGTCAGGCCTTTCTATCATGATCGTGCACTATCAGGCCACGATAGTGGGCTGTTGTTTTGGTCCTAATGTCTTCCGAAACTCCTCCGTTCTTTGATATTGACCCTAAAATACTAGCAAACACATCAAGGTATCTCATAAACATAATATTTAAGCTCAAAAGCTTTCACTAACCCATAAAACACTTAAAACACAAATAATTAACAAACTAACACAATTCTAACTTAAACACATGCTAAACAATCGAATAAACGGCTGAACACATAACCCTAAAATATGATACATTTCAAACCTATCAACATCCCCACACTTAAATGTTTGCTTATCCTTAAGCAAACAAAACAGCAAACAACACGAAGCACAAAACACAATGCCACAAATGAGGCAATGGCTTCAACTTCACGAAATAATTTAACTCTAAACACAATCATTCAAGTTGTTCCAAATTATTAACATGCAAAATCCGCGTCTAAACACCTTGGACTCAATATACAAACTAATCAAAATTTTAATGTTGAGTATGTTCACTCCTATCACTTGCACACACACATTGATAATCATTCAATCAAAACAAAAGTGTAGTTATTCCTCAGTAGGTTTTCATGAAAAATCAAACTACTAACAAGTTTGGTAGGTATTTGAAAACATTCTTCTGTTGATTTTTCTTTAAGGACATAAACCTAGTCTTTTAAGCGGAGGAAAACATATGTGATGAATGTCAATCCGATTAGTCAACTAAGTCATGTTGTTATTAAGTTGTACGGTTGGCATGTCATTATAGCCTTTTTACACGAAGGCACACATTTGTAATGTGTGTCGATTCGATTACTCAGCTACGTGACATTCTCAACTGACTACTAGCTCTATTCACAACCTAAAGGCTAGTGGAATCATTGTTTTAGTTAAAATTTATACAACTTTTTTCCACACAAAATTTTGCCAACCTTATTGCTTTAGCTAATCATTCGTTTGATTGACTAAAATTATAAATGAGTATGTCAAATTCCTAGGGTGAATGGACTAACATTGTATCCTAATTAACCAGTATATTTAGCCCTAAGTAACTTAGGTCACTAATTTCACAAGCTAATACATCTTTTCAACTTAAAAGACTATGTTTAAGGCTAAATCTATCCCGTTAAGTCTTAGCCATTGACCCATTCACACAATTCATATCATACAACCCAAACAAACTATCATACAATATGCAAAATTCACAGTCAAGGTAAAAGCACATAATCCTCCCCATACTTGAAGAACACATTGTCCTCAATATAAGAAGGGTATATAAACACACTAGGGGGAAGCCATGATTACTGCCCTATCTTATAATTGCTTCAAAAAGAGTAAGAAAGTTAGCACTCTGAAACATTCCAAATTATTAAGAACTTATTTTGAAATTTAAAATAAATCTAACTACGCAATAATTTAAACCTAACTACTAAACGTGCTAATTTATGGTCATTAGCTTGACCTTCATCATTTAAAACTCAACCAGGATCAATTTTAAGCGACTTGCTTCCACCCTTCTCGTTCAACATAAGTTTTGAAGCCTGTGAGTAAGTTACAAATTGCAAAATGATCAGAAGGACAATATTAATAAAGTTAAGAAAACCAATTAACCTCAACAATGTCCTTTTTCTAACAAACTGTCAATAAAATAGGGAATAACAAAACTCCCTGAATCTTCCATCTAATCCAACAGTTTGTCCTGTAAGAAGGTGAGTTTCTCTCTTTCTTTGGTAATCACCTTTGTCTCCTCTGCTTCTTTCGCTTCATGAACAGAAACTTTAATAGCTTCTTCAAACATGATGTCTATTGGCATCTATTCTTTGTCCTCTTGTTTTTTAGAAGATTCAAATACATCAATTATCCTGAATGAGCTACTATACTTTGGATTCTTTAATGCATCATTCATGTTGAATGTCATTTGGTTATCATTAATCCAAAGAATAAGGTTCTTTTCATGGACATCTACCAAAGATTTTTTTTCATGTTCACACATGGTTTATTAAGAACCGGTGAATAATAGGGACAGTTGGCATTCTTTTCTTCATCTCTTGGTCTTCAATAAGGTGGGGTTCAATTTAATTTTCCACTGATCATTCTGGGTCTCCCCCATTCGTAGGTGTGAGAGCCTCATATTGCTCTCTTTGATGTATTTCCACATTATTTAGAGAGTCTTCCACGCTTCTCTTACAAAATTCACGAAAAATTTATCTCACTCGAATCTTTAGGTTGTGAATAGACGAGGCATGATTTTTTGTTGCTTGATCAAATTGCTCTTCTAGTCTCTTATAGTTCTCTTCCATATCTGTTAGCTTATCCATGATTTTGTCCAATTTTGAATCCCATGAACTGTACTCATCTTGCTGAAATTCAAATAGACCTTGATGTCCCATGTGAGCACTTGCATTGTTGGACCAATAGAAATCCGAGTGGTTATGCCACCTTGGAGTGTACATGTTCCAATAAGGATCGTTACTTTTCTAACCATACTGTGCCTTATAGTAGTTTGAAAAAGTTCCTTGCTCCCTATAATATACATCCTCTATGATCATTCTTTCCATTTCTTCTTGGCATCTAGCTCTTCAGATGTCTCATTCTCACTCTAAAATTTCTTGATTTGTCTCTACTTTATGCCCCTAAATGTCTTCTGCTTCTTTTTTTATATTAATTATTTGAAACAAAAGATCATGAAAAAGCCTTAGACTAAAGAACTAAACTAATCGCTTCCCCGATAACAGTGCCAAAAATTTGATCACGATTTTCCCAATATGTGTAGTTTTAATATTTTAACCTCGATATTTCACAAGCGTTTAGGTCATTCGCGTAATATATAAGGTGTCGATCCCACAAGGAGGGTTAATCTAATCCTAAAATATAAAGCCGAAACAAATTGTAGGAATTCAACTGTAACTAATCCAAAATAATAACGCAATTCAATCAACCAATTCCACTCAAGAATTAATCACAAAATATAAACAAATAAGAAAATTGCAATGCACACACCAAGAATCAACCTAAGGAACTACCAATTGAGAGAAAGGGGAAATTTTTACCTATCTTTGACACTAACCTATTTAATTATGAAATGTCAGATTATTGGTCCTGGACTATCCTAGGGTTAGTTACTCTCTCTCGAGTCATAACCAAAAGCCCTAAATTATAAACTCTAATCAGATTATGGAAAATTACAAATTTTCAATTCACAATTTATCCAAACCCTAATTAGATCTTAAGTTTTCTACTAGACTACCTGAACCTAAGTGAGATCTCTCATAACACAATTATCAATTTGAATGATTTCTCGTTCTTATTAAATTACTTAACTATTGTTAGCCCAATTTAATTATTTTTCATCGATTCACCCTCTCAGTCTATTACCAATTTATGAAAATGAAGAAATCAATCACAATGAATCCAATTCACATAAACAATCAGATTTTTATTGAATCAAAGATAAAAATAACCTGAAGGTGAGTTTTAACATTCATAAATCCTATCTTAACAGCTATCCAAATTCTAGACATAGATAAAAATAGAAATACACTAGAAAATAGATCCGAATGGATGATGGAGGCAACAATGACGGGAAACCTCCTGTTCTGGGAAGTACTTTGTGTAGGCTTCTTCTCCGCGTCTCTCGCCCTTTGTCTCTTTCTCAATCACTCGATGAACTCTCTCTAGGGTTTCGTGATGGTGGTTGATGCAAGAAGCTCCCACTTTTTGTTCTACTTGTTTTATTTATGTTCTTTTGTGTTTAGGGTTTAATTAAGGTTTTTCTGGAGTTTAAAAGATCCAAAAAATCCCTCGAAATGCGAAATTTGGGAATGGCTATGCATTTGCCCGACATAGGCCACGATCGTAGCCTATGTCGGGCTTTTCTGTCACGATCATGCACTATCGGGCCATAATCATGGGCTATTGTTTCGGCCGAAATATCTTCCAAAACTTCTCTGTTCTTCGATATTAACCATGAAACACTAGCAAACACATCAAGGTACCTCATAAACATAATATTTAAGCTCAAAAGCTTGTACTAATCCATAAAACACTTAAAACACAAATAATTAACAAACTAACACAATTCTTACCCATAAGCACTTAAAACATAAATAATTAGTAAACTAACTCAATTCTAACCTAAACACATAATAAACAATCAAATAAACGACTAAACACATATAAAACTATACCCTAAAATACGATGCATTTAAAACCTATTAGTAGTCTGTAATATGGGCATCATCGAAGCATCTCCTTAACTCTCTCTCATAAGTTATAAAATGATTCACCGTCAGTTTGGCATTATGATAAGATGTCATTCCTTATCTTCGCTGTCTTTGCAGGGGGAAAGTACTTAAGGAAAAAAATTTCCACCACTTGGCCCCATATAGTAAGAGGCAAACGTGGCGTAGATTCAACCACTATTTAGCCTTCCCTCTAAGGGAGAGTGGAAATAGACATAATCTAATTGCATCATCGTTTGCTCCATTGATTTTATTTGCATCATCGCATATCTTTAAAAAGTTAGAGATATGTGCATTGGGGTCTACATCCCAGAGTCCATCGAACTGAACTGATTACTACACCATCTAGATAATGCTTGGCTTGATCTTGAAATTATTCACCTGAACAATTAATCTCACTATGCTAGATTCTGCACCAATTAGGTCTGGCCTAGCGCAGTCGAACAATGTATATGGTTAGTTAGCTATGTTATTAGATTTTTTTTTATCCATGTGACCTTCCAAGCCTTTTATCTGACGATCTAGTTCAAACTCTCTCATATTAGTCCTACGAAGATTCCTTAGCATTGTTCTTTCTATTTTAGGATCTGCTTCTAGTAAGAGCTCATATATACTCTAGTTCATAAACTGACCAGGAGTCTAATTCTAAGCTAAAGAAATAAATTAAACAAATAAAATAATGTAAAATAAAAATAAGAAATAAAGCAAAGTAAACAAAAAATAAGTAATGACTAGATTAATAAAACTAAGGTTTTCTTAACATAAAATTTCCTGACAATGGTGCCAAAAACTTGATTAACTTTTTCTAAGTTTTTCAATTAAGAATCAACTACAAGTGCACAACGTAGTTTTATCTAGCACCCATAAGTACGGGTCAATCCCATGAACATGATGAATATTAGTAGTTACTGTTACCCTATTATCTAGTCTAGGAATTTGATTGTGATTTTTAATTAAATAAATTAAAACTTAAACAAATAAAATAAAATAGGCAACAAGATTGAATAGAGAATTAAGAAATCACTTAGGAATGATCGATATCGAGAATTAGTGTTTAGGTTTCGAATCCCATTAAATATCCTTAATTTATTGATCTTTTATTATGCAATTGTCTTGTTGATTTATTGGACCGTAGAAATTCCTATGGTATGCTAATAGCTCACTATTGAGTCTAATAATAACTAATCCTAAGGTTATTAATCAAAATACTCAGGTTAAAATTTATAGAATTGCTTTACCGATTTGTGAATCTCACTATTAGGTTTGACTCTAATCCAAAGGATTTATGTCATCCTATCTCTAGGGTTGCAGTCAACTCCTTCCAATTACAGTAGATCTATTCACACATAAAGTTTCTCAATCTCTATATTATGAAATTAGATTATGCACTAATATTCTAGATCTATTAGAACAAATATCAAACACATAAGTGAATCACAATATATGAATATAAAAAAATTCATTAATAAAAGAATCAAAACATACTGTTGCACAAAACTAGTGGTCATCTAATCGAGGCACTATAAGAATTTAGTTACACATGATAGAACATGAAGTCTAACACAAACAAAAAAACTGAATTGAAAACAAATGGGTTCATAATTATAAATCTCCTTATTTGTCTCATATCGAATATTCTTGCAAGGTAGAGGTTTAATCGTATTCTGATTGATCTTTCGATGATTTTCACTTCTATGAATCAAAATCGCCCCTTCTATACAATCTCAGCCTTTTTAATCACCTCTTAATGTCTGATCTCTTCCTTTGCCTCCGAACACCTCTTTTTATAGTAAATTTTTTAGGGTTCTGGATGATGCACAGTCTGATACACAACTGTGTACTAGAACGTGTATAACCCAAAATACCCAAAATTCACAATTATGAATAGCCTGAGAGAAGTAGATAGGTTGATACACGGCTGTGTACCCTTCTTTACTTAACATCTTCATTTTATGCAGAATTTTCATATAAATTCTTCTCCTTTTAGTCCATGAAGGCAATTATAACCTATAAGCACACTTTAAGCAAATTAAGTAGCAAATATACAATAAATGTATAAAATATCAAGCAAAAATACAGCAAATATGGGCTATAAATATGATTAATTATGCATCTATCAATCACATCTCCACCACTTTTATGTAAACTAGAAACAAAAATCAAAAGGTTTTTGTAAGGCTTTAATGATGCTTAGGTAAAGTATGATTGGGATAATAAAAATGTAATAAATTTGAAGGACATTTACAAAGGAAACATTACAAGAAACTTGTTCACAATATACACGTCCTTTCATTATAAATCCATTGGTACTATACCATTTTTTCTCGCAAATTTTTAAAAAAATGTTTTTGAGCATTCATCATGTACCACGATTAAAGAAATATTGGAACTTCAAATTTTCAAGTTTCAAACATTCAAGTAATGTAAATAACCTTCAATGTTCAAAATAATTTAAAAAAAAGGCTTTCAAAGAAAAATAGGATAAAGGTTAACAATGTGGTTATAATTAATGAAAAAGGCTAAGGCTCAAAATTAGTTATTCCTAAAGAAAAATTATGGTAAGGTAAATATCAGAGAAACAACCTAAACAAGTGTTGAATCTAAATGCCTTTCTCACTTCATTGCTTCTAATTTAACAATTATGATCCTAATATGCATCATAAAAGCAAGTTCTATAATTGTTCAACTATGCATGATAACACATATGAAGAATAAAAGAGCTTTCAAATGTATAAATTTTTGCTCTCAGCGCTCAAAAGCTCACAAAAAAGATGGTCGTATGTGTGCAAACAATATGTAATTTTCTTTCAAATTGACTATTTCAATGATTACTAACAATATGACTTATAAAGAAAATTTTATTATAACTATCATCCTTTTGCATACTAATTAAATCAAATAATCAATAATGAAACAAAGTATTTATGGACAAATTTTAATTGATTTAGGATATTAGTTAATAAAATTTAATAACAAAGCTTATCATAAGCTTAAGAAAATCCCCTTCCCCCACACTTAAAATTGTACATTGTTCCCAATATACACAATATAAGCATATACTATAACTGAGAAAGTAGAGTTTGGTACTTCCCTAAGTAATAAGAATTTTTTATTTATGATTTTGATGAAACTTGGGATTATGCATCTTATACTAGATACTAACATCCTTGCAAAATATAAAGAAAAGGGATAAAAACGATAAAAGAAAATAAATATAAAACCAAAGAAAATAAATATGAAATATGAAAATATAAATAACATAAATTTAAAATAAAACTATATGAAAATACAAATAACATAACATTTAAAATAAAACCTATCCTAATTCATGGGTTGCCTCCTATGCAGCATTTGTATAACATCGTCAGCTCGATGTACCCTACATGTTACCGTCATCTCTACTTGTTTCTCCCCAAAGCAATTTAGTAGCTATAAATATGCCTTTTGTTGCTAGATAATGATGAGGGAATAATGTATCAAATTAATAACTCCATTAGACTCCATTACTTCCTTTTCAATGACAAACTATTAATAAAATAAGGGATTACAAAACTCCTTGAATCTTCAGTTGACATAAGCAGTCTGTTATGTAGGAAGTGGGAACCCTCTATACTTAAGGTAACTACCAATGATTCATCAGCAGTTTCCTCTATTGGCTCTTCCTTTAACTCTTCCTTAATCTCCTTTGTCCACTCTTCCTGGACAAAGGCTTCTTCCTCTTTTTCTACTTCAATCATCTTTTTCCACATCTTGACTTCCTCTTCTTCTTCCTCTGCACCTTTGTCATTTGTTCGTCATCCTCTCCTACAACAATAATTACTTCCTCACCTTCTTGAGATGCAACTTCATTCATGAAATCGACCTTTATCTCTTCTCATTATGAGATGTTAGTAAGCTTAGATAGTTTGAGGTATTATACTCAATATATTCAGGTGAAGAAATCTCTCCTCATATTCACATCAGCTAGCTTCACTCTTGGAAAGGTATTCCATTATTTTGTTTGTAATACTTTCTTCTTGTTGCTGTTGTAAAGGGTTGCTCCACTTTGAATTATACGTAATCTTATTGGGAACATTCTGAGGCTAGAATTATATGTTTGGTTGCTTCCACATATAGTTTGGTATCAACATTCATGATTGTAATAATTACTCCCACAAATGGCACAACATGACATGGATATCAATTAAACTTCCAAAAATACTTCAAGAAACATCTCTTTCCAATATGGTGATGTTACTTATTGCAATGACATATCATAACTCTCATAAGAATGTTGATCGCTCCATCCTTCCATTGTGAGTTGTGGCTATAACGATGAATCTTAAATCCTAACAATAAGTCACAAACTCAAATTCAAAGTAGAGAAGCTCAAAAGATAATTAAATGAGCAAGACAAAAATAAAGTGAAATAAAATAAAATAAATACACAAAATAATGGTTAAAATAATAGAATCTAGGCTTTCTTAATAGTATCGTCCCTAAAAATTATGCCAAAAACTTGACTGAACCTAGGGTTAAGTTCAATATTAATTTTACACGACATAACTATAGCTAGCATACGTAAGTACAGGTCGATGTCACAAAGATTGTAAATACTAGTAATTACCTTTTTTTTCTAATATCTAGCCTAAGAATCTGATTTTGGTTTTTAATTAAAAATAAAGCTAAACAAATAAACTAAACTAATATTAAACAATTATGAACTTAGGAAAAGTATAATACAAAGAAAATTCAATATCAAGTAGTGGTGTCCAAGTGATGAATCCCCTTAAGAATTACAATAAATCAATCAATATAATTGCATTAAACAAAAGATTAAAACATATTGGTTTCTTAAACTAGGGTTCATTACACCTGGACACTAAACAAGTTTAGTTACTAATCATAGAGAACAAAATAAAAAATAAACATGATAAAAAGCTAATAAAAAGCAAAGAAATCATAATTCTAAATCTCCCTTTCTTTTTTATTGAATCTTCTTGCTAGTTTAGATTTCATGAAGTTATCTAATGAATCTTTTGATTAATTATTTGTTCTTTCCTCATCCCTTAATCAAAATCGTCACCTCTCTATGTGTCTTACGTCTTTAAATTGCTTAATAATTATGCTTTCCTTGTTTTGCCTCCTTTCACATCCTTTTATAGTGAAAACTAGATTTCTGGGACATATATGGTTACTTATATGGTCGTGTAGCTCCCAAAATACCTAAAATTGTGACTTTAGACAATTATAGAGACTTGCATGGGCATATACGCGGCCATATAAGTCCAAGTTGCTTTAAATTTTTGTTTCATACCATGATTTCATGCCAATTCTTCTCATTTTTTTATGAAGGCAGTTATCATCTATAAATGGACCTGGAGCAAATTAAGTACCAAATATAAAATAAAACTATAAAATATCAAGCAAAACACATGAAATATGGGGTATAATTATAGTCAAATATGCATCTAATAAGTGCATTAGTAATAACGTCTACGACTTGGACTTACCAGGTGACTATAAATTAGTGCTACATTTAATGTCTCTCATCTTGCTTCTTTTTATGTAGGTGATGATTTAAAGATAAATCCTTTTATGGAGAAGGGGAATGATGAGAACCAGCTTGGGACGTCAATGAAATCTCCATTAAGTATAACAACTAATCCAATTACACACTCTAAAACTAAAGTGATTCAAGACGCACTTAGAGCCTTAATCGTGTAAATTATGAAGCAAGATGAAGTTTTGGGCAAAGCACTTGAATTGGACATGGAATCTAGAAGAGATGAACCTATACCATACATAAGGGCTGATATTAAAAAGATGTCGAGGATGAACATGTTTTGGGTTGTTTGTCTTAAATGAGGCTTGTGTTTTATGTTATTTGGGGTCATTATCTTACTGTAATAATTATTAGGTTTCTTTTTGGGCTAGAACTAATCAATTGGGTGTTTGTTCGCCAAGATTGTGTTATTAAGGGTGCTAATATAAAACACACCCAAAAGAAATGTGAATGGACGTATTATCTTAGTGTGATATATCAACTTGAGAGGTTTTCTCCTTGCTTGGTTCTAACCTAGGCCTGAACTTATCAAGAACAAACATTCTTATGACTTTCTTATCTGACTTATAACACTAATATTTGATCCATTAGTGTGTGATGTCAATCTTATTATGATTTCTTTCAATTCCTTTTCAACTAAGGCATTGGGTCATTGGGTTCGAATAAGTCTGATTCAAGTGAAGCGATCCAAGTAATTCATTTAATGTTTATGTTTCAATAAATCCTTATTAACATTCACATCACTAGGTAGGATGAACGCTAAGTTGGGATCGGCACTCTATATTCACTAACACTATATTATAGTTTGATATAAGCACTTGCCTGTGAGATCTACAGGGTAGGGATCAACCATATTAGTTATGCATTAAATCATATTTAAGTTAAAACATCGCAAAGTGCTAAAGATATCTTACCTAAATCTAGCTTATTCATATGTTACTTTCTACTTGATCATTGCTTTGGCTTGGTATTTATTTAATAAATATTTTGTGGCTTGGTAATTTTATGTTAACATTATTTTATAATTAAAATACATATTTATTCTTAATATTTTTGTAAAAATTAATGTTTAATATTTGTAAATTAACTTTTAGATTAATATTCATTTAAACGTAGTTTATTTAAATAGAAGTTAACAGTGTTGTTATAATTAAAGAATTTTCAATAAGGGTGATAATTGGATTTTGACTGACCAAAGTTAGTAGATCATATTCAAGTTGATTAAGCTTGGGGATGACTTGAAACCTAAGATCAAAACGTTATTAATCTGATCAATTATACTAAAATAATGTCATTTTAAAGTACTTCAATGTTCGAATCGAGTTTAGGCTGCATATTTTAGTAATGATGAAGTTTTAAATTAAGTTCAAATTGAAAAAAATAAGTATCATCTCTAATTAGTAATATTAACTCATTTATATTAAAAACTAGTGTAAAGACTTGTTACTAAATTTTATTTAAATAAAGAATATCTTGGAGTGAATTTTCACTTTAAAAGTTACCTAATAAATCAAATTTACTGTAAAAATTGGCTTCTTTTTTGATAAAATTTAAAGATAGATTGATATATTTCGTCAAAATTAAACGGAAAGAAATTCCCACCAATCGTAATTTAGAGGGCCGTAATTAGAAATTAATTTAAAAGAGAAAGAAGGCAACATTAAAGTGACGGGGTTTGTTTTATCGCGGCTCTTAGTACTACTTTCGACTTCTTTCTTAGGTTTCATCGGATATGGCGGACTACGATTTGACGCCGATACTTGCTCCGAATCTTGACAGACACTTGGTGTTCCCTCTCCTGGAGTTTCTGCAGGAACGGCAGCTCTACCCTGATGAGCAGATCTTGAAATCCAAAATACAACTACTCAATAACACTAACATGGTCGATTACGCCATGGACATCCACAAGAGTCTCTATCACACTGATGATGTTCCTCAAGGTTTGTTCTTTAGTTATTTTCTTCTTTCCTCGTTGAAGTACTACAGTTATAGTGCTTTTTCTTTGTTGTTGTTTTTACTATGTTAGATATGGTGGAGAGAAGATTGGAGGTAGTGTCAAGGTTGAAAGCGTTGGAGGAGGCGGCAGCGCCATTGGTGGCTTTTTTGCAGAATGGAAACGCGGTTCAGGAGTTAAGATCTGATAAGCAATACAATCTCCAGATGCTTCGTGACCGTTACCAGGTGAGAATTTGTTTGTTTTTGATATTGAGAGATTGGTATTTAGAAAGATGGGGGATTTCTAATTTTATGGAGCAATCGATGCAATGCTTGAAGTGAGAATCTATTTGTTTTCGTTATAGAGGGTTGGTGCGTAGAAAGATGGCAGCTTTTTAATTTTGTCGAG
>JANIPN010000005.1:51801036-51815497 GCA_027478595.1 Erythroxylum anguifugum
CAAAAGAAAAAGAGTCGGGGAAGGCAATGTGCACGCAAAAACCATTGGTTTTGCTTATGTATGAGGAGTTGTTTTATACTGAGACTGACCTTGGCCCTTCTTTGCCTAGTGTTGTGAAACTTGTTTTGTAGGAATACTCTTATGTTTTTCTAGATGAGTTGCTCAAACGATTACCACCATTGAGGGGGATAGAACATCAGATTGATTTATCGGGTGAATATCAAGTATCTGCTACATTTAATATTGCTGATCTCTCTCCATTTGATAATGCAGGGGCTGATTCGAGGACGAATCCTTTTGAGGAGGGAGGGAATGATACAAGAAGCCATGGCAATGGAGAACAAGGTGTCACATGCCAAGATAAGCTTACTTTGCCAAGTGGTCCAATTACAACGCAACAAGCGTTAAGGCTTAAACAAGCAATGCAAGCTTTTGTTCAAGCCCAAATCACCCAAATCACAAGTCAAGTATATGAGGAGGCCAAAACATCAATAGAGGAACACAAGGCACGCCTAAGCTTGTGACTTTATTAAAGAAGACGTTGGAAGAGGCTAGCACTTAACCATTTAGGCTTATTTTTGATAATTTGGACTTGTTATTTATTTTCTCTTATTTTAGGCCCAAGTACTTATTTATGAACTTTTTTTTAATGTGTTTAACCCATTCCTAAAAGAACATGAATCAAATTAAGTTCAATGGGTTAGATACTCCTAGATTTGTTAGGATTAGCCTAGTTTTCATTCAATAGGTTTGCAAACCCATTCCTATTAGGATTAGAACTTGGTTAAAGATATTTATACCTTATTATAACCTTGTAACCGTAGATTTGGATGATTAATAAAATTTTAGAAGTGAATTCTTCAAGGAAGGCGTGAATATTTTAATGGTTACTTCAAGTAATTGATTTACATTAATAAATAAATACTTGCAACATAAATTGATTTCTGATTTCTAAGATTGGATCTCAAATTTTTGATTTGAAGTTTGTTATAGCATGTTCTTAGAATAAGGTTTTGATTCAATAGAATTAAAGAATTTCAAGACCCTTGTTTTCTTTCCGTATCATGCTACCAAACTTTCCAGTAAGTATCCAGAAAGAATGGTCACGATCGTTTTCTCGAAGAAGCAACATTCCCACTCTTGGTGGGAGCCAGTCTAATCACAATCAAACTGTGCTTCACAAACAATACCCAAAAAGAAACAGCAAAAGCAGTAATTCCACATCCATTGCCTCGTGTCTTTATGTTACTTAACAAATGTTGGAAAGTGCAGAGAGGGAAGTCATGAATTATTTACGCACATTAAAGGTCTAATAAATCTGAATTTCCTCCATTGTCTTCCTTCCACCTCAAGAATGTGTATTGTGTGTCTAAGCCTCCGTATCTCACTCCCTATATCCAAAATAAAACTTGGGAAATGACCCATTTCTTATCCTTAGATCAGCTTTTGGATTTTCATGAATTGTAGGAAACGAGAGGTAGCCACATGCATCCACGAATTGTTCTGAGCTACTTCGGTAGTTCATAGGGCATTATCAATCACGATAATCTGTTTGCATAAGGATCGAAAGACCTCCATTTGTTTCTCACCACCGAGAACGTGAATTACCATAATGCTTCCAACTATCCTTTGAATATCTTTGGCAATAACCCCTTGCGAATGGATTGCTGTGTCCATCTGATGACTTTCCATTCCTGCCGCTTCCATTGCTTTCTTTAGTTTTCTTTCTAGTTTCTTCGTCAAAATCATACTCTGAACGCTGTTGACACAAAATAGTAGCCTTTAGGAGCCAAAATTACAAATCAAATAATGATCACCGAATGAGCAATTGCGACAATTTCGCTGAAGTTGTAGAAAATTAGACAGCTCACAGGAGTGTTCATGAATTCAAAATTTAGACCATTGGAACAAGAAGATTTACATATTGAATAGCCTCAAGATACAAGATCAGCTGTAGGAAATTAGGGTCCTTGTATTCTAGTTTCCATTATCCGGAGAGATGACATTATCGTATTGCAACCATAAATAGAATGCTACCATGACTAAGGATGCTAATTACTTCTGTTGGATGATGGTCTCTCCAACATGAAACAATTTGCTAGGTTGAAAACCTCAAGACAAACCAGCAAATAAAACAGATAACATGAAGACAAAAATAAACTTTAAGAGATAAAAAGAAGGAATAAAAGAAAAAACATCTAAGCTAATCATTTCATTTAGAACTCCGATTAAAGATATAAAAAGTACATGTGCAGTTCAAACACGAGCAACAAATAGCTGGGAATTTATGAATCAACCATACACAAAAGCTTGGACAGCACCTTTAGATCCAGGTAATTCTCAAACTCTAAATGATAATCAATCACAGAAACCTTTCTACATCACATGAAAAATATACCATACCTTTGTAGGGTCAGAGAGTATTGCATAAGCTTCTCCAATCATTTTAAACAACCTGTGAGCATCAGCATGAACCTCATGGACAATTTCCTTCCAGAGTCTCCCCTCATATCCACTTTGACTTCTTGCCAGAGATTGACCAGCCTATAAGATAAATAAAATCTAATAATAAGAAGCAAATATGAAGAGTATCAGGAACTGCAGAAATAAAGAAAGAGTTTTTCGACTGCTTCAAGATATGAGATTTTTGGAAGAATCATATGCATCACAGAAAGACACACCTTGTCTGGGTGATGTCTTAATGCTGCTTTCCGGTATGCCTTCTTTACATCATTTGCAGCATCAGATTTTTTTATTCCACTGGAAAGCAGTAGTTAACTAAGAAAGTTAGAATAAGCCACATCACAGAGCAGCAAGGACGGTACAGTCTCAGTTACTCCAGTAATATAAGAAGCAATAATTGGTTCATTAACTCAACCAACCTACCAAATGCAAACAACATTCCGCAACTCATTTCTCTATGATCTATGCAGAGGAATCTGTGTCCATTTTTCACAATGCCAATCTACCTTTCATGGCTTCTTTAATTCAAGCAGTCTCTCTTCCATACTAACTTATGAGCTTGATAAAACAACAGAATGCAAAAGCCTTGGACACATTGTCAGGATGCTGCATACTTTGTTTTGAACCATTGTTATTTGTTTTGACCCAATAAATTATATTTAGTTCATATAAAGGAAGATTAGTGAAGAAAATTTTGAACACTCCAAAATGCAATGCAATGCACAAGCATGGCCTGATCGCGAAAACTTACATCAGCTCCATTTACAAGCAGTAGACTTTTTATATTACATAAGTTGGCTGTTATTTCAATTTTTTGGACTAGCAAGTTGAACTACAAGGTCAGTCCCAACTTGACTCAATCAGATCATTTACTCCCATGCGCGAGAATGCAACGAGAATGGCATCTGAATTTCCAGAGACAAAGCACAAAAATGTAAAGCAACAGAAACTAAAGATTGTTTTCCCTGGTATTAATGCTTCCTGTGGCACATATCCCACAAAATTGAACTAAGTATGTTTCAGAAGCAGATTATAAAGTATAAGTCTGCTCACAAGCAGGGTAGAACGTCATAACTTATGAGATGGTGAATACATTCACATGCATTAACACTTGGAACAAATTGCTTCTAAGGAAACAGAAATTTGGGCCCAGCACATGTACATAAAGATGGTTTACATTCTTGTTTGTTAGGTAGGAATAATGCCAGATTAAATAAAAAGATGTGTATAGGAAAATCATCATCAGGAACTCATCCTCCTAAGAGAATGGCCTCCCCTTCCATACTCCCTAACACAGAGAACAAAATAATTAAAGCAGCTAAAAAAATTTCCTCAAACATCATAACAATGAAATAAGTGTTCACAGGAAAGTGATTGTAACAGTAAGATCATTATAGTTTTAGAATAGTTGCATAACTTTTATTTATTGGACAGCAGTTTTATAGCTGAAAATTAATTGTCAAAGCCAAATTGAATGATAACTTACAGGATAACCAAATTGAATGATAACTTACAGGATAAAGTATAAATCCAACGGAATTCCTTTTTTTGCTTCCTCTTCCATCAAGGACAATCGATGTTGGGCTTGTCTTAATTCTTTTCTGATGCTAGCAGATCTACCAGCCCTGCCAAACTGACTGGACTTTTCTTGTGATTGACTCTCAAGAATGGAGATGAGTCTTTGGAGATCACTGGCTGCATGCCCGTAATCTCTGATCATCTCATGTAAAGTGGCTCTCCTAGAAATTGCCTGCCCAAAGAATAAAAGTCAAGACAAAAATGCCAATAAAGAATTTGGGTATCAATACTTGCTTCCCATTAGGGTTAGAACACAGAAGTTGTACAAGATTGATTTCAACTATAAAGCACAAGATGCCCGAATTGGGAGTTTTAAGCGTTGCAAAAACATGTTGGGGGAGAAAATGCACTTGATACACTGCAAACCATATCATAACATTTTAAAACTACAAGGAAATGCATCAAAAATGCTTTTTTCCCTAAACCAAAAATTAAAAACACTTATTCTGCATTTCTCTCACAACTTCCTCCTGCTCATCTCTCTGCAACAGATGCATCTGTATTTTGGTTTGCAGTTCTTTTGCATCATCTCCAAGGTATCCTAGTCGGGTTTTTGCTGGTCCAATTCCTTTGCATCACAGTCTCTAGCATCTATGTTATGGTTTATGCTCGTTCTCCCTCTCCCTCTCTCTCATCTCTCAGTAATCAATTGACCAAATATCTAGTTATCTGGTCAACATGAAGTACCCCGTCTGATTTTCTGTTTCATGCAGGCACCCAAATCTTTGGCTCTCTGGTTTATTGCTCCCCAGTTCTTGCCATGTTGGTTATCTCTTTAACACTATTAGGTATGATGTGTTATGTTTTGGGCTGTTGAAAGTAGAATTGCAAAAAATAACTAAATTTTATATTTTAAAATATTTTAAACAGTAATTCACCAGGTTTTGGAGCTAGCATTTGTCTTTCTTTGTTTTACACTTCCCCAGTAGTAAAGGGGAATCATTCTATAATGATACAAAAATAAAATAAATTAAAGGGTAAACGACACAGAACTCCCTTGTAGTTTTCAAAACTTTATGAAAAACCCTTAATCTTTAAATTTTTTTTAAAAGCTCATAATTTTCAATTTTCTAGAAAAGTCAGTTCTCTTAGACTTTGGTTAAAAAATAATGATAAAATACATGCAATATGAAGATCACACATGGACCAATCAAATACTACTTACATGATGATCTTTTAAACTTGAATCAAACTAATTAAACCCGACCTAAACTAATAATTTATTATAATTATCTTAAATTATTAATTTAAATCAAGTTTAAATGACTCAAATCAAGTTTAAGAACTAAATTGGGTTACCATATAAGTGACATTTGATTAATTCGCATATAATATTCATACCATGTGTGTTTCATCATTATTTTTTAACCAAAATCGAAGAGAAATTTTTTTTCTGAAAAACTAAAAATTAGGAGTTTTTTTCTAGAATTTTATAGATTATAGGATTTTCTAAAGATTCTTAAACTACAGGAGAGCTTCATGGCTTTTACCCTAAATCAAACATGCGACTTAAAACATAAACTCCATTAGTAACAAACCTTACTGATGATTAGCAATCTTATCAATCAATGAGTTTTCCATCTAAAAATAAAGGTTTGGCTATCACTAACAGAGACATATGATGTAATGACTGCACATCAATACTACGTACTTACAACTAGCACATCTACTAGGATAAAAGTTCAGCATGACAAAAAGAGAGATGAAACCTTATTTGAAATCCATCATCGAAATCATGTAATAGATTAAGCATAATAAACAAGTTGAATAAAATTTTTGACATTTCTGTGTGAATATTGCTTATTGTCGAGGATTTTCTTTCTTTTTTCTTCATTTTCAACACAAGTAGTTAATTCATTCCATCCAGAAATTTTAAAGCCAATTTTACAAATCAAGTTTGTTAACTACTGTAAGATTAGCTCTTAGCTGTCCACAATGTTAACTCCATGTTTTTAGCATTTACGTAATATACAAGAAATATGGTTTATAGGAGCTATTGATACTAGCACATTGGGTTTGAAATGTACTTGGAATTTATACCTTACAGTAATTTCCATCAAGGGCTATAGCTAAACTGCAATCCGCAATAGCATCGGTAATTTGATCCAAGGCTTGATAAGCTGCAGCACGATTGCAGAAGCATATTGCTGCAAAAGGGCGTGATTCAACATTACTTGCTAATGCAGTACTATAATGATCCAGAGCTTCTGCATATCTTCCTGAACAAACAGCTTCATTGCCTGCATTCTACAATCAACAAGAACATTAATGTACACTTGATGGAACTACTCAATTAGCCTTGAGCTTATGTGAAAGTAGAGGTAAAGGAGAAAAAGAAGTAGAAGAACACATATGATAGTTTATTGTGGGCCACTAAGATGCTGAGGCATGTTATTAATTTGATTTTGCCCATCTATTTATTATACTATAGGAATAAGATGTTGTATAGCTTAAACACATGTCCATATCCACATATTAAACAAGAAATGTTAAATTAGCTTTGGTTGTACGTGAAAAGTAGATATAAAAAAGAAAAATATACACAATAGTTTAACTTGAACCACTAGTGTAGTGTGTTGTTCATTTGATTTTATCCATCTATTTACAATAGGAGGGCAGTCCAACGTTCTATAATAAGATTATAAAAAGAACTAAATAATACCTAAAAGTATAATATTATGAGATATACAAAATAGTCCTATATTAGATAAATAATAAGTTCCTAAATACTAAATCTCCATGATCTTTAACACAGACCCTCAAGCAAGTAAATAGATAAGAGATTTGCCAAACAAGGATAAAGGAGGGAAAATAAAATAAAAGATAGAGAAAAGATAATCTAAGAATACAATAATGGTCCACTCAATGGGCTATTGAAGGAAAAGATAGAATTGGGATAACAAAGCTTTCAATTGTTATCCCAATAAGTTGCCAAAAGGAAGGACGAAAGAAGGGCAATGGCACTCTTTAACATGTTGCTAAAAAGAAAAATACTCCCAATGAACTGCTAGAAAGAAAGGCAGAAAAAAAGGCATCCACTGAAAGGTGAAGATATTGACAATGAATGAAGAAATGGGGCATCTAAAACCAAAAAATAAAGAATAATGCTTTTAGAATGAAACTTCAAACTTTGAAGAGGACAGGTTCTTATAATTAGAACTTGACTCTAATATCATGTCAAATGAGTTTGATACTATGTGAAAGTATGTTATGTGCCCGAGAAAAGGGACGATTAACAGTAAAGTCCACCTCTTTTCCTTCGTTAGTGTTTCTTCCTTTCTTTGAAGAACCTATCTTGGTAGAAAAAAGCAATGCTATTACAGAGCTATTCCAAAACTACTACTATTATTAATTCAATTAATTAAGATGAATATTGCTTGCTTCCTATTGCATAATACCTACCTATATATAGGCAAAAGAAAGACAATGTCTGAAATCTCAAAAGGAAAACAAATTTCTACCTAAATTAGGACTCCTGATCAGGTAGTAATACTATGAAACCCAAAACAGAATAATATATAAAAATATATAAAAATAGTTATTTCCTAAGCAGGCAGAATAATAAAAGACTTCCTAATTAAAAATCTTCAGCTGCCACTTTTGTTTTGTTGCTCCCACGATGGTAACTTCTTCCAACAAAGGCATCCACATCAAAGTAGATATAAAAGAAAAAAGAGAAGGATAGGAATATAAATAATGTTTTTACCATGAACATAAACACCATTATGGTACTGAATTGTGTGATTCATTTTGTGTAAACCATCTATTTATAATGATAGGGTAGTACCACATTACGTAATGAGAAAATACAATATTACTAAACAATACTTCAACCATTATAGTATAGGATATAAAAAATATTCCTACATATGATACATAATCATATTTCTAACCAGATAATATACATAATATATTTCGAACATCTTCAACAAGAACAACACAACCTATGGATTATGATGAAAAATATAATATATAGATTAAAACTGGAAAAATAAGACTAATAAAAAACTTACTTTATGACTTAAAAGATCACGGATGGTGACATGTAATGAAGTTGAATCCAGCAATTTACTTGCATATCTATAAAATTAAGCTTATCAGGAACCTTTTTTTTAAAAAGTTAACGGAACAAAAAGAAAAAATTTCCTTTTGAATATGCAAAGTTAGATTGTAAGTATTTACTTGTCATTGATAGATCCCATTTGCTTCAACTTGTCAAGTAAAACCACAGCTGCCTCAAGCCTTCCCAGACGGAACTGAGACTTTGATGTTAGGCTCCATCTCCACAGCTTAGCAAATGAGAAACTTTTATTTTCAGAATCACCAGTATTTCCAAGAGGGTTATCAACACCCACTGATGGAAAATTCTTTTCAGCAGCACAAAGAGTCTCCTCACATATCTGAATCACCTCCTCATATCGCTGTAACTGCAGAGTGACACGCAAAAAAGGAGTCCATGCTAAGACCAAAATTTGTAGGGAAGCAAATATAACTAGCACAGCAGTGATTTTAGCTGCTTGCTAACATAACAATTTGAAAATGAAATAAGGAAAACATAGAAACACTGCATTGAAAGAACACAAACCATGAACATAAACTCTGCTTTCATTTCCAGTAATTTTTCTGAGTATGGGCTAATTGACAAAGCTTCAGCAATTATATCTAAACCATTAAGTGCTGCATCAGATGTCTTCTGTTCCAAAAATTCTACACAACGATCCAGACAGCCAACAACTTTCTGTACGTCAGATAACATAAACTAGATTAGAACTGAAACTATGGATGCATTACTCTTTTTTATCTCTCTCTCTCTCTCTTGTACACAAATGTTCAGGTGAAGGGGCAGGTATCTTATGGATAAAGATGAAAAAGAAACTCATAACAACAACATGTCAAAGACAAGATTGCACATAAAACACTCGTGAACTTCGACATATAAATATTTAGTGTGATGTAGGATGAATAGAAAAGTTCCATCACATGTTCATTTCTATCACTCACATGCCATGGGAAAAAATATTGAAAGAAAAAATAGGCATCCTTATTTCAAAAAGAAATACAAATACTCTATTATTGATAGTTCCTAGTTTAAGATATTTTGTAATTACCTCTAAGCCATTTAATGTGACAAATAGCTTGGTTCTATTTCAAATAAAGATGACCGGTCAGCAGCACATACAAGAGCAAACCATTTGGTACCTGAGCTCTTTGGAGGCCTGTAGCAGCTTCTACAGTGAGTCGTCTATCCAAACACACACCAGCTCCACAATCCAAGCATATATTGAAATAATGCATTGCCTTTTCAAATTCACCAAGCACGAGATGACAACTGATACAGAAAAAAAAAAAAAAGGATAAAGGTCCTTAGAAGTTCAAATATGTCTCATTCTTCAGAGTAGTGCACATAAGGACCCATGTATGTGCAACCTGAATCCGCACTATAGTCAAGGTTTGTTATCCGACAAATGCAGGCAAAGGTGATTAGACCATTTTCCTTGTGTAATTTTAAGCCTCCCCAAATCCAGCAATCTACTATTGATATTTATATTGTTCTCTCCAAGGAGCCAAATCAAGTGTTAAATATATAAACCACTCTTTTAATAAAGTTGGTAGGTACGCATGGAAATGAGCCAAAGTGGAAAATAGAAGATAAGAAAATATTTTTCATATTTTAGAAAATGGAAGATAAGAATGCATAGGCTACATGATGGAGGTTCCTAATCCTAAAATGAAGCTAATGAGAAAATCCTTTTGAATTTTGCCAATGCACCAATCCATCAATGATGTTTAAAGTTGGCAAAAAATCCCCCAGAATTATAGGAACATAATCTCTTAGAAATAGTGTTTCATTGCTAGGAAGATTTTGGGAGGTTGCTTAACAGTCCAAGGGCAATATTGTGTACTTGGCAAATTCTGGTAGGTACGAATCTAAAACTCCGATTATCAACACAAGCAAATAATATTTTGTTTATCCATCTACTCACATGAATAATTTGTTAAAAATCAGTCCAAAAGAATCATATATGAATTTTCCTTGCACAATTATAGCTATTTTAATGATAAGATCCAATTAGCTAAAACGAAGACCTTACTTGGCAGCTCTAATTTGAACTTTAAGGAAGTTGGGATCTAGAGCAGCAGCCATGATACAATCCGCTAAGGCTTCCCTAAAGTTTCCAAGAGACATACGTGCTGCGGCACGATTGCTATAGCAAATAACAAGCGGCCTGAGGCAGCAACCCAATGTCTTGGTAGGTGGAACAACATTTATCCCATGTGTATAGAGCTCCTCAGCTTTTAATAGATCGCCTTCTTTATAAGCCCGATTGCCCCTGATAACATTGAAATGAAATTGTCCATATATAAGAAAATCATGCTGCTAAAGAGAAACACATAATCAACAGAAACAAAATAACCATATTTCTGGTAGAGGAATGAATCATAGACAAACCAGAAAACAGTGAAGTTTATATTTATATGAAGAGAGGCACCTGAGTCGCCAAGTATCACATGCTTCCAAAAATGCAACAGCACCTGAGGGAAAACCTTTCCCTGTCTGTTCATTTGTTTCAAATGTATTGCCGACTTTCTTTTGTGAAGTAGATGCCTCTCCTCCTTGAACCTGCACAGTGTTAAAAATTAACAATGTTGACATAGGTGAAAATAGAATAAGACGCAACCAACCTTAGCATTTAATTCTGGCACTATAACAAATGGCTCATTAGGGACTTTTCCTCTAGTTTTCTTTTTGGGCAGACGTCTGGATGAGGATAAGTTACTACGTTCTGAGGATGAGGCAGAAAAAGAAAATTTTCTGCCATCTAAGCCTTCCAAACCTGAAGCAAAAGAAAACTGCAATCCATCACTGCTTTCAGGGTTAAAATCTTTTTTATCTTCAGTTGAAGCAGCACAATCACCATCATTGTTGCAGACCTGCTTACTGTTAAAATCAAGGAAAGCTGTTCCAGCTCCAAAAACACTTGAGGAATGATCAATAACAACTGATCTGTCAGACAGGCAATTATGGCTCTCGTTTTTTAAAATATTTGATTTGTCCTTGTTTTCATTAATATCAGTT
The DNA here is from genome assembly GCA_027478595.1 of Erythroxylum anguifugum. Lineage (NCBI taxonomy): Eukaryota > Viridiplantae > Streptophyta > Magnoliopsida > Malpighiales > Erythroxylaceae > Erythroxylum > Erythroxylum anguifugum. The sequence continues at coordinate 51,812,156 of JANIPN010000005.1, forward strand.
TTTCGATCTTGCAGTCCAGGAACCACTATTGGAGAATAGACAGAGTGGCCATTATTGTTATCTAGTTGAGTGGAACAAACCGATGCTTGCACCGGCAATTCCTCGGCTGAAGTAGTTTCCTCATAAGGAGAAAAATCCATAGGCGAGTAACATTCTGTATATTTTTCACTCTCCTGAGTACCATCTTCATCTTGAGCGGGATCTATCTTTGACTGTTCCTTGTTGACAAAAAATTGCTTCACTTTTTGTCTCCTTATCTTTGACATCTTCCCCCTTTTCGAGCTTCCCTTCACATTCATTCCTTGCTTTCTACTTAATTCAGGAAATAGACTTTCTTTTAAACAAGAAAAATCCCACTTGGGAGCTTTGAAGTTTCTCAAGGGCAACTCTAACCTATCTGGAGAATTTAGAGAACTTTTCTCATGAATTTCATTCACACCCACACCCATAGTAGGTGCTTCAGAAATTCCAATGTGGGATTCAAAACCTATTTTCGTTGATGGCATAAATGATGCAGCCACAGTGACATCATTCACCTGTAACTGAGGTAACTGGCTATCAATAAAACTTCCATTAAGCACTGCATGAGAAGTAAATGACTCTGAATTGGAAATCCCAACAGAAGCACTAGCTGTATTACAACTTTTGTTACTTTCTCTTGAACCAAAGTCAACAGGTTCCCTTACAATATCACCACAAATTTCTGGATTCCATTCGTAAGTTTGATTAGAGGAAGATTTCTTTCTTTCAGATCTATTGACATCATTTATCTCATCAATATTTAGCTTACTCATCCCATCACCAAGATCACGTATAGGGCTTAGGGTAAAGGCACCGGGCATGTCAGTAGTAGCTTCAAAGGATGAAAAGTTGAACTTATGTTTGAAGTTACCATCTTGATCCTTTGATATGCTGTTGTAATTTTCACATGATTCAGTACATGACTTCACATCACCCCAGCATTCGCTAAAATTGAAAGTTTTCATATCACTACTACCAAATACAAACATAGGATTATTCAAAATTCCATTGTTCGAATATTTAACAGAAGTAATTTTCACTTCATTGGTATTTCGTTCAATCTCTCCTGTATCATCAGACAAGCTTTTTGGGCTCTTATCGAAATTTATTTTGTCCTCATTTGAATTTGAAACCGACTTATCCCCGCTAGCACCAAACACAAAACCTGAACCAGTAACCTTACCGTTTGTGGTGGAACCATTTTGGTTAGCACCGAACACAAATTCAACAGTGGCAGAATCTCTCTTCGCCATGTTACAACTAGAACAACCCATATTCGAATTCAAGCTCAACATAGAGCTGCTCCTATCAATACCAGACTCAAACCCAACACCAGTGTCGTGAGCAGATTCAAGTTTGGTTCCTGAATTCACATTCGTTAAATCAGAGCGATCAGCAAAAGAACCCACATTATCGACCTTATCATGGGAAATATCATCTGTACTGAATTGCCCCTGCTTTCCGGTAAACACAAAACCATTATTATCAGATTTCGAAGATTCTACTGTAGAACCCAATTGTCCAACTTGCACAGCAAATTTCTCAGAAGAATTCAAATTAACAGCACTATTCATTCCACCATCAGCACTAAATCCAAAATCCAAAATTGAAAATTCAACTTCACTAGACACGCACTCTTGTAGAAACCCATTAGAAACCCTAGCAAAATCAAGATAATTCTCACAAGCCGATTGACATGTGTTGAAACCCTCATTAGACCTGCCGCGCAACTGCTTCCTCAACTTGGCCAACCTCGGCCGAGACCTATTTGCAGGCCTAGTTCGTGGAGGGCAAGCAGTTTGAGCTTGGAAAAATTCAGACGGGTTTCCGAAAACCTTATCAGACTTTACATTATGTTGTTGGCGAAATGATTGAGAGAAGTTGGGTATAGTGGTATTGATAGACGGGGTTTCAGAGGTTGCATGATACCGGGAATCCACCGCCGGCGGCGACATAAATGAGTGGTGGGTTGACGCTTAGTAAGGAAGACGCGAAACCCACTAAAACACGTAGAAATAATAGAGAGTGAATAGAACTTGGGGGGGGGGGTGCGTAAGGCCGGAGCCAAGTTTAAAAACAAAGGTTTTTGTACAATTTTGCCCCCTTCCCTACTTCTATATATAATATACTGTCATTTTTCCTTTTTCTTAGAGACCTAAAAAATAATGGAAATTTATGCATAAGCTTCAAAATATGGAGCAACCAAAATATGAAGGTTCACAATCGAACAACATGAAACAAGTCAAAGTAGAGGAACAAGAAAAAGAGAAAATAAATATAGTTATAACTAAAATTATAAACATAATGAACAAGAAGAATTAAATCGCTTTGAACATTACAAAAAAGGCAATAAGATATGAAAATTTCTTACAGAATTTACATCAAAACATATAACATTAGGATTAAATGGAACTTTTAATTTAGACTGTGGTTCAGTCGGATTTTGCGGGGGCTGAACATTGTTGTTTGGATTCATGATTCTGACAGATCTTGCTGTTGAATACCTGCAAAAACAAACAAGGCACGCCGGGGGTTGGTTCCCGGAAGGCCCCTCCGACGATCAAGTCAGTTTTTCTGTGAGGAAATTAGTCGTTTTCTGAAGAGAAAAATAGGGTTTTTGAGTCGTACCTCTATCATGGCGAGATGATGAGTTTATATAGTGAATATCTGTAGGAATTAGGTCAATCTTGAGGAATGGGTCGATCGACCCATGTGCTGTTCTAAGTTTAGGCTTGGGCCTAGCACAGCCGACCCAACCATAAGCCCCCTACTCCTCGAGTCTGAGCGAAGAGAAGGGTCAAAGGAGTACATAAGCATGAGACAACGTGTTTCTTAGGTAGTTCGTGCTAGGCCCGATCGATAGACTATGACCTAATGCGGTCGACCGAACAGATGTAACTGATCGAGGGTAATGACAGAACAGGTCGATCGGCTATAACGACTGGTCAGGTCGATCGAGCGTGTTGTTGAGGTCGCCCAGGCGGGACCAGGAGCTGGGCCCGATTGACTGGGCGATATGGCTTAAATGAAACACTAAGTGTAACTATTGCTGTCGGTCCGTATCTTTCAGCGCGTGGTCCAAATTCTGGGAGACGCGTCCCTTTAATTGTCGTGCAGTTGTCACGCGTTGTCACGCGTGTCCCTTTGTCTGCCTCGCCGCTTCAAGTCTTTAATGACCTTAATTTTTCGTCGCTCAGATTTTTTCACGTGTTCAGCTTCGGCTCGGATTGTTGCAACGTGTTCGACGTCGATTGGTAGTCCCGTTCTGTTGACATTATAAATTTTGGAGTTGACGGTCTTTCTTCATTCTACGTTGTAGTC
>JANIPN010000005.1:51915786-51929540 GCA_027478595.1 Erythroxylum anguifugum
TTTTCTGAAGAGAAAAATAGGGTTTTTGAGTCGTACCTCTATCATGGCGAGATGATGAGTTTATATAGTGAATACCTATAGGAATTAGGTCAATCTTGAGGAATAGGCCGATCGACCCATGTGTCGTTCTAAGTTTGGGCTTGGGCCTAGCACAACCGACCCAACCAGACTGTATTTTATCTCCAGAAAAATTATTAGTATTACTTGAATAGTCTAATAGATTAGCATTAGTGATTCAATTAGAAAAACCTTTTGAAGGCTTAACAAATATTAGTACTTTTATGAAATTTTATTACGCATAAAACTATTGGTATAGTATTAAATTTTTTATTAGATAACAAAATACGAATAAAAAATACCACTAAATTTCTTAATGGTATTGAACCAATAAAAACTTTTCATTCAGTCATCAATGAAATTTATAAAGAATTTATCGGAAAAGATATAACTTCATATAAATAAGAAATTGAAAATGAAGAAAGAAAAAATGCCATATGGCATCTAAGCAATACAAGAATATGTGACATCTGTTATTTGGAAGAATACATTTGTGAATTTAAAAAATATTATATCTCCTGTTAATCATATTCATAATCGTAAATTATTTAATCTTGATCAGTAATAGGTTTTATAAGTTCATATTTTAAATACTTGTTTTCGGTATTTAGTGTAAGTTTATTTACTAATTAGGTAATTTCTTCCAATTCTATATTTTCCATGGTTTTATTAAAGTTATACTTGCTGAGCTAAATGGCTATAATACCAATTTTTGGTCCAATATTTTTATTATTAATTTTTCTATTTTTTCTAGTCTTTCATCTATTGGATATACTATTTTAAATAATTTTTATAACATTTAATTAAAGATTCTAATAGTTTATAAACTTCATTGATTTCATTAAATCGTTGTGATTGATAATTTTGATTTAATAATTGTATTATTTCTTTTAATTGATTTTCAATATTAAATTGTTTGTCTAATAATTCAGATAATTGCTTAGCGACAGTTATAACATATTCTGAAGATGACTTTTAAATTATTGAAGTTGTTTCTTAATACCAACTAATTCATTAACTAATTGTTCTGAATTTATGTCTGTTTCCTTGTTAGATATTTCAGGTTCAGTAAATCTAATAGGTTTTTCTAATCTTGTTGAATATGATCTTAAAATGTTAGATTCTTGTTTAAGAAATCTACTTTCTCTTAAAGATAAATGAGGTATATCATGAGAACATCGTATATTTTTGTAATTTTATAGGATAATTGATATTTGATAATTCTCTTAAACTAGTTCTTAGATTTATTCCTACTTTAGCTACATCATTAAATAATTGATCGATATAAATTCGATCTGTATTTTTAAATTAAATACTATGGTGAGAATTAGTTAAAGCATAGCTAATTTAATAAGTAATTGAAAAAGGATATTATCCTGTTGTTATTAAATTTTCTCGATAAAATTTATAAGCTATAGTAATTGTTTCATCTAAATTATGTTATTGTAAAGGAATTCCTAATTTAAGGCGGGTATTAAGTTTAATTTTTTCATAAGCTAATTTCCATTCATGATTCCTATTACTTGGTCTTTTAAATCAGTCATTCTTTCATCAATTATAGTCATTCTAATAGGAGAATCTATTCCTTCTTGAAAGGTAGATTTTAACAAAATTTGAATTGTAGAAAGATGTATATAACCAAGCTTATGTCTTTTTTCTTCAGATATATTTTGTAACTGTTCATAAATTTGTTCTTGGTCTATTAAACTTATGTGAATATGTCCATTACATTGGTCTATTCTAATAAGTGTTTCATGTATTCAATTTGTTTGATTAATTGGAAGGAATCAGTAGATACAGGTGCACGATAAGCTGATGTCATCAGAATATTTGGTCCTCTATAATTGAGTTTAATCAATGATTCTGGGGTAATCTTTAAACATTGCTATTAAACACGTTTAATGCAATGGAGGTTAAACTGATTGATGAGATCCCAGTTGAATTCATATTTTGGTTGCTCGTCGATATGTGGATATATTCCATTGTTGATTCCTACCTATACATATGCTATTTGAGATAGCTATATGTTTGAGTCTTTGAAGAATCAATGTTGTACCTACAAGAGGACTAAAGGATGAAATGAAAAGGATTACTCCTAAAAACTTTAATGATTGTTTTCAAGCATTCAAGAAATGGAAGTAGGAATAAAAGGTTTTTCAGTACTACCCCCAAAATTGAGGACGATATGGACCTAAAGATATCATCTTTTCAGAAACAGATGCACTCACTACCTATCTCTTTTCCAAAGTGGTTTAGTAGATACTACTTATTTAACCAATTTAAACAGTCTTGCCGAGTTTCCAGTTGGATTAACTCTTGTAGTTAAAAACTACAAAGAAAGATTTGCAAAAGAAAGAGAAACCTTTATCTAGGTTTTCAACAACTATTCAATCTTTAATGAATTTTTTTACTCATATTTAGTTATTATATAATTTATTTTTTACATAATTAATTTAAATATTTTTATATTTTATAAATAATTAATCAAATAACCTTCAATTATTTATAAAATTATTAATTTTTAAATAATTATAAATGATTTTATTATAAGAATAAAAGTATCAATGAAACAAAAAAATTATTAAAGAAAGTAATATAAAAGATACAATTTTAATGATAATATTCTAACATTTTGATAATAACTTGATATTATCTTATTCCTCATTTTTATTCCAGCTTATACTCACACCCCTTTAGGAATAAAAGCCCAAAATTGTTTACGATTCATTCCAGTTTTATTATTCCATATATTATCTACTACCATTAACTAAATAACTAAAAGTTAGAAAAATAATGCATTCTTCCCACATGTTTATTACTGGTTATCAAACAAGACCTAAAAGTTTATTGAGAGCATATTGTTACAATTGGCTTTATAGGTCTAACCATAAACTATGCAACTCGCTTACCTTGAATTTAATTAGTTTAATTTTTTAAAAGTAATATTTAAAGAAAAATATTTTATTTTAAAATTAGAGAAACTACATTTGATTTGATTCATTGTTATAGTTTGACCTAACTAAAAAATTAAATCAAATTAACATCTTTAACTTCATCTTGTTTTAACTTTTTTGTATTACTAATTTGATATTGTTATTTAATCTTTCAAATAAATAATTTTTATTGAAAATAATCCAAGTACTTAAAATGATATTGCTCAAAAGAATATAACATTTCAAATAATTACTTAAATTATTTATTTTTCTTCAATTAATTGTTATTATTCTTTCTTTCTTTATGATAAAAGTATACAATTTTATATATTTTTATCTGGTTGACTAGTTTTGTCATCAATGATAAATGAGTCCTTATTTTAGAGAATATTAAGTATTAAATTACTTACTTTTTAATATTACAATGTTATTTATTAGTCATATTGAATAGCTTTTTATAAGTCAAAATAAAGTCAACTAATAATACAAAGCACTTTCCCATTCTTTTTCTAAAGAGCCTAGGGGTAGTAAGATAAACTCTTGATGGTAGAATGAAGAAGTAAAAGAAAAGGCTAAGATCTTGGTGCCTATAAAGCTCTATTAGACAGTATTACAGAGGTAGAGATAGTTGTTAATAGAGAAAGTTACAAACTAGCAAATAAAGAGGCGAAGAAGATAATCTCATAAGCTAAAAGAAGAGCTTACGAGAAATTATACCAACGACTGGAAACTAAAGATGGAGAAAAAGATAGTTTTAAGTTGGCAACATTTATGGAATACAAAGCCAGAGACTTAGATTACGTTCGTTGTATAAAAGATAAAGCAGGGCGAGTGTTCATAGCTGAAAATTACATGAAGAGATGATGGTAGAGCTACTTTTATAGCATTTTTAATGCAGGCGTAAAGGACAACATCTCTTTAAGTGATCTTAGCACATTTGAGAAGTATCGTAACTTTATGTAGTAGCGGTAGATTACAAGGGAAGAATTTAAAAGAAATTTGAGGAAGATAAAGAGTGGAAGGGCAATAGGGTCTAATAAGATACTCATAAAGGTATGAAAGAGCCTAAACAAAGACGGTCTTACTTGGTTAGCCAAGGTTTTTACTGTGATCCCTAAGTCTGCAAAAATGTCAGATAAGTGGAGACTTAGTATGCTAATTCCTATATACAAGAACATAAGAGCCATCTAAAGTTGTAACAACTATAGAGGCATCAAACTACTTGGTCACACTATGAAGTTATGGGAGAAAGTGATTGGGAAGAGAGTGAGAAAGGATGCTCCTATCTTAAAAAACTAGTTTGGTTTCTTGTCAAAAAGGTTCACGACAAATGCTTTACATCTTCTTATAATATCAATGGAATATTACATGGAAAGACATCGTAACTTACCCACAGCTTTTATTAATTTAAAGAAGGTGTATGACAGGATACCTAGGACACATGATATTAGTAATAGTGACACATGGTATTAGTAATAGTGTGACACATGGATTGATTAAATAAGTGACAAATGGTGGCTTAATTGGGTGACAAATGGTTTAGTGATTATGAGACAAGCGGACTAATTATGGAGTGACAAATGGTAGTTGAAGGATGAGACATATGGTATGGATCTTAGCATGACAAGTGTCATACCAAGTGTCCATATTCTCACCATACACCTACACCCACAATTTTACTTTTGAAAGACCATTGTTTTGTCTTATTTTGGCCATATGCTTTCTTCTTCTTGCCACCGACCCATATCTATAACCCTTACACTTTGAGTTTTTCCTAAATTTCTACAGTTTTCTACTCTAAAATTTATGCAGCCTTCATTTTAGGATTAAAACCCCTTTCTATTTCCATCTTATTGCTGGAGTATCCTTACTTGTTGGATGATTAAGTTAACTTGAAGATTAAGGTGGAATTAGGGCTAATCAAGTAAGTGATTTTTGATCTCTATGGCATGTTAAAATAGAAACTTTCATGATGATTAAATTGGGATGAGTGACATGTAGGGTTGATGTTAAAGTTGTGCTGGAATTTGATGAATGAATGTATAGTTTCTGTTTTGTTTTTGATGCTTGAAAATAGTGGATTATATGGATGGTTTAGGTTGAGATTTGAAGTGTAAATGATGAAGTAATTATGCAGAAAGATGGGTATATTGGGAGTGTTCTAGAAATTGATAAGTTAGGGTTATATATATGAAGGTGAATGATAGCTCTGGTTTGATTATGATGTATAAAAGACTATGATTTATGAGTTATCAATTGAATGGTTTTGAGTTGGAATTGGTGACGAAATTAATTAGGAAATGAAGTATAATTTAGGTATAACTGAGGTATGATCAATGGATTAGTATAATGGTGTTAAAATTTGGAAAAAGATTGAACAAAGGGATGGTGAACTGTCTATTCACCCATTCCACAATCGTGGAAGCAGTATGAGCTCCTTCCCACGATCATGGGAAATGTCCTGCAGAAGAAAAGTTTTTGTTCTGTCTTTCCACGATCTTGGAAAGGTACCCACGATCATGGGAAATGCTTGGGAAGTGAAAAACTCTATTTTGTGTGATTGATAAACCAACTAAGGATAAGTTACTTTACTTTGTTGTATTTGGATTTGATTAAGGTTTGAAATGAACTTAGATGGTTGTTTGATTGATTAATTAAGGGTTTGACAAGTTTAAGTTGATAATTGATGTTAGAATTAAGGAATGGATTGTTTGATATCAAAGTATATAAATTTGGGAAGTATGAGTTGTTAAAGAAATGAAGGGGTGCTTATGAATGCAAATGTGATGCAAGGGATATAAGTCATGAATTAAGTATGATTGAATGAGAATTGGGAAGTTGTGTGAGTATGGAATGTTAGGAATGGATAAATGTATGATTGAATGAATTTAGAGTAATCGAGATTTCTTAAGGCATTGATCTAATCGCCTATAAGTTATGTATAAGATATGACGAATGAATGAGCAAGATTTGTGAATAAGGTTACATACCCGGGATAGTCAATTGAGCATGCATTAAACATGACACATCTACATGCACATGATTGAGTATCCATTTGATTAAACAAGTTAGTAATGTATACATATGCGTGTATTACATGATATAGAAGCACAAATTGACCGACCACATCCAGACATTACCGGATTGTCAAGCCAATATCTATTTTGAAGCATACTGTGAGTCAACCTAGATATTCTCTCACCATAATCTAATTGCTTTGTTTAAAATTCAGTTATTGAATTGCTACTCATATGATTGTGGCAATTCTAGACCATCAATTGTCCGAGGAGATTGATATTCTGGAATGTATTGGAAGTGTTTTGTAAATGTATATGAATATAGAAATATGTGTTCTCAACTAAATGTTAAATGTCGGACTTAGATCCGAAGAATGTGATATATGACTTGAGTATATCAAATGTGAAATACTAAATAAATCATAAGTGAATTATTGTATCTCATTATATTGAAATGCATGAATAGATAAAGGAGTTGTGACCAGAGTGACCCAAGTGAAAAAGAACTTAAAGCATAGAAATGTGCACAATGAGCCCAATATCCATAATTGGTACGGGACAGTATATAAATGAGCCCGATATCTGCAAAGGATACAAGGAAAGTTAAATCAGCACTCGGTCACAACAAAGTAAAAATGAAATGGAGTCACATGTACATTTACATCCTTATTTATTAAATGATTGAATGGATATACCATATTGACTAATTAAATTAACATGGTCATTGAACTGAGATGAAATATTGAATGGTTGAAATTTATGAATTATGTGATGTGATGTGAATTATTCATTTATATGACATATTTGGTAAACTGGACTATATATGTGTGATTGAGTGCTCATATGAGTGAGCACATCAATGATGATTCACTCACTGAGTTCGCAAACTCATTAAAATTGCAATGTTATTTTTTAGGTTTAATGGAGTTCTAACTCCTAAGTAGATCAAGTAGGAGTCTAGTACTTATGTTTTGGAGCAAGAATGGCTCAGAGGTCGATCAGCTGACACTAAAGAGTCTAGATAGAATATTTTGGTTTAACATTCCACTTCATATAGAACGTATTATAAAGAGTAGCAAACTCTTAGATGTTGTTAGTAATGTATATATATGTGGATTATATACTGTAATGCTACAATGTATGTTCATGTTTATGAATAAAATGGGAAGTTTTGATCTTCTTAAATACTTATGTTATGTATGATGCCTTAACAAGTAGTTGTGATTACTCTAACATGTCATTCCCATATGGTATATTCTTGGATAATCTATGGATGTTCGGGCATATACACTATGGTAGTGATGTGTTACAAATTTTGGTATCAAAGCATAGTTTGGCATCCTTAGGGACATATAGGAGCATTTTAGCATGACATTTAGCTTGAAACTCGTATAGTGATCATGATTGTTGGTTGTTATAGATCATTCGTTATAGGAGACCGAGTCATCGAGTCAGCTGACCTCGAGTCAATAAGAGCCAACAGAGAGTCTCCTATGCCCCAGTCTGAACTAATGCCTCAGAGAGTACCTGAGAGGAGAGAAAGAAGGTACGACAAACTCAAGAAGCAGGGGGCTGTGGACTTCTATAGAAGTACAGACCCTGTTGTGGTAAAAGGTTGGTTAGAGAAGATAGTGAGGATATTTGACCAGATAGACTGTGAGTCTTACGAGAGGTTCAATTATGCAGTCTCACTACTTTAGGGTCCGGCTACCAATGGTGGAAGACTGCTCCTTGCTCCTGGTAGCTTGATCTGACTCTACAGATTGACCTGGGAAGAATTTTTGAGGGTCTTCAAAGAGAATTACATGGCAAATATTTACTTAGACAGAAAGATGAAGGAGTTCTTAGATCTGAAGCAGGGAAGTCTCACTGTAGTTAAGTACAAAGTGTGATTTAGTGAGCTAATGGGATATGCTACTGCCTTAATTCCGGCTAAGGAGGAAAAATGTAGGCGATTTGAAGACGGATTGAATATGGAGATTCGGACAAGGCTAATAATTACTAATTTTAACAATTTCACCGAGTTGAGAGCTGCTTTGATCAAAATTAAACAGTTATTAAAAGATGAGCAAGGATAATACATTCAGGAGTTTAGAGTGAAGAGGCCTGGTGAATTTCAAGTTGATTTTGGCAGAAGGTTTAATAAACGCCAAAGTAGACCGTCACGATCACAGCAGAGATTGAGACGGTCAGGGTTTAGGCCGAGAGGTGGTTTTGTTTATTCTGGTGGTAGAGGACTAGCTTCAGGAGTACAGTCATATGGTAGACATACACAACAAAACCCCAGTTGTGAACATTGTGGGAAAATTCATGGCAGGATATGCTAGAAGATTTTGGGAGTAGTCTACATTGTGGCTCTTTTGAGCATCAAATCAGAGATTGTCCTGCCGTTATCGGAGCTCAGGCTGGAGTGAGAGGAGGATCAGTGATTGAAGCGACTGTTCAGTAGAGCAGAGCGAGTGGAGTAAGTCAAAGAGGTAGAGGTAGAGGTAGAGCAAGTTCCACTGGTCTTAGGGCCAGGACTAAAACGGGGAGTAACCAGGAGGCTCAGGACTCCCCAGATGTTATAGCAGGTGTAATATATGTCTTTAATTTTGAGGCATATGCATTATTAGATATAGGATCAACGCATTATTTTATCACTCCTCATTTGGCATCTAATTTGCATCGTGAAAAAGAGATATTGAAATGTGGATTAGAGGTGAGTAAAAGTGTACTACCGCAATTGGGGAGAATTGTAAAAGGTGTATTATTCGTTTTGATCAGGTCGAGTTAAAAGCCAACCTGATAGTATTGTAGTTAAGAGAAATATACCTTATTCTAGGTATGGATTGTCTCACAGCACATAGGGTTATCATGAACTGCTACACTAAGGAGGTAATTATTGAATCTCCCAATTAGTCGAGAGTAATATTTGGAGGTGTTAGTCAAACAGTGCCAGTCAGGCTAATTTCATTAATGAGTGCTCTTAGATTGATTCAAGGGGATGTGAGGCTTACTTAGCCTACCTAACTGATACCCGAATTGAGCAGACAGCTTAGGATATTCCCTTTGTCAGGCAATTCCTAGATGTGTTTCCCACTGAATTACCAAGACTACCCCCAGATAGGGAGATAGAGTTTACTGTCGATCTGGTTCTAGGCACTGCCCCTATATCGGTTGCTCCATATAGGATGCACCTCTAGAACTTAGAACTCAAGACTCAGTTGCAGGAGCTGTTAGGCAAGGGCTTCATCAGGCCTAATGTGTCACCTTGGGAGCTCCAGTTTTGTTTGTGAAGAATAAAGATGAAACCTTGAGATTGTGTATCGATTATAGACAATTGAATAGAGCGACAATGAAAAAAAGTACCCATTACCGAGAATAGATGATCTACTTGATCAACTACAAGGAGCTCAGGTGTTTACTAAATTGGATCTGAGATCAGGGTATTATCAATTGAAGATAGCAGAAGTTGACGTACTAAAAAGTGCATTCCGAACTAGATATGGGCATTTTGAGGTTTTGGTGATGCCTTTTGGATTGATAAATGCCTTTTGGATTGACAAATGTCTTTTCTATGGAGTTGTTTACAACTCCATAGAAAATAATTTTTACTGTTAGTTAATAATGGAATAATTATAATTTTATCAACCTTTTTTTTTCATATTTGTAACAAATTTTCTAATTTAAAAAATTTGAAACTCATTCTTGTTGGTAACTTTTTAACATAAATTATATGATAATTTAAATTAAAATTTATCCAGATAATTTATCTCTCTTTTATTTTGCATATCATAGTAAATTGTTCTTTATTTTTATTGGATATTAAATTTTTCTCTTTGATTTTTTCTTCTAGCATAGATGTATAATATTATTGATATATTTTTGTGATATATGATCAAGCTATTGTTGTTTTGTTGCGCTGCCTCTTTTTTCCAATTCCATACAGGTGTTTTTTTCTTTATCTAGTCCAATTATGTTATAATTGTTTTATATGATATTGCCTCAAAAGCATTTGTTTATAAGTGAAAAAAAGAGAAATGAGTAGAAGAATTAATATAATCTCAAAAAGGAGTTATCAATAAATTTGTTAAAAAAGTAGGCTCCTTTAGTGAAAATCCTAAGGAATTATGCGGAGTCAATTTTGAACAACCTAATGAAAATTTAAGTTATAAGATTCATATTCATAATTAGTAATTTAAGTGAGCATGATCATGTACCAAATGCTTCCAATTTAGAAAATTGAAGGGTAAAAGAGCAACTAATCCCTCCATTGGTATTTATGATCCTTAAAATTGGGATAAACTTGATAATAAAGCAAGGGAAATTTTAATTGAAAAAGGGCTTATAAGAGAAATGAATCTTATGTTTCCTTTAGACAATACTTCTTGGCATTTTTTATATTCTTATTATTATAGAAAATTGGGTGACAGAGAGATTAGAGATATAAAATGGTTAGTTTAATATAAACATATGGATAAAGCACATTGTTTTTATTGTAAGTTGTTCAAATTTAATAGCAAACCAAGTGCATTAGTAAGTGATGAGTTTAGAGATTGGAAGCATCTTAGTGAGGGACTTAATGAACGTGAGAATATTTTTGAGCATATGACTAACATGAAAACTTGGAATTAACTAAGAGAAAGATTGAGAAAAAATCAAATAATTGATAAAGATTTACAACAAGAAATTATAAAGGAGAAAGAACATCGGAGACAAGTTTTAATAAGAATAGTTTTCGAGGATCCAATGAAAATTTTTACCAAGATAGTAATGGTAATTTTTTGGGATTGATTGAGATGGCTGCTGGATTTGATGTAATAATGCAATATCATGTTAGACGCATTCAAAATTATGAAATTCATCATATTACCTTGGTCTCAAAATTCAAACTGAGTTGATTCTCTTTTGGTCCATATTGTTAGAAATTCTATTATAAGGATCATTAAAAAGTTGAAATACTTTTTCTATAATTCTTGATTGTACCCTAGATTTGAGCCATCAAGAACAAATGAATCTATTAGTACGGTGTGTGAATATGTCAAGTAAGAAAATAAAAATAAAGGAGTATCTTTTAAAGTACTTAAAGGTAGATGACACATCTGAATTAAATGAATTATTAAATGTATTTAAGTCACTTGATCTTAATATCTAAGAGGTGCAGGGTCAAGCTTATGACAATGATTCTAATATGAAAGGAAAGAACCAAGAGGTTCAAAAGCAATTATTTGAAATAAATTAGAGCACTAATGCACCGGATCTCATCAAAATTTCGAAGTTAAATATGCTTCGGCAAGAGTAGTAATAAAATGAGTGAGCTCCTGGAAAGTCCTCATGTTGCACCCCTCTAAAAACCCCAATCCATGTGTTTCAGTTGGATTTTTATTGAGTGTTGTTGTTATTTAAATATGATAATATTATATATGTTATGTGTTTGTCATAATCTTAACCTCACTCTTAGTAATATGAAACATTCTTGTGTTAAAGCTATTTTATTATTTGGACTTACACAATAAATATATGCATTATTTTCAAGTTCTTCTAAAAAGTGGAAGGTTTTACTTGATAATGTTTCAGGCTTAACTATAAAATCATTGTCCAATACTTATTCGGAGGGTCAAATAAAAAGTGTTAAAGCTATTAGATTTCAAACTCCTCAAATAAGCTTAGTTTTGGTTAAATTACCTAGACCTTGTGATGAAGCCAAGACAAAGAGTGAAGTAGAAAGTTTGGTTAGCGCACTTGAGAGTTTTGAGTTTTTACTTAGTATGGTTATTTAGTATGATATTTTAGTTGTTATTAATATGGTGAATAAAAATTTATAGTCTAAATCTATATGTATCTACGCTATTATGGAGCAATTAGAAGGTGTAATGTTATTTTTCAAAAATATAAAAGGAAAGGTTTATCTCTAGAATGAATATTGCCAAAAGCCTTACACACAAGATAAATGTAGTGCCTACATACCAACTAGATTTTGTATTACTAGGAAAAGACAATTTGATTAAAATGATTATAATAGAGAAATATATTTAAATGAGGAATCCTTCGGAGTTATTTACTTTCTAGTAGTTATAGATATGGCAATTGCTTTGTTAAAGAATATATTTGAGCAATTAACAACATTTAAAAGTATTTTTGGATTCTTATCTGATTCAAATAAGTCGAGGTAATTGGATGATAATGAACTAAGAGAATGTGCACTAATTTTACAACTGCTTTTTCTCAAGATAATGCCAGACGTAGATTTACATTATCTTTTTTTTTGAATTAAAAGTGTTACAAATGACTTCACCATATGAATCAATGCTAATGATTGAAATTCTTAAATATATTAAAGTTTTATATTGTTATCTAAATGTTTCAATTGTTTATCGAATCCTATTGACCATAGCATTAGTTGAGAGAAGTTATTCGAAGTTAAAATTATCGAACACTTACTTGAAATCATCAATGTTATAAGAAATGTTAAAGGGTCGTTTGGTTCCACTTTTGTTTTTCTATTGTAGTTTTTAGTTTTTGTTTTTTAATTAAAAATAAAAACTTGTTTGGTTGGTATTTTTAATATAAAAATTGAAAACAAACACATGTTTGGTTTTATCATTATGTTTTTATTTTTAATTATACTCTTATGTTAATTATTTTTAATATAATATATTATGTTTTAAATTAATTAATTTTCATTATAGTTAGAAATAAAATATATGCATATTTATATCATCAAAGAAATTTGTACATTAATTTTGTTGGGTAAATCAGTAGAAATTTTATATAAAAAATAGAGAGTTATGTATATAGCTTAAGAGCCCAAACAACATTCCTTTGCTACCAAAAGGTTCACAATTCCTAAAATCCTAATTCCTTTCCACCAATAGTCCCGCATTGTTTATTTTATCTTCTTGCCAAGTGTTCTTGCATATCTATAATATCAATCTCATCCCATTAATACTAGTATACCCACATCAACTTCCAACAGCTAACACAACCCAACATTAATACAACACAGTCTAAATTAACAGCCCAAACATCAGCTAGTACATGTGCAGCTTAGTGTTGAGTTTAAGTTGGTCACCAGACATATGAGAAGAAGGAGTGCCAAGCTTGTCCAGTCCCTCTTACATATCCTCATTGCTTGGGACTCTCGGGTGCCATCCAAATGAATAGTGCATTATTGCTGTAAAAGAATTATCACTTTGTGTTTTGTCTATGCTACTGCTGTTGATTTGACTAGGCATTTCTTTGGATTGATTGCCTTCTGATTAAATGAGATTGGATGCCCACCTATAGACAATCAGAAAAGGGAAATCGTAAAAAATTGTTAGAAACTAAAACCAACCCATTCTTACCTTTTCTCAGTGTTTAAACAAAGGTGTTCTATAACTTAGAAAGATTATTCTGGCTTTTAGGCTTCCCACCTCCATGGCTTCATCTTTGAAAGTTCTAGCATTCCTTTCTCCCCATAGGTTATAGATGGTAACCGAAAGGATAATGGTTAAAAGGTTAGTGGCACAGTTTCGGATGTTGTCTGGTAGGTTGACCCAATTTGGGATGGTATAAAGGTTGATGAAGTGAGAAAAATGGATCTGAAAGTGGTTAAGGTAATTAACCCACATAGCTTTAGAGAAGGAACACTAAAAAAAAAGATGTTCAGTGGTCTTATTATCTGAAATACACAAGGAGCAATGATTTTGTTGGACCCCGAACTTTTTCGTGATGAATTAAGCATGATTTATTTTGGTTGGATTTTTATTAAGCTTAATTTAAA
>JANIPN010000005.1:51929640-51940264 GCA_027478595.1 Erythroxylum anguifugum
GAGATTTCGAAGTACCACGCTCAGGTATGAAGGTATGTATGTTTCAGAGGTTGGGTTCCGGTAACGGGATCCAACAGATTTGGTGTTTAGAGGTATAGGAGCTTATCCCGAGTTGGCAAGTTTTTAAGGAATGCTAACCATAATATGAAGGAGCACCTAGGGCTATTACTTTTACACCATACTAGGTTGTACCAAGGAACCTTCGGAAATGGGGATCTTAATAACTTGTAGGCTAAGGCATTTGGTGTACTATTTTGATAGGCTTGCGAACCATTCCAATAATCCGGAGTAGCACAATTTGGAAGCTAAGGTAGGGGCTCAAGATTTCTGGATAGGTTTATCTCTTGCCAACACCACACATTTGGTCTGATTATTGCTGCAACTGTAGTTTGCATAGGAAGCTACCCATTGATCACTCTCGGTGTGTAGAAATTCTGCAATATTCCTCTAAGGTGATATAGATCCTGCCATAATAGAGTAGTGTGTCCATTTCCTATCCTAAATATAAATTGGTTCCCTAATTTATCCCTTGTTACTAAGATCTTTCTCCAATTCCAAGAGCTATTATAACTAGGAAGAACAGTCCAAAAGTTTTTCCTTTTCAGAATGATTGTATGAATCCACTTAACCCACATGGCTTCTTTATCATGAAACAAATATCAGATTCTTTTCCCTAGCAGTACAGTATTCCAAGAAGACAGATGTTTAATACCTAACCCTCCCTCCCTCTTTGGCCTACAAAGATCACTCCACTTAACTTTTGCATTAGAGTTTGTAATGGTCTTTCCAGCCCACAAGAAATTTCTAAGCTTTGATTTTATTGCTTTCAGGATTGAGGAAGGAAGGATATAGAGAGAAGACCAACAAACTTGGATGGTTGAGAGTACTGAAATCACTAATTGGAGCCTACCAGCATAAGAAATGTGTTTAGGAGTCCAATTATTAATCCTTTGATCTATTTTTTCCGATAAGGGTAAACACTCTCGTTTAGACAATCTGCCATTTACAAGAGGCACCCCAAGTATTGGATGGGAAGATGTCCTTCCTTAAGACCCGAGATACCTTCTATTTGAGGACTCAATGACTCTATATAAGGAGATTAAAAAAAACTTACTCTTGGCTAAGTTCATGTGCATGCTAGATAACTGAGAAAAAGTAGCTAGATAATTGAGCAAAGTTTGCATTGAGTTCAAGTCAGCATGGCAAAACAAAAGGAAGCCATCTGCAAACATTAATTGTATATAATAAAATTTTATAAATTAAAAAATTATATACTAAACATTCTTAAAGATGAAATATAACAAAAACTTCAAACACTCTTTTTTAATAGTAGCAGGGCCTCCACCTCAAAAGTATTGATTTTTTCAGTAATTTCTGGTTCTACATTTCGGCCTTAGAAGAAATTGTCTAAGTGAAGCCGAAGAGGACTTTTGTGGAGCAAGTCCAGTGTGCTTTGCTAAATCAATTACTTGCATTCTTAGCCTCTAATCCCAAAGCACCATCTCTCGTCACATTTGCTCCATGGTCTCAACTTCCATCATCTCCAACCCAAAAGTGCTCTCTCTCGTAAGTTATTCTTTGTCTCTGACCAACATTGAAGTATCTTCATCATTGTCAGAGTTTCCATCTCCAAGGCCGTCAACATCATTACCAACGGCTCCATCTTTAATGATTCCATCATCTTGGTCACAACCACCATCTCTGTCAATCCGTGCACCTTGGTCCAAGGGGATTAAGAGCTTAAGAGTCAAAGCAATTACACACAAAGAATTGTTAAATTTTGTCAATAATTATCTATTAATGAAAGAAGAAAGGAACGAACATGTTTTGACAGCTTTGTTGTTTTGTCGTCCGCTAAAACGTGTTCTCAAAATTTAATGAAACGTTATTTTTTTTTATTTTAATAAAACTATTACGATTTTTTATTTTTGGAAACAAAAATTACAACAAATTTAAACAAACATATTTTACTGAATTGTTTTTCTTTTTACAAAAATAAAAAAGAAAAAAGAAATAAACAATCCGCTATAATTTAGTTATTTTATATATCAAGAATAATATATTGAATAATATTAATCTTTATATTATTACTGAATTTTATATTTAGAAATATGTGGAGAATTTTTTTTTATGTTTTAGTAAGTGCAGTTTTGTTTTTCGCAAAGCAATATAATGTTGCTGTTTGTTGTTTTATTGTTACTTACAGTGTTTTTAGTAGATGTTAAATTTTAATAACATAACCTTAGAAACGCTTAAGACAACTTCGACGTTGTTGGTGTCGTGTAAACTGAGAGCCAATAGTTCATGTCCAGCGCTCCAACGTCCGACGCTTTTCACATTCCTGCATACACACCTCCAAAATGTGTCTTCTAGATTCCAAGTCCACGTTGAGACTTGTGGGAATTTTGTAATTAATAGAAATCCCCCTCCCACGTACTACCACTTCACGTGTTGGTACTCCTCTCTTCTCAGGCCGTATTTCCGTTTCAGAACCTCCACGGCGAAACTGTATCCAGCTCTTTCTAGTTATTGCATGTCTTATTTTCTCAATGAACAACGTAGCAAAATGATTTATCTTAGAGTTACATATGCTTGAAATTTTCTGCCATTTCTTTTCCTCATCGTTTGCAGTTGTATAATTTTATGTGAAGAAGAAAAGTCAGTGCCATGGTTTTGGGTACCGAGTTTGAGATAAGTTCTTTAATGTTTACCGTGTCATGTGTTTGCGTTTGGGTGGGAGATTAGGTCTCTAGAGGTACGAGAGCTGTTGATGATATCGATTTTAATTCGTTATAGATTTTTCTGTGTTATTAGAATCAGATGAGTTCTTTTCTAACTATTAATGCCAAGATGGAGACTGGCTTGTGGGGTCTATCTTTTTTCTTTCTCTTATTTATGGAACAACCTCAGTCAAATAACTATTCCCAAACATCTGTTAAGGCATGCAGGCGCGGACTCAAGCATCCTTGTTAATATTGCTATTAGTTCAACTGCTGTAAACTGAGATTTCACCAAGCTGTGATGGTCATGGAAATGAAACCTACAGGCTACATGCTCTAGATAATTCTAAATGTTCCAGATATATGCCACTATAGAACTTTGAGGCCTAGTTTGGGTTTGTGACATGGCAAGAATGGTAGTTAAGTTTAGAGAAAACGGGGCTAAACTTGAGAGGTCTGGGTTGACCCTCTTTGAGGTTTCTTATCGTGGCCAACATTATTCTACTTTTGCTTGAAGGTGCATTAGAGATTTGCCCTTATCTTATTAGAAGCAGGTCAACTTCTTCAGTCACTAAAAGGTTGAGGCAAGATTAGGCTTTCACATCTCTTATCGATGTGGGTAATTTTCAGGAAAGTTCGCCTATGCATTTGGTGAGTTGATTACTGTTGGAGATGCCAAATTATTCTCCTGCCTTTAACCTTTCATCTAATACCTAAAACAAAACAGCTCTGTTTGTGCTCAAATTTCAGTAATGCTTATCTTCTTTTGGTCATTGTTGGTTAAAGTAACCTGTAAGATGTCCCCAGAGAAGTGGTATAGAAGGCTTTAACTTTAGGTTAGAGATGTCTGTGGTAGCTTTGGGTTTCATGGGTCAGCCAATTGCACAGATGATGTAATTTTGTTTATGAAAAGATCAAACTTGTATTTTATCCATGATGACTGGTGTGGAAACTGCTTCAATGCTTGATGCATTACATCTGCGGACAATCTGGTTTTGTTGAACTACGATAGTCATTTCGTTAAAAGCATATGTTCAGTCTAAATAGTCTTACTTACACTCATAAAGGCGTAATCCTTAGTGGTAGACTTAATCTCATTACATCCTTGCTTGCATTAAGTTTATTTTTCTAGTGGACGAACATTGTCTTCTTTATTGCAGTTCTTATGAATATGCTTCCTTGTTTTTTTATGGTAATAAGAAGTTGAATCAAGAAAGGAAAAGAATCTCTTGTAATAACTAGCATAGTATACAAATTTGCATTGACATTTTCATGAAAATTAGAATGTGAGCATTGTTTTTCAACTATTTAAGCCTAATAAAGCTTCTTTGCTTAATTTAGATACATAAGGGTTAGGGTAATTGATTTGATGGATGTGAAAGGGCACCTGATTGTGTGCAGACCTTAAAGATAGTATAATTGATCTGTAATCATGTAATAATGAATGTGGGGCATTTTTGTTTGGCTTTGGAACTTTGTGGTTGAATATGCAATGCAAATGGTAGTATCTGTTCCTGATTTTGGTTGATAACGCGGTCACCTGTCTATGTGAGTTGGTGAATATCCTCAATACTAGTGTCTCATTTCTTGCAAAGAAAATTTCATATTTCATGAAGGGGGTCTTACATTATAAAGGAAAGCTGTAAACTATGAAAATGATCTCGAAAAGAAACAAAACAAAGAACATCTATTCTAGTACATGGCCTGACTTGTAATCAACTATCGTTAAGGTCCTGAACAAATTTTTGGGAAGATGGATGTTAGGTGCTGATAATGACGTGTGAACTAGTGATTAGCTATTGGATTTGTGCTGGTTTTTATTCAATTAGTGGGTGTTTAGATCCAACTATGAAATTTATTTTCCTGAAAATTGTTTTAAATGTGATTTTAAAAAGTAGCATGAGAATTACTGTGAAAAACTTAAAGGTATTAGAATAGATGGCGACTGGGGCTATCACATTCATGGGATCAATATCCATCCTGGAAAATTGTTTCCTTTTCATTAATCTATGTGAAGGAGGTTGACACTGTAACGTCTTCAATAATGATTGGCAAGAGATGCTTTTAATTTATGACCAAGGAGTTGGAAATGGCGCTGATTATGATAAATGAGTGTGTTCTCAGTTCATTAATTTTTCTTGATATGTGTGTGTGTGTATTTGTGAACTCTGCTCTCCATCAATCTCACCTTTGGATGCCCCAGATATGGAAGAAATCAACAAAAGGAATGAGTCAATTGGATCCAGTGGCTCCAAGAATGGTGTTAAAGAGATTTCAAGGTCAATTCCTATACATCCAGGTAATGTAGTTAACTTGGAAAGAGAGAAAATAACTCCTCCCAGTGTAACTAATGAGCACACAATTGGAGAAGTAAACATGGAGGCTTCTATAACACCTGGCGACATTATACGGGCTGGAGGCTTTGGGGCTAGGGACGATATAAGTAGCTTTCTACCCGTAGCAAGCGATTCCACTGATTTTGAAGCAACACTCGTCGATGCTAGAACCTATGAAGACGCAAAGGGGGAGATAAGTAGACCAGGTCTTGGCTGGAGAGAAGCAACCACAAAAAATTAGCTTTTATTTGAATTTTGTCTCATGGTTAAAGTACTTGGTGTTGAGTACCACTTAACTGTTATCTATCGAGCAGTGGTGTAGCTAACTTACTTTATCTGTGCATCTATATATGCAAGGTAATAGGTAATTTGGTTGCTTCTACAATAAAATTTGATACTTTCCTTTAACATGAAAGTGGCATGTGATCAAAATATATTGTAAAATGGACTGCTCTTTTGTTTCGTCAATTCAATCATGTATGGATTGAAAGCTTTTACTAATTTACATTTGCAGGCATTTTAGGCCCATGCGTGGTTTACACACGAGTGGCCAGTGTTTAACATGGTTATTGCCTTTTGAAAATCCTTTGGCCAAAGGGTCATAATTTGATTTCTTGGCTGTAGTGAGCTTACCATCCTTTCTGCGTGTTTTGATGATTCAAATATTGCCTAATTCTAGGCTTAGCTTTGAAACAGAAGTCTAGAATTTTTTGATTTTAGGCCAAGATATGCTCCAAATCATCTCTTCAATTCAATCATGTATGCATTGAAAGCTTTTACTAATTTACAATTGCAGGCATTTTAGGCCCATGCGTGGTTTACACGCGAGTGGGCAGTGCTTAACATGATTATTGCCTTTTGAAAATCCTTTGGCCAAAGGGTCATAATTCGATTTCCTGGTCATACTGAGCTTCCCATTCTTCCTGCGTGTTGTAATGAGGCAAATATTGCCTAATTCTTGGCTTAACTTTGAAACAGAAGTCTAGAATTTTTTTATTTTGGGCCAAGATGTGCTCCAAATCATCTCTTCAATTCAATCATGTATGGATTGAAAGGTTTTACTAATTTACATTTGTAGGCATTTTAAGCCCATGTGTGGTTTACACGCGAGTGGGCAGTGTTTAACATGGTTATTGTCTTTTGAAAATCCTTTAGCCAAAGGGTCATAATTCGATTTCCTGGCTGTATTGAGTTTCCCATCCTTCCTACTTGTTGTAATGAGGCAAGTATTGACTAATTCCCAACTTAGCTTTGAAATAGAAGTTTAGAATTTTTTGATTTTGGGCCAAGATGTGCTTCAAATCATCTCTTCAATTCAATCATGTATGGATTGAATGCTTTTACTAATTTATATTTGTAGGCATTTTAGGCCCATGTGTGGTTTACACGCGAGTGGGCAGTGTTTAACATAGTTATTTCCTTTTGAAAATCCTTTGACATAATTCGATTTATTGGCCGTACTGAGCTTCCCATCCTTCCTGCGTGTTGTAATGAGGCAAATATTGCCTAATTTTTGGCTTAGCTTTGGAACAAAAGTCTAGAATTTTTTGATTTTGGGCCAAGATGTGCTCCAAATCATCTCTTCAATTCAATCATGTATAGATTGAAAGCTTTTACTAATTTACATTTGTAGGCATTTTAGGCCCATGCGTGGTTTACACACGAGTGGGTAGTGTTTAACATGGTTATTGCCTTTTGAAAATCCTTTGGCCAAAGGGTCATAATTTGATTTCTTGGCCTTACTGAGCTTCCCATCCTTCCTGCGTGTTGTAATGAGGTAAATATTGCCTAATTCTTGGCTTAACTTTGAAACAGAAGTCTAGAATTTTGATTTTGGGCCAAGATGTGCTCCAAATGATCTCTTCAATTCAATCATGTATGGATTGAAAGCTTTTACTAATTTACATTTTTAGCCATTTTAAGCCCATGTGTGGTTTACACGCGAGTGGGTAGTGTTTAACATGGTTATTGCCTTTTGAAAATCCTTTGGCCAAAGGGTCATAATTCGATTTCCTAGTCGTACTGAATTTCCCATCCTTCCAACGTGTTGTAATGAGGCAAATATTGCCTAATTCTTGGCTTAACTTTGAAACAGAAGTTTATAATTTTTTGATTTTGGGCCAAGATGTACTCTAAATCATCTCTTCAATTCAATCATGTATGGATTGAAAGCTTTTACTAATTTACATTTGTAGGCATTTTAGGCCCATGCGTGGTTTACACACGAGTGGGCAGTGTTTAACATGGTTATTGCCTTTCGAAAATCCTTTGGCCAAAGGGTCATAATTCGATTTATTGGCCTTACTGAGCTTCCTACCCTTCCTGCGTGTTGTAATGAGGTAAATATTGCCTAATTCTTGGCTTAACTTTGAAACAGAAGTCTAGAATTTTTTGATTTTGGGCCAAGATGTGCTCCAAATCATCTCTTCAATTCAATCATGTATGGATTGAAAGCTTTTACTAATTTACATTTGTAGGCATTTTAAGCCCATGTGTGGTTTACATGCGAGTGGGTAGTATTTAACATGGTTATTGCCTTTTGAAAATCCTTTAGCCAAAGGGTCATAATTCGATTTCCTGGCCGTACTAAGTTTCCCATCCTTCCTGCGTGTTGTAATGAGGCAAATACTGCCTAATTCTCGGCTTAGCTTTGAAACAGAAGTCTAGAATTTTTTGATTTTGGGCCAAGATGTGCTCCAAATCATCTCTTCAATTCAATCATGTATGGATTAAAAGCTTTTACTAATTTACATTTGTAGGCATTTTAGGCCTATGCGTGGTTTACACGCGAGTGGGCAGTGTTTAACTTGGTTATTGCCTTTTGAAAATCCTTTGACATAATTCGATTTCCTAGCCGTACTGAGCTTCCTATCCTTCTTGCGTGTTGTAATGAGGCAAATATTGCCTAATTCTTGGCTTAGCTTTGAAACAGAAGTCTACAATTTTTTGATTTTGGGCCAAGATGTGCTCCAAATCATCTCTTCAATTCAATCATGTATGGATTGAAAGGTTTTACTAATTTACATTTGTAGGCATTTTAGGCCCATGTGTGCTTTACACACGAGTGGGTAGTGTTTAACATGGTTATTGCCTTTTGAAAATCCTTTGGCCAAAGGGTCATAATTATATTTCTTGGCCGTACTGAACTTCCCATCCTTCCTGCGTGTTGTAATGAGGCAAATATTGCCTAATTCCCAGCTTAGCTTTGAAGCAGAAGTATAGAATTTTTTTATTTTGGGCCCATATGTGCTCCAAATCATCTTTTCCTGCAAAAGATAGGAATGCTACTAAGTAATGTTGGAATTTTATGGACCACGTGTGTAAATATATATACGTAGATTTCTATCTCGGTTATAAGCCTAATAAAATGTGATCTAGTTTAGTAAATTCATTGGGCCATAGAAATATTAATTAACTAATAATATGAGCCTGATGTGTAGAAGTCCATTACGAGTCATTATGGTTAATGGACCTATAATAGACCGTAAGTCAACACTGACTATAAAAGGGTTGTGGTTCCTAAGCCAGATACATTCTTGACATTTCTCTGAAAACTGGTTCTGTCAGTTTTCTCTATTCCATAAGGAGAATCCATTCGGTTCTGGATCTTGGCTTGGAAGAACATAAATCCATCAAGTTTTGCTTTTTACGTTTCCACTGTCCAATGGATCAAGGTCAGTGTTCTTATTTGTATATATATATCAGTGCTTATTCGATATGCGTATGATTCTGGATGGTTAATGAATGTTTAGAAATCTGACTATAACAATCATAAGGTTAAATATTATCAAGTGGTATCAGAGTCACTTTACGTAGATTGTTTAAACATGATATTCACTTTCATTTTCACTTCGTTTAGCATGTTTATAATAGTGGAAATGAATTACAGATTTATAAATTGAGATTTTAGTGTAAACAAATTTTTTATTTCTTTGAAACACTTAATCCAAGTGGTTAAACCATTTTTTGAATTATTACTTACAGTTTTTCTTGATTATTCAAGGCTGAGATAAAACTTTTGCGTAGAAATTTTGTTTTGATTATCTTAGTATGAAATTGATTAGAAAACTGGTAATAATGTTATTGGTGTCGGAATAATGTTTCATCTGGTCAAGAAATGAAAATTTGATTGTACAAATGGTGAAATCACACTAATAATCATTAAAAATCTAGTATATAATTTTTGCAGACCTGTTTTTAATAATTCGAGTAATTTTTTGTTTATTATTCGGGTCATTGATGAACCCGTCAGAGGTCAGGGACAACTCCCTGATCGTTTCTGCAGTTTTGGTAAGGGATAACTCCCTGACTGTCTCTTATTTCTCTCTAGACTTATGCATGCAGCAGGCACGTCCTGTGGTCTCTTATGTCTCTCTGTCACACTAGTCAGTGTATGGTCTCTTATTATTATTATGCAAAGTCTCCCTATCAAGGAAGACTCCCTTACCATTTATAGTGTATGGTCTCTTATTATTATTATGCAAAGTCTCCCTATCAAGGAAGACTCCCTTACCATTTATTTGGTAATAGCTCATTTATCTAATGAAAAATGATAAAATGCCTCGGCGGGAATCAAACCCACCATCACATGGTTACAAGTCGTGCGTTCTACCGGCTAAGCTAAGCATATAATGGGTTGGAGTTAAGTCATTTGGACTTAATTTAACAATGGACACACACACACATATATATATATATATATATAACCTAAATTTTAACTTAAATAATTTTATACACGCACATGACATATAAAGTCTTCCACTGTTATATAATATTATTACGGACTAAGGTTATAATTTTGTAATAATTAATTGAAGTCAAAATTTGGGGTTTGTTGATTGTCCATTTTAAATAATAATTAAATTACCTAAAATTATCTAAACTTTGGATGTTTATCATTAAATAGATTGAACAAATATGTTGCCAAAGTAACCTCGATTGGGTAAAATTTATTAATTTAAAACGAGAACGCATGTTTTATCTATGTGGAATAATCAGCCCAAAGGAAGGTTATTTTGGCTAGATGACTGGTAATTTAATTTCATATCTATGCGAAAATAATCGGCCTAAAGGAAGGTTATTTTTGGCCAGATAGTAAGTAAATTTTTATAACATCACTGCGAAATAATCGACCCAATGGAAAGTTATTTTGGCACGATAGGTAGTATTAAATTATGTGAAGCATTTGGCATAACATGCTGACAATGCGTCGATCCAAAGAAAGGTGAAGTGAATCACAAGTTAATACAATAGTAACCAATGCACAAGAAAGGGGGTTGAATTGTGTATTCTTTTTCGTTTTACCCTTTCTTCAAAACAAAACTTGTTTAATCAGAATTACAATGACTTGTTTAAATGAACAATCAATAATGCAAGTAACAGAAAGTTGAGAGTTGAGAGTGTTTTCGACACAGAGAATTTATCCTGGTTCACCCCAAAACTGTGGACTACGTCCAGTCCTCAGAAACCTTTATGAGTTTTCACTATCTTCAACCGTATACAAAGTATTCTTTCGACGAGCCTCTTCAGGTCTCTTCACACTAGGTACTCTTTTACACTTAGCCTCCT
>JANIPN010000005.1:51950535-51962175 GCA_027478595.1 Erythroxylum anguifugum
TTAAATTAGGCTTAATAAAAATTCAACCAAAATAAATCATGCTTAATTCATCGCGAAAAAGTTCGGGGTCCAACACGCCTAATCCTGACATCTTTACTGATACTTCCTGCATCCCTCGCCTACTTTGCAAGTTCCCTGGTTTTGCTTACCAAGTCGTAAGACTTCGCTTTGTTCCCTTGTCAACATGCCTTCCTCATATCGACCTGTATGCCAAGCATTGGCCAAGGCTTGCCAACACTCGTACGATCCCGCAGTCTGGACTTAGGGGTCTAACAGTATGTGAACTCCTGATATTTGTATCCCTAAATTACACTCAGTTTAACAAGTTATTTACTACACACACAATGATTCTTATAACCAAACCAAACTCTCGTGCTGAAGAGCATATCTTCCATGGCCACAGGGTAGTTATGGAAGTCTCAGGCGACATTAAGAAAAATGCCAACAAACCCAAAAGGATAGCCAAAGCTAAACCTTGCTCTTTGAAAACTTTTAAGGAGTTGCGAAACCTTAGGCCACATGTTCCCCTACAGCAATATGCCTTGCCTTGTCAAATAATTCCATACCCTTCATTTAACACCCCTTCAGTTGCAAACACTCTCTTGCAACTAAGGATAAAAAACCTAAACTCAAAATGATTGCCCGTTTCGCCAAAATGATTGCCTGTTTTTCCAAAGTTCTTACAAACTCCAAGTTCAAACCTAAAACTACATTTTACTCAACGCCCATGATAACTAAGTGATTTGCATGATGCTATATAAAAGCATTATTCTTTCTCTATCTATATGTGCACTCTTGCGCTCACAAGTCTTTGTAAGCATTAAAATTTTTAATTTTTTTAAGAAAGTAACCACATTGCTACCTTAGATCTAACATGACCGTGATATTGTGAGGTTACAAAAGCAATAATTAAATATTAAAATTTAATGAACTTAGGTATGTTTGGTTGAGGGTTTATTAATAGAATAGAATGAAATGTAATATTATTCCATCGTTCGGGAGGAAAGCTTATAATAGAATGGGATGGAAGAGGAGGATTTCATATTACATCTCATTCCATCCTAAACAATAAAAATGGAAAACCTCTAATTTAGAGAGTTTAAAATAGAATGTAAAATGATAAAAAACTTTATATTATATTACATTATAAACCCTTCATCCAAACAACATTTAACTATGTTACATTATAAACCCTTCTATCCCTCCCAAACAACATTTTTCTAATATTATATCCATTTAAGTTCCATTCCATTCTATTTCATTCAATTAAAAACTTTACATCTAACCAAACATAGCCTTACAGAAAGCTAATGAAGTTTGTTAGTTTTTCTGTTATTATTAATTTATATTTAAACATTTTCTAAATATTAGAGTTTTATTTTTATTATTTGAAACTTTATGATTAAATTTGTCTAAAGGTCAAAATTGACTCTTTCATTGTGAAAGATTAAAATAGTTCTTTAAAAACTAGACCGAATCGACTGACTTGGCCGAAATGAATACAAACTGGCCTCATTTTCGTTCCAGTTTGTATTATATAATCTTTGTGATAAACCGGCCGATTTTCTATAAAATTGCCCGATTTTTAACAAACCGGTTAATAACTCGGTCATCTTTTTGAATTATGTGGGATCTACTTTTTGCATGTGGGACCCACCAAATTATCTTCCCCTCTTTCTTCTTTAAGCTTAAGTGTGGGACTTACCTGTGGGACCCACCATGAATATCTTCCTCCTCCAAGTAAGTTAAACATACTTATTTTTTTTTTTAGTTTTGATACAAGGAAAGTTATAGATTTTAAATCTTTTTTTTCAATTAACACACATTTTGATTGATAAATTATATTTTTCAATTTTCAAAGTTTTTATTTATCATTTAAATTTTAAATTTTGTTTTAAATTATTATTGTTAAAAAAACAAATTGCTATTTTCATTCTTAAAAATACTAAATTTATTTAATATAATTAAAAAATTATATTTTCAAAATTTAGATTATTTATTTATATCCTTATATTTTTATTGAAATTTTTTAAATTATTTTTGTTAAAAACTAATTATTATTTTTTTCATGAATTTGTTTATTAAATTTAATTATTAATTAGTATTATAGTATATATAAATAATTTTGCTTATGATAATTTAAGAATGTCTCAAAAATAATATTTAAACTATTAAGGACATTGAAAACGACGTTAGAATAAAGTTAGAATTTTATTGACTTTCTTTAAACATATTTCAGCTTTTATGAGTCTTTAAATAAATGATAATATGAAATATAATTTTTATTTTTATTAATATTTAAAAAGTTATGTTAGATTCAATTTTAGTGTAAATTATTAGATTTATTATCTATTAATAAGTATTATTAGAAAAATTTTATTTTATACTATATTTTTTCTTTTTATATTTTTTATTATTTATTTAATATATATTAATTTTATAACCGAAATTTTAAATCTTAATTTTTTTTTAGCAGTTCAATACTCGGGAGCAATCACGCAGCGGTGGAAATATTGCAGCCGTATTTGAGTTTCTTTCGTTTATTTAAATGCAGCATAAGTTGACTAGCTCGCGCGACTTGCGTTTGTTAAACTGGCTGGTCAAGCGGTCTCATCCCAATCCTACCAGGCCATGCCAACTTTTCAAGTCTATTAAATGCTTGACATTGACGTTGGCATGTTTGGGAGATTTATGCGAAGAATTGAAACTACACAAGCCGTATGACTAATTCAAAGTTTTCTGCGTCAGCATTCAATTAAGTTGGCACGCTTGTCTTTTAATATTAACGAACTTAATATTCAAAGATGTTTTAGCGATGAATATGAAATAACGTAGCCTATATTTTTTACCTACACTACAGAGATTTAGCGATTATTCTAACAACGAATTTAAATCATCGCTAAAATTGACAATTTAAATACTTTTCGCGATGATTCCGTCGCTAAAAGTACTGTTGTAGTGCTGTGATTGTGAAACTAATACAGACATAATAGTGACTACTATTTACCTCAATAATAATCACAGCAATCTTAAAGAATGTAATTGCATGCCCAGAACCAAAAGTCCGATGGCTGAAACACAAGTGGAGATTGGATAAGTATCAATTCTGAAATGAAGTGAGCGGTCAATTCTGGAAAAAAGAAGTGATGTAAGTGACTTTTTAATGGTTATGAATAAATATCAATTTATTAAAAACTGTTGAAGGAATCAAAAATGTACCATAGAATGTATTGCGCCTTGTAAGACCGGTTACTAGATGAAAACGACTGCCACAAAAGAATAATTGACTCAATATAACCCAAGTTAAGCAGAATTTTCCAAGATAAGGAAGTTAGCTGCTTGATATTCATTGAACGTGTGACTGACTTGCAATGCCGAATTTTCCGCTAGCTACTGTTGATTTTCCATACGGTGACTGACTTGCAATGCTGAATTTTTCCGCTAGCTACTGTTGATTTCCCATACGGTGACTGACTTGACAGTGCTGATATGCAGCCCTCCACCTCTATAAAAGGGAGCTAAAATTTTGAGAGTTGGCAAGTGGAGTTTCAACCCTCTTCCTTATCTATTCTCTTCCAAAATGGCTATGACTAGATCTTTTTCCGCTGACAAATGTCCGTCCGTCCTTCTCTGTAATGCTTTTCTTTGGGATGCTCCTGGCAAGTATATATGAAACAGGTAACCTCAAACCATGCACTATGTTTAGAATTGTGCCATCCAAATCAAAAACTAGTTCTTATTAGGAATCTGGCTTTGTGAATTACAAATCGGAAACATACTTCTCATTCCATCCTGTAGACAGGAGTTGTTAATTAACTGGTTACTTGTGCTTGTGCAGATGCTCAAGTAGGTGTCTGCTACGGAATGCTTGGCAACAACTTACCGCCACCAGGAGACGTGGTAGCAATGTACAACCAGAATAACATCCGTCGAATGCGACTCTATGATCCAAACCAAGCAGCTCTTCAGGCCCTTAGGGGCACCAATATTGAGCTCATGCTTGGCGTCCCAAACACAGACCTTCAACGGGTTGCTTCTAATCAAGCCAACGCAAACCAGTGGGTGCAAAACAACGTAAGAAACTACGGCAATGTTAGGTTTCGATACATAGTAGTTGGAAACGAGGTCAAGCCGACAGACTCTTATGCGCAGTATCTAGTTCCTGCCATGCAAAACATTCGCACTGCACTTACTTCAGTTGGCCTCGGAAACATCCAAGTCTCGACAGCCATTGACACAGGTGTTCTTGATGTCTCCTTCCCGCCCTCAAAAGGCTCTTTCAAACAACAGTATCGAGCTCTTCTCGATCCCATCATTCGATTTCTAGTGAACAATCGATCCCCATTACTTGTCAACTTGTATCCATACATCAGTTACGCAGGAAACACCGGAGGTATCCGTCTTGATTATGCACTTTTCAGTGCTCCATCGCCGGTTGTCTCCGATCCACCGCTTAGATACCAGAACCTTTTCGATGCGATTCTGGATGCAGTTTACTCTGCCTTGGAGAAGGCTGGTGGGGGATCGCTGGACATAGTGATATCGGAGAGTGGTTGGCCGTCAGCTGGAGGAACAGCAACATCAGTTGACAATGCGAGGACTTACAACAACAACTTGATTCAACATGTGAAGGGTAACAATGGGACTCCAAAGAGGCCTGGAAAGCCTATAGAGACCTACATTTTCGCCATGTTTGACGAGAACAACAAGACCCCCGAATTTGAGAAACATTGGGGCGTGTTTCTTCCAAACAAGCAGCGTAAATATCCAATCAATTTCAACTAAGAGTTGCAGAAATTTGCGTCACTCTAGTCATGAATAAGGGTACTAGTTATGCGTTAACTAGCTAGAAAATAATTGTGACTTTTGATCCCAATTCAAATGGATTTCAAACTCTTGTCATTAGTGTACTGTCCATTAACATTATGTCTAATCTTCAAAAGTGACAAGGGAGTACTTTTTATGTGTCATATGTTAAAAAGGGAGAAAAAGGAAATAGAACAATACACTGAAGTCCTTCACTCGTATAGAATAAGAACTTAAATACATAGAGTTGACTTTTAAGATGCCTAAAAAAATATGCAAATACGTAGATGATATCGTATTAACATGATAGAAAATTAATTTAAACATTTTGTAGGATTAAAAGAAATTTATGAAAGTGTTCATAGTCTAAAATAGTTCAACCAGTTTCGTCCATAAGTGAAAGAGACCCCAATACTTGAAGTTCTAAAGTTATTTGATCAGGAATTCATGTATATATCAATCAAGAAGTTTAAGATTTAAGAATTTCAAATAGTTAATGCATAATTGGTATGTGCTTTTAAAAATAGTGCAGGGTGACATTTAGCTAAAATATAGGGGAGTGAACAAGAAGTTGGGAAGTTAATTGAGACAGAAGTCTAGAACAGGAAAGTTGAAAAAATGGTAGAAGATAGTTAACATGAACCGGGGAATGGAATAGAAGTTAGAAAGTTTAGTTATAGAATTCCAAAACCAGAATATAGCCAAGTAGTTAACTAAAACATAGGGAAATAGGTAATTATGGCAAAAAAAAAACTTAAGAACGAAATCACTATAAATTTACCAAAATCATAAGGACAAGTGGAAGAACCCTCGTAAACCAACATAATAAAAATACAACAAACAATCATATTTCAAACATATTTTGTTATTTTCCAATTTTCTTTACTTTGCAAATTAACCTTTGTCATATCGAATTCTCTTTTTCCCTTTTACAACAATCAATTATTTTCTAAATTAAAATTTCATTTCATTACATTTAAGCATTTTATCAACTTAGAATCCATTTTCTAAGTTTTTCAAAGCCCATTTATACTGTCGATAGAAGTCAGGTATAAATTATGGTAGAATTCCTCCATGGAATGCTTATATTCCAGATAGCCTCTAACTATGTAGGAAGAATTCCCTATAGTTATATGGCATGAAGGCTTTGTATCCGAGATAGTAGAGAATCTTGAGAAAGTGGCCTCACTTTCAACTAATTTTCTTACTGGTGAGAATCCAAAATTGTCGCAATGGAATAACATTTTTTTGCATAAATGAAGTTCTAGAATTGAAGTCTAACATAACCTCCTTGACAGATGCAATCAAAATTTTAACAGAGAAGGTTTACAAATTACACGCTATTCTGATACAATTTGCTAGGAAAAATTTACCTACTTTAGTAAAGTAAATCTATGAAAGACGTAAGAGCATCTTGCTTCTAATGCAATGGAAGTCAGAGAATGCAGCTTCCTTCTAGCTACTTCCTCTATAGATGAAAGATACGTCCTTTAACACAAGAGAGAGGATATTCCTATGGCACCTCCTCGCATTAATATGGGTAATAGTCAATATGCAATGACATCTCAAATTCTCAGTAGATAAGGATTTAATGGGGAGCCTAAAGTTAATGGGCCACAATAGGGTCTATGAGGTAACATTGTAGCTATAAATTATAATCCCATTATTCACCCATCATAAATGAAATTACAAGTTGAAATCACTAAAAGAAGTAATTCAGGAATCGTTTGAGCCTGGTTTAAGATACTTTAGTTGTCTAGAATTCCATAAGCCATATCTAGAATAGATTAATTAAAAGAATCCTTATCCTCTTGGCTAGAAAACTCCCAAATTCAACTTATTTTTAGTTAAAGATGGTCAATCCACCATTGAAAACATCGCCAGATTCACTCTACAATGTGGAGAATAAGTTAATTACGAAAACTTCAATTACTTTACGCTCATATTGTTCCCAAATTCAATAACAGGGACTACCTTTTATGGTATGCTTTGTTGCCTAGGAATTTTTTTTTCTAGGTTAAAATGGAAATATTGCTTCATACTCAATTTTTTAGAATTAAATGCGAAGTTATCATAACTAAGTTGTCAAGGGTAACTCAAAAGAGTTGTGAGAACATTGATATGTTCATCACCTATTTTAAGAAAATGAGAAGCCAATAATTGATCATGCTTCCATTAAAAAAAATTAAAATTAGCCAATGAGATTTAAACATTGAACTGTGAAAGAAATTTTAAGCCATGGAGTTTTATGATTTCTATTAGTTAGAAAAAAAAGTCTTCGAAGATGAAGAGCTCCTTAAAGAAGAAGGTCACCATAAGAAGAATTCATTAGGCATTTATGTTACCAAGAAAAATTCTTTGATATTAATTGAAGTCAACATCTTTAGAGCTTACGTTTGCCCCTCTTTGGAGTGCAAGCCCTTAGAAGTCAAAAAATGTAAGCTTGGTTGACCCAAGTTTAATACACCTTTAACATTTCCAAAATGGAGGATTTTTTTTTATTTATTACAAGAAGAGTTTATCATCTTATCCCTAGAGGATATAATCAAATAAAAGACAAAATTAAAGTCAAAGACTATTGCAAATAATCACCATACTTGGAGCTACTCGACAAATTCATGTTGGATATTTAAGAATGTGATCTAAGACTATATCAATAAAGGAATTATGAAATTTTTCTAAAGTATACTAGGCTATGCTAATATATGAAGATCCATTCCTAATAGTGGCAATTGTTAATCCCATTAAATCGAATTATGCCTATTGTCAAACATTAAAAAGAAGTTGAAAATTGTAGAAAATTGACCCCATCAAATTCAAGAACAATGGTTTTGGTTCCTGATATAAGCTTAATTGATTATACATTTAATTTATAACACTTAGTAATTAATTCTATGAAATGATTAAGATATTCACTTTAGTTTATATTTGGTTTTAGGTACAGTTCGGAAAAGAAAAAGCTAAAGTGAGTCGAAGGTACAATATTTGAGTCGTCTTCTTGAAATTCACACTCCCTTATCTTTACAGACCAAGAAGGAGAAGGATTAGAGGAAGAGGGGATAAGAAAGTGCAAAAACATGAAGTATATATGTGTATAGCAGTTCACGGCCATGCATGAAATTGTCATGGCTGTGAGACATCTCTCACGACCATGAAAAATGTGTTGCATATTGCATAGGCGCGACACTCCTTGTCACGCCCATACATAGGAGGCTCTCATCTAAGACATACACAGCTGTGAGCAACATAATCACGCCTGTGACTATAACACCTATCACCTAAATAGTTTTTAATATAAATAGACATGTTATGATGATAAAAACTTATGAAAAGTTTGGACGAAGTGTTTTAGAGTCGTGAGGTCTTAGTTTTGAAAAGAGAAAGGGCAAGGCTCCATTCTTTTGGAGACCCATTGAGGTCTAAGCATCTTGACGCCAATTCGGAGGTGATATCAACATTGAAGAACCTAGTTGTAAGGCCCCAAATTGTACCCTATTTAGAATAATACATGTTCATGAAAGTACATGTATGAAAGGTGTTAAAAATTGTGAGATGATTGAGAATTGTATATGACTTGAATTTTGGTTTAATGGATCCTACTTGGTGAATTGGAATTAATTGATAGCCTTAGAAAATTGTAGTATTAAAATGTACATTTGGATAAGGAAAATGTCAAGTGGCAAGACAAGTTGGTACATGAAAATTGGATGACTAAGCCTATATATTTAGAGACATTTGACATGAGTAAATAAGGGACAAATGGCAGTATAATTGAATGACATTTGGCAGCATTGAATAAGTGAAAAATGGCCTAATAGGTGTGTAACGTTTGGTAGCTTAAAGGGAGGAAAAATGTGATACATGCGTTGGTGACATGGGCTCCTCCAAGATTAGGACACCTAGTAACTTAGGTGTTAAATTTGCAAGAAGTTTCCGTAGCCTTCATTGAAGCATCACCGCCAAAATCATTCACCTCTCTTAGCTCTAAATTTTGCTTCAATTTCACTTAGAATTTTTTCAAGATGTTGCATCAAAAAAGCTACCAAATTCAATTTCACTTAGAATTCTTACTAGGCTGAGATTAGATCCATTCTAATTGTTGCATTCCATCTTCTCTTCACTAACTTTTAGTTTTATGAAAATGATATAAAGTAGAAATCATTTAGGCTAATTCACAACCATTTTGTAATAAAGTTGATTCTATAGAAGCAAAA
Organism: Erythroxylum anguifugum; assembly: GCA_027478595.1. Classification (NCBI taxonomy): domain Eukaryota; kingdom Viridiplantae; phylum Streptophyta; class Magnoliopsida; order Malpighiales; family Erythroxylaceae; genus Erythroxylum; species Erythroxylum anguifugum. The sequence continues at coordinate 51,959,556 of JANIPN010000005.1, forward strand.
TTCTAAAGGGATCATGAAAAATTGGTGTAACTTTAGAAGTTGTCTTGGTATAAGGAAGGCCAAGGAAAGATGAAGATAAACCCTGAAAAATTCGTAAAAGCGTAGTTGCAGATGTAGAAATCAAATATCAAATGCTACAAATCTTGGATAATTAAGAAGGAATAAACGAATGTTATAATACATAATTGGTTTTTGAAATTTTTCCGTGGCAACGACTTCAAAATCTTGTTGAAATTAGTTCTTCGCTTTCACTCTCTGTTATAGTCATTCCACCTTTCTTTGGTACACATTCTACTAAGTTGACCCATTCACTATCAAAAAGTTTTACTACTTTTTTCCTGACCACTTCTTTCATGTTGGGGTATATTAACGTTTCCATATCGCCCTACATCCTTCTTCGAGGTTTATGCAATGGATACAAACATTTGGGCTTATCGTTCAAATATCGGATATTTGCCATCCTATGGGTTTCATATGCTTCCTAATGACAACGAGTATCGAGTGCACCGCAAAATTTACCTGACTCTACATACTAAAATTTGTAGTTATGGTGAGTCGAGATCGAATCCACAGGGAATATTCGGTTAATTTCTATAATGGAATTAATTGATGCAAGGAAAATTTTTTGGATTTTAATCAATTTAGAAAATAAAATCGAAGAAAACTATAAAAAAAATTAAAATAAGTAATTGAAAACGAATAAAGTGTCAAGTATGAGTAAAGTTCGATTATAGGGTCAATCTCGGCTTAAACACGATCAAGCATAACTATACTTCTATATCAAAAATGCCTTTAAGGATAAACTTGACATATTTTACACTAAACTTTTCCAATTCAATTACATTTGATTTCTAACACTTAAAACTAATCCAAACACTACAAGAAAATTTGGTTTCAGCAACCAAATTCTCAGCAACCATAGTAAAATGCACTCTAGGTCAAATTTCAACCAAAATCGATTCAAAATCAATTCTTCTTTTATTTCTTTATTTCACTGGCATCAAAATCATGCTATGAACATTATAAAACATCAAAGTGGAATTTTGGATCATAATACATTAAAAACTCTAAACCTGGCCAAAAACTCATCCAAACATTTCCATGGTTTTTCTTCCAGTTTTTCATCAATAAACTAACTTCCTAATGCCATTTATTAATCTTAAATCATCAAATAACAACATAAAACACTTTAGACAATAGATCTCACCTTTGACCAAGTTTGACCAAAGCTCCATATGTTAGTTTTCTTGATTTTTCTTCTCCCAATCGCTTCCAATGCAATAAAATCTACCCATTTTCTTCTTCCTCTTCACTTGGATGGCTATGGAACCTTATTAGATGCTTGATTGTAGGTAGAAGTGCATGAAAAATGCTTTGGATCACTTCTCCATGGCCATAGAGGAATGTCTCTTCTCCTTTCTCTTTTCTATTCTTTTTTCTCTCATCCTTCCTTTCTCTCATCAATGGTCATAACTCACCTTTCTCTCTCTTCTTTTGTTCTTCTTTTTCCACTCTCACGTGCATTCTCCATTCACTCTCACGGTTATGTTAAAATAATGAAGCAAAATGTCTTAAGTTTTGCTTTTTATACTTATTTAATGGATTCCACATGTCACTTTCCTATTGGTTCTCTTTTAATGACTCATCAATCTACTAACATCTTGTAAAAATACCACATTTCCCTTTAATGAATACAAAAAAGACCAAAATGCCCTTTAATGCATACAAAAAGACCATATTGACCTTTAATGAATTTAATTCACCATCTAACTAAATTAAATCATGAAAATATTCCATAACAGTCTTATCATCAAATTGACCATGAAATACCCAAATTAGGTTCAAACTTATCAATTGGATGTTTTAAAAAAATTGAATTGGTTTAAAATCCTTAATACCCATTATTTTCCAAAAAGTACATTTTAAGTCCTAAACTTTCAAAATTCTTGAAATCCATTTGATCAAAATTATTTTCCTTCTGTTTTAGTATCATTAGAATCAAATACATATTCCGGGCATTTTCAATTATCTTTTTGTTAATTTTAGTGTTGGGCACCAATTTCGGAACCCAACTCTTACAGACTCATACATCTGTTGGACCCCGCTTGTTTCCAGAGTCCAACTCTTGCTTTGATAACACTCATGTTGGTGATTGTCTCAACAAACTGAAGACTTATGATGTTCCTTTGAACGTAGTCTCGTAGAAAATGTTGTATGACTTCGATATGTTTAACTCTCGAGTGTTGAACTGGGTTCTTTGACAAGTTGATGGCACTTGTGTTGTCATAAAAGATTAGGATCTCCTCTTCTTGTATTGAGTAGTCTTCTAGCTGGTACTTGATCCACAATGTTTGTGAGCAGCAACTTGCGGCTGACATATACTCGACTTCGGAAGTTGATAAAGCGATTGAGCTTTGCCTCTTACTCGACCAGGAAACTAAATTGTGGCTAAGGAAGTGACATCCTCCACTCGTGCTTTTTCTATCAATCCTATCTTCGGCATAATCCGCATCACAGTAGCCAATCAACCTGAAATATTTACATTTCTCATACATTAAGCAAAGATCAGTAGTACCTGCAAGATATCTCAAAATTCTTTTAACAGCAATGTAATGAGACT
>JANIPN010000005.1:51997151-52024437 GCA_027478595.1 Erythroxylum anguifugum
TGACCCCTCCGCCCTTTCCTGGGATTTTACGTGGAATGGTAATACTGTCTTAGGAGGCTGTTCGGCGGTCTTTCCTAAGTATTACTGAATCGGTTTACTTCACTAGTTGTTTACCTTAGAGGAAAAAATTACCCGATTTCCCTAACAATCGCATCACCAAACGTCTCAAAAAGAAAATTATAACAAACTCTTCAAACACGAACGACTGAACTTGAGGAAAAAATGACATGTCACACAGCTGCATTTTGAAGGTTTCAAAGCATTTTGAAGGTTTCAAAGCATCAGGAGTTCCATGTTCAATCATGCATCGACAGGAACTCAGCAACTATACATATCTCCAACAACCATTACAATGTCTAAGCATGCTATTTACGTGCGAGCACAAACCTTGAAGTTTGTGTTGATTTATTCCAACACCTTTACAGGACATTGACCACCTCTTCTACTTGAGCTCAACAATTCTCCATCAGAAGAATGGTAATAGGACATTCTATCCTCATAAGCCAAACTGTGATCGAAGCAACTATGTAGATGTCCAATCCGTTGCCTTGGTGTGCTCATCGACCTTGTCTTGGCCATTGTTGATTGTGTTGCAGCCATGTACGACGGAGAATTTGGGACGGAGGTGTCATGTCCTCCCATACTCTCTCGTCTGCGAGCAAATGATCTCCGAGAGCATGAGGCCGGCGAACTCAATCCATCTATGGATGTAAGTTTAGATTGCATTGGCCCATAAGATGCATCAGTAGTACCAAATGTATTAGAACTAGCGATCGGCTTCAAGTTCTTCACTCCTCTATGGCCAGCCTCTTTGTCTGCCCATTGTTCAATGAAGTTGAGCGTTCTGCCATATTCCTTCTTCGGTAGTGGTCCGTGTAGTATTTTAGTACTTCTCTCCTGGAAAACATTTTTTTAGAAAAAGTTGTTTTAGCATCACAGAAAGTAGAACTCTATAAGATCGACAATAGGCCTATGAAATGGAGTACCCGATGTGAAAATGAGTACTTCATCATTCTCTTTCTTTTTATAGCAGCCTCTTGCTTCCTTGACCATAGGGCTTCTATGGCTCCCTTTGTCAGGATGCTATAATCCCAACTTCTTTGACCAACGTGTTCGAGCTGCCCATATTAATTTGACAAAGCAACACAAAATTAAGTTGTAGGTAGGATCTTTGGCAATTGAAGAGATTAAAGACATACAAAGAAAAAACAAAAGTTTCTAAAGAAGAACATTTATCCCATTCTTCCCGTGATCTGATTCAAGAAACACTTATTGGGTGCTTGAATTTGAATGATAGTCCAAACAGATTACCTAAGCTACTTACCTCAATTCCTTCCTCCTTAAACTCCTTTGACTTGAAGACTAGATCATTATCACCATCATTACAAGTTCTATCTAGATCCTGGACATTCTTCATGTTCACGGCCATCTGCCGTCTCACAGCTTGTCCACGAACAATTGCTTGAAGCCTTACCACTCCCTTTAATGCCCGCAACGCTTTCCTTGCCTGTTTTAGATTTTAGTTTTTGGATGTTTATCAGACAAAAGGCGCTGCATTTGGATTACATGGACTAGGTAGTTGGTATTCAGAATAAGCTCAAATTCCCCCAAGCTTAGTATGATTGAAAGAGTAATGTGTTTCTTGAGAGAGAAAATTAACAAATTTCACAGATCACAACATTCGGATGTTACTCAAAAGAAATTTCAGGTGAGCACATGATTTGTTTCTTCAGTAACTTCCGACAGAAGTGGAAATGCAAGTTTCAAAACCGACTTTCAAACTATATGTGAGCTTGCAATTGACCAATTGATTTTCTGTTTTAAAATTTTCATGCTTCAACTCCTAACTTGGTCCGGCGACTTCAATTTGTGACTAATGACTACAGTTTACCAAGCTAACCAATCAAAGGTTTACTAAGCTGTTTCCAACCATCAAAGTTATGTTTAAGATCAAAGGGGTTTCGAGAATTTTACAAGGTATCCACGGAAGGCGCTCTGAATGTTAGTAGCAGCCAAGACTTGGCGGATGTTGGAAAGGGAATGATGAGAGTGAGAGACAGCTGTGAGTCTAACAACCTCAGCAGCTGCCTGAACAGCAGCAACAGCAGCCTCAGCAGCGGCAGCAGTTGCCATGGCAACCGTCAAAGCATACTTTTTCTGATTTTGTTTTGCTTCATTGACAGCTCTTTGAGGTGTTAGAAGTGCAGGGCATTGCTTATACTTGAGCTTTCCTGCAACCCATGTCTTCCACTTACGTGTTTGCTAGTTGATAAAAGCAAGGAGAAATGTTTTAACTTAATTATTAATGTCAGCGATAACTATGAATTGACGAATGTAAATTTTATGCAACATCAGACCTTTTCTGCTTTTGGTTTTTTGTCGCAGGAACAGAATCTCTTCACCCGGTCAAACCATGAACGAGTCTTTGCCATTGAAGACTCGCGCAATAACATTTACCCAACACTATGAATATCATCTTCTGTAATTTTCCATAGCTGATTTCTTTTCAGAAGGTAACCAAAACCCACTACAGAAATTGCTGCACAAACACATATATACTAGGACTTCGGTTTGTTTTCACAGAAAAAAAAATGGATTAATTATTTTAAGCTACAGAAAGATACAAAACCAATTTCCAAGCTAATTCTGTCTATATTCGATAAAGCTAATGTTGTAGGAGGTGAAAATGTTTTGTCATCATTCTTGAGTTCAATTTCATCCAAAAAGGATAAAGAATCACAAGCGTACTCACCCAAAACTAAAACGAGTGACATAAACCCAAAAACAGAGGTAGGGGATAAAGATTTGAGACTCTTTACTTTCTGTTCCACGTAGAAAGAGAACTGAACACCCTGATGATGATGATGACAGTGAATGATATTTCAGTGAAGTAGTCTCCCAATATGTAAACTAATGAATGATGGAGAGCCCTTGTAAGGGAGCACATCAAATCCACATCCACTACTGGTGTTGTTGTCTTTGCAAACTGGAACAAGTCATTCTGTCTGACACATCGACAAATTTATCGTCTACCACGACTATCGCTTACCATTTCAGGCCACCACACATTTGTACAACAATGCAATAAAATATTAGATAATTCCATAAGATTAATATTCCATAATTTCTTAATTGAAGCATATTACTAACCACTTCATTCTATCTAAAAGGCAAATAAAAACATCGCAAGTTAGTTAAGAGAAAAGAAGAAAAAGGGCAAAGAGTAATCATTAGCACAGACTCGGAGGCACTTCTTCTCCATGCAGTGTCTCGCTGAACCGTAGCTTTTTACCAAACGATAATAAAAATCACCATGACGCAACCAAACTAAATCTGAACATTTAAGTTCAATTCCATTTGGTTAGGAGTAAATAAATCTGAACAAACTAAAAATAAAAAATTCTGTTGTATCGAAGTAGTATGATTAAACAAGGGTAGTGCCGATATAATTGCGATCCCTCAAAAGTCAATGCCTGAACATGACGGCAGACTGAAATGTTCTATGCGCTCAATCTTTGTTTTTGTTGCTTGAAAGGGAAAAATTTTGAGAAGACGTTGCTGGCATGATGAAAGCATGATCCTTCTTCTTTAATAATGGATTTAGACCTGGGCAAAATTGCCGCTTGTTTCGCCTCATTTGAAGCTCTGATTCAAGTAATAATATTACTTGCTCAACATTCTCTCCTAGTTGGTAACCTTTTTGTTAACAATTAATTGTATTTGTATGTAACAGCCGACATTAAGAGGACGATTTGGCTTTTGATCTGTTCACCTTCAAAAAGAACACATATTTTGCACCAAAAGCAAAAACCTTTTCTTTATATCCATTCATTGATCTTGTATATTTGTGTTTTAGATGAGGAAATACCTGTACGTCATATTACTATGTCTTAATTGAGGAAGCGAAAAGGTTAGACGAATGACTTATACTTTGAATAGTTTAGTTCGTAATGATTAGTAGCATTTACGTTAGATTTAGGTAAGCTGCTTTGATTATTGAAACCAAAGAATTCACATCGAGTACCGCTGTCACTATAATAACTCCCACTCGCAACATTCATGTCTTCTTCCACTCCAATCTTTAAATAATTAAACATCAACTTTGATTGCTCCTCAGCGACAATTAAGTTATACCTAATCCTGCTATTTATTAGATTACTATATGCTTGTTTGATTAGTTGTTTTAATTATTGCATGGTTGATTAGTTACTAGCTAAACTGCGTGTTCAAGAAACGTTGTGATTGAGGAAACCAGATCTTCTGTCCAGTTTTACTCTGTCTTTTTTTGTCTCATGAAATCTCAACCATTTATTTTGCGGAACCCATGCGGGCCCCACATAAATAAATGGTTGAGATTTATTAGACACAATAAGACATCATAATATTGGATAGAAGATCTAGACTCGTGATTGAGTACTTAAATACAAAAAAGAAACTCCATTATGCTTTACCCGAGTTCTTATCGCCAAGTTATCTAAGGCAAAAAAAAAAAGGAAAAGACAACCATAAAAACCATAACAATAAGTATACATCTAATACTTTTGACCCCCATTTGGCCTCGATCAAATACTCCATAAAAAGGAGATTCGAAAGAGCTAATTATTTTTTTGCACATGATGCCATTGTCCATTCATCTACAAACTGCATTTTCTGTTTAGAAACATCTCTACAGAAGCCATATATTTGTGGATCGGCTATTCTTTTCTCTCAATTGTGTTTTCCCCACTTCTCACGACATAATTACAGGGGCGGGGCAAGAAATCAAGAGCTCAAGACCACTTCACTATGTACTTTACCGTCTTCCATCCTAATCCACGACTTGAGTGAGAAGGGCTTCTCAACTATCTGCAGAATTCTAGCTCCTCTTGCCCAATTCCCATAGCCACCATAACCAGTATGCCTCGCAAAGCACAACCAAAGCCTCTCGTAAGGACAGCACCAATCCAGTCCATGATTGTGCCCTACAAATACTGCCTGCAATAACCACAAGGGCTTTAAATTTAGACAGATTCATCTGCACCTATGAACATTATATCAACTTTTCCGCAATAAACAGCAATGCCTCTGAGACCAGCTAGTCTTTCCAATCCAATTTTAGCCACGAGAAACTCTTTTCTGGACACATTTGATCAACTACTTCAGAATATTTCATTGAAAACCTTGGCATCCTCAACCTATAGCTTTTCATTGCCTTTCAACAGAAGAATAACAATAGTAACCACCAAGAAGTTATAATCTTAAATTTCAGTCTTCCTACGTGAAGATTGATGGCTACTCATGACAGATTCTTGTTCTCCAACATACTCAAAAGCGTTAGCCTCAACCATAGAATTTTGTTTAAGAATCAAGAGTTATCCTAATAAAAATAATTAAAAAAAGTTTTGTACAGATCAACAATACATTAGTGTCACTCCAGACAATAATTTACACTTATAACAGATAGAAACGAAAACTGCCATATTTTAGCTGTAGAAACCAATCATCTTAAATACTTAAGATTCTCAAACCTGTGTTTGGTCCCCTTTCTTTTGAAAAGCACATTTTTAGATGGCAAACATCTCTGTGGCTATGTTTGCCTCAAGATAAAGGTTTTAGAAACACAACTATAATGCCGAATTGATCTGTCATTCCAAATGGACCTTGAATACTAGTGATTTTATGAAATGCAAGTCACAGGATATCAATTTTCTAGCTTAAGGCATGAATAGTTGAGATTTAAACTATTCAATTGAGACTATTAAAGAAGCTAATAAACTTAGCCTAATTTTAGGAACCATCAGATATGGTTAGGTTCACAACACCATTCCAATAAGTTAAATAAATTAGCTTCCCATGCAAACCTGAAATAGCTAAAGAAGGAATTTGTGTTATCTATATGAATGTTCATAATTAGCTTTCTTCTGCAGCACTTGAACCTAAATAAGCACAATATGCATGTCCATCACATAGCTCATGTGAAATAAGAACTGACCTTGACGGAAGGCCTCTTAACAAGAATGTTCATGATACCTAATTCAGCTTCTTGTGCAGCAACACTTTCCTTGTTAATCGAACCAATACAAGGCTTACCTATGCCAAACCAGGGAGCCACCTTCTTGTAAGATTTAGTTGGTATGTGAAAAAAAACTATCTCAGGAACCCTGTGGAAAGTCGAGCCTACAATGATCACAATGTATTTACAAAAGAAAAAATCAAAATGAAGGGGCAAACATCTTTTTTACCAGCATCAACAAGAATTGCATGATGATATTTATATTACCCAAGTCAAATATTCACCTTAACATTCTTCAAGTGTATGAAAGAAATAAATGCTTTCAGGAACTCCAACCTTGAATCAGGATTGATCTCTTCAGACTTTTTCTTGAACCAATCTGCTTGGGCGTTTGATATAACCTCAGGATAGGACCCACCACCAGAATCTAGGAAGTACATGAACAAAGCAGGTGATCTTGGATCATCTGAGGATGAGACATTGAGAATGTAGTTGGATATACTAGGCCATAGATCTTTAGGACCATTCTTGGTATACGATAGGTCATTATGATCAATTTCCTTTCTTATCAGCTCTAAACGTGAAGTCCCTTCGAAACTACAGTACTCTGCCCCTGGAATGCAAACTAGTCTCATGTAAATGGTCATTACAAAAATGATATGCAACAATCATTTCACTTATCGAGTAATCATTCTTAATGAGGCTGAAGTTAGAAACACTTTTAACTGTTGTTCTCTTTTCTTAAATTCAAATTGTGATAACCTGGTCAAATCTAGAGGGAGAAAAAAAAAGTGTTGCTTGCTGCATACGGTGAAGACAGCAATAGTCTGTATAACACAAGGACATGTTTCTATGATATGTCTACGAGGCCTTATTTCTTACTTCTTGATTGGAGGATCTTTAAAGCACCAGATTGATGTTAAGGATATGGAGAATGGTGTGGTAACTTTTCTTGCAAGGAATAAGAAATTACCACGATAATTGTTAAGTGAGGAAACTATAAGGTTGTAATTGGTTTCAGAAAGAAAGAACTTCATTAGGTCGGGAACCTATTATAAATCAAACCACATCCTCAAGTTTCATTAAAATGGTTTGCGCAAAGGCAGCAGAGGAAAGACTTCATCAGAATTACTTTAAGAGGAAAGACTTCATGCTAAAACCATTTAAATGGGGAAAGAATCGTGCTCACCATAACATGAATAATTAACTCCAGGACAGATAACTTGAGGGACTCCAGGGGCAGAAAACCACTCCATTGGCCAGACAAATGGTGCATCATCATGGTTCCCAAAAACACTGGACCATGGTATACCCCTCGACCTAGTTGGAGAGATTGCCAGATCCCAGTATGAGCTTGAATTGGCAATTGGAATATTATTGGCCGTAATAACATCTCCAAGATATATCACAAACTCTGTAAATTTTATTATTTACGTTACCATTACAATGGGAGGTGTCAAAGCAGCTAAAATGCAAAGGGAGAAGTCAAATAGATAGCAAAACCTTGTGGGCTGAGCCAACAGTGTGAAAGCTATCCTATGAGAGTAAGAATTGTAAACAAAGTAAAGTTCGTTTCTAACTTCTAAGCCCTGGATGTTGTCAAGTGATTAACACATAAGCATAGAGTAAAAGGACAAACATATTTTATATGCGCAGCCAACAATTTCTAGAAACTTGCTATAGTCAAACAAAGAAGTTTGGGATCAAATCTCAAACTGGAAACTCAGGGAGGAATGTCAGGAAAAATTACCAAACAAGTTGAAGTTTTGCTTTAAACTAGCAGTATATCATGAGTTTTCAATTTAAGGATGTGAACCTAAAGAATGCATCACTACCATTTCATTAGAAAGAACAAGATTGAAGTATGAAATTTAGCAACCTGCACTAAATCTTGTATCATCAGCAATTCCATCAATAAGAATATCTTGTTTATTGTCTGGAAGTATGTCTCTGGCATTCGACAGCTTTAACTCAGGATGGAGAAGGACAAACCAAGGATATGTGACCGTGTAAATTAAACTATAGCCCAACATTTGACTTGGTGCTTGTGAGGAATCAAATTAAACTCGACAAAGAAAATGAAAACAATCACCTGGCGTTTCAGCGTCCAGCACAGTGGACATGACTTTAACAGAGTTCAGATCCTGCTGAGGACCCCAGTCAGTCCAAGCATCCTCTCCAAAGTGGAGGTCTGCAAAAAGTGCGATCTTGAAGGGTGGTGCACCTTCCCGTAAACGAAGAACATCCCCTTTCGCACACTTTCTGATCACAGCAATATCAAGATTTTGTCCATCAAACCCGATTCCAACGGTCTTCACTAGGTTGACTACTGAAAAAATGGTCAGAAGAGCTAAACATCGTCCCATGCTCAGAAGAGGAATAGAAAAGTTGTGGATAGCTGAACAATTGCTAGCTCTAAAGTTCCATCCAAAGCAAATTCAGCAGCGCTACAAGCATCTGGTTGAAGTAGCTTCTTCGTTAATTATATCTTTGAAAAGAATTTAAGAAATCAAAGTATGCAAAGACGTCTAACACCATAAAATAATTTAGCAAACTCTGCAAGAATTCTCGCGTTAATCACACAAGTGGAAGTTAACTTGCCATGCCCCGCATGGAACAGATAAAACACAATCACAAACATAAAAAGAATAATTATCATATCTCACCAACACAGTAGAGAAAGACAACATAATCCTACTGGCCTTATTTTCTGAATATTGCTTAGAAAAAAATAATCTTATTTTCAAGAATGACATAACAGAGTAGTTAAGAGTGATAAGAAACAAAAAGCAAAAGAGTGATTTTTATCTCATTTCCTGCAGCAACAGTCAATAAGAGAGAAGGGAAGACGTAAGTTACCCTGTTGTGCTGATCGTCAAGGTTGCATGTAGCTTTTTGTAGAGGTGAAAATGTATGAAACTAAGCTAAGAACAAAGAACTGCCGCAGGATTGAGGAAGGGGTGTGGGGGCAACTGAACCAAGACAAAACAACAGAAGTGCCGTGGTGGGAATGCTTTTACGTGGACAGGTCACCAACTTCTTTCTTTCACATCATCACAATCAATATACACGGTAACACAAGTGTTGCCAAGCTACCAAACGAACACTGGGACATTAGTTTGAAGTAACTTTATACACATAAAAGATCAACCAGTTGGTGTTTCTGAGTTGTTATATGTCATACATTGCGAATTATTTTCCCATCGATCTCCAATCAAAGAAGTTGGAGTTTCTTCTGTCTGACTCCGAAAAGGATTTCCTACCCCCCTTGATTACTATAGGACTCAACTTTGACCTTTATTTTGATAATCTCTTTTATTTTTTATAATATGAATGAATTGAATTCCTTAAATATGTCATTCAAAAGTCTTCTAAGAAAGACTTGGTCATACAACATTCACATCTGTTATCAACAGCTTTAACTATATTTTAAGTATCTCTTTAAATATGGTTTAAACTTTGCACCAACAATAATGATGTATTTAATATTTATATAACATTTGAATATCTAAAACAAATTTGGATTCTTACATCTAAAATTTATATTTATTGATCCTTACAAGGTAATTTACTTTTGAAGCTATCTAATAATATCATTCAAAATAGAATTAATTATTAATTAAAGCCATCCAACTCGAAAATGGCAAACATAAGCAAAGCAAGTAAAGTTTGTGGTTTAATCTCCCTTTCGCATTCAATGATATCAATGAAATGATGATTGCAAATTACCATAAATTTCTAAAAGAATATAACCCTTTTTATTTATTTAATACCATAAATGTTTTCATTAATTATCCAAAAAGCAATATACGTTAAATCACCACAATTAAGAAATTGCTTGCAAATCTTCAAAGTCACATCTCATAGGCAAACTTAAAAACCAACTTTAAATTTTTTAATTATCAATATATCAATTATCTGTTTTCTACGCTTAATTCTCGCTTGAAATAAAATTTTTCTAACTCACTCTTAATCATAATTGCTTAATTCGGTCCCTTTTTTTCCATTTATGTTTTTAGTTTCTGTTTGTTGGAGTTTTTTATTTATGTTTTTACTTTTATGTTTGTTTTATCTAATATGTATTTTTAAATTAAATTATCAATAATATGTATTTTAATTTTAATAATTAAAATGTATTTAAAATAAATATTAATTTTTAAATTATTTATTTTAATAAAATAAAAAATTATTGATAATTTATTAATAAATACTATATAAGAGATTAAAATAAATTTAATTAATTGAAAATAACTTATCCTTAAGTTTTATATAATATGTAATTATTATCAGTAAACATACAACCAAGTAATAAATACATTAACATACAACCAAACATATTTTTATTTATATTTTAAAAAAAATCATAAATTTAAAACTAAAAACTACAATAGAAAAATAAAAATAGAAACAAACGCTCTAATAATAATATCTTACGTTTTAATTTATAAACATACAAGTTGTTCTACTTTCTACAACTTTGTAGCAATAGTATACTTCTACATCTCAAACAATGTAAGGTAGGAGGGTCTAATGTAATTTTTTAAATTTTAGGGGGGCAACTCTCAAATAACTTCATTTATATATATATATATATCTATATATAATATTTATTTTTTAAAAAATTTTGGAAAATTTTGGGGGGCCCAGGGACTCCTCTGGGCTCCATCTAACTACGTCACTGGATGTAGCACGCCACCATCGCAGAACACAGACTCAAATATCATCATCGATGTCAGATTCGGGTCACGCAAAAGTGGGGTGTTACAAAACAAATCTCTAATAACATCTTTGAGTACATGCTCTTTACAAAATGAAGGAATGGCTTCACTTCAGCTTCAGCTTCAGCCTTTTCTTCATTGGGTACTAAAAGTAGTGCAACTTTTTTTTTTTTTTTTTTTTTGGAGTTTTAAGCTTTTGTTTATATGCATATAGACACATGCACATGTGAGAAAATGATACCTTTTGCCAGCTTGTCACAACTATTTCAGCCTTTTTGACACATAGGTTGTGTAAGTGAGTGAGTCACAGTGGGTGTATTGAGTGCTGCTGAGTCAGAGAGAAAAGACATCATGGCTATGTAGCAAAAGGGCCAGCTCATTCACTAGCATGGGCGTATATGATACCTAAAAGAGGTGTGTTAGGAAAAAGAAAAGGTCAAAAAGAAAAAAGAAAATCTAAAAACCATCCCAAAACATCTGCATTAAAAGGCTCCTAAATCCAATGGTCTAATCATTTGAAATTTTTCAAAGTTTCTTGTGGGAATGAATAGGGTAATCTCCTTTTTGAATCTTTGGGATTTGAGTCCTACAAAATATAAAATGTTATATAAATTATTAATTAATCTAATTAAAAAAAGAGGGAGAATTAGAGTAGTGAAATTGAAATTGAAATTTGAAAGAGGTAGGACCATCCCTTCATAAAGGACTAGTCCAAAATCTTATAAAGTCATTCTCACTTTGTACACTACCCACAAAAAAAAGTACATATATATTTTGAAAAGTACAGAGTAGTTGTTTCCGTTTTCGTGTGACACCATATACTCTCTTCTATCTTTTCATCCATTTTTAAAAATAGGATCAATTTATCTGTATCTGTTTTCGTTTAATGAATGAACGGGTGAAGAAAAACGTGACACACAAAAATAAAAACATTTTAAACGTACATTTCAGGTCACTTCACTTTATGATTCAAATTTTAAATAAGCCAAGGAGGAGTGAAAGTTTGGATTCTATAATTGAAGTGAAAAAGATCATGATCTATCAATCAATGGGGGACATCGCACAGATGCAAAAAGATTATCAACTTTTTAGATATATCATCTGTTGCACCAACATTAACAGTAATGATTAACAGCTTCAGAGGAGTGCTTTTGATTTGTCAACTTCTTTATTTGGAGACCCTCTCTAGAGAAAGAGATTCTTGGTGGTGGTTGTCGTGCTTTGTCAATGGCGTTTTGGCGGGAAAGAAGATATTTTGTGACCCGTTCTTATCTTTTATTTATTTGCTGTTGTGCGTGATGTTACAGTACTTTAATGAAAGGATACATACGTACATATATGTGCATATGCTTTGTAGTGTAAGTTTGGGTTAAATATGATCATTTGTATATCCCAACGTTTAGGATGAAATTAGATTTTTTAGTGTATTATTTAGGGTAAAATATGTATGCATCTTTTACAATTTCCCTTATTCTAAAAAGGGTAAAAGAGACTTATCATTTTCATAATTTAAGAAATCTTTAAAAAAATTAATGATTTTTAAATTCTCAAAAAATTATTTTTTAGAAAAATCCTTATTTTGAATTTTGGTAAAAACATAATGATGATGAACATCAAACATTTACTAATTAAATACTATTTACATAACAATTTAACACAATTCTTAAACTTGAACTAATCTAATTAAATTTAACTCAAATTAGTAATTTATTATAATTATCTTAACTTATTAATTTAAGTCAAATTTAATTGAATCGGGTTGAGTTTAAGAGCTAAATTGATTGCTATATCGGTAATACTTGGTCGTTATTTTTTATCCGGAGTTTAAAATAAGGGGTTTTTTTTTAAAAAAACTAATAAGGAATATTCTAAAAAATTTTAAAACTAGGAGAGAAGATTTTTGTCTTTTTCTCTTCTAAAAATTATCTTTATTATTTTTAATCACTAAAAAATTATGCAATATTACAAATTAAAGACCTTCGCAAATGGTTATGCAATCAATGGCGAAATAAATATTGTCAAGTGCACATGCAAGTTGACCTAAGCTATTCATAACATAATGCTTCGATTCATCATCAATAGTCAATCGATTCGATCAATGCATACTTTTTTTTTTTAATTTTTTGGATTCGAGCAAATTTCATAGGCGGGCCAAGCGGGCACACCTCTCTGAGGATTCAACTAGTTCTTCACCTACAGGTAAAACTTCAGTTGGGACTAGCATGGAATCGAACCTGGGACTTAACCGAAGCTAAATTCCGCTCTCAACCATCGAACCACATCCCTTGAGGGCGATCAATGCATACATATATAAATATGAACAGTATATTTCATAAGATAATATAATAAATATTTTTCACGACTTCGAGAGAGGTTTGGTGGGATCAAGACTAAATTAATAATGTAATTGATTGTTAATGTACGTTTCCAATCATATAGGGACACACCAAAAGGACCAAAACACCAATTTAGAAGGTCAATGATCATTTAATGCCCTAATTAGCCAAGAACATTAAAGTTACCAGGCTTATGATAATAATTTTATTGATGGAAAATATAATTTTATTTTAATTTTCCAATTGATAAAATTCCCAAGTTGACTCTTCATCTCCTTTGTTGGTATAATAATTTGAGATTTAAAAATGTATAATTTCAAATAGGGAATAATACAAAGTAAGAAAATGAGAGTCATAAAGGCACATCCACAGAATCACATGAAAAAATATTGAATTCACTAAGGCAAGATTGCGGCGGCTAGGAATTCCTCAAATCACGCCACCGAACACTCTCAAACATCATATTCGCTAGGACTTGCGCTTAGAAACTTGGAAATAAAGAAATTAATCTAATAAACACTACCCTTCTCTCAAACACAAACATGTCACAGAAAATTAAGAACATAATCGAACTGTACGAGGATCCAAAGTGTATGTATAATATAAAAGTTTCCAAGTCTTGGTTTCTTCCTCTTCCTTAAAATAGTCAAACCTAAACAAACACATGAAATCAGCTAACAGACAAAAGATTACATGCAACCATGGAATGGGTAATCCCCATTTTGATCAGTTATAATCTAAAGGGTTTCAGTTTCAGTATAACTTAGAATGAGAAGATGATGGATTTTGTGCGTGGACCAGAGAAATACGCGGATATTGTCGAAGAAAACCTGGTATTATTTACATATAATTAATTAAAAGTGAAAAAAGAAAGAAAGAAGAACAATGCTCTAGTTCATGGTTGTGAAAGTCAGATGGAAGTGACACGAGAAATATTCTTTCTTTCGTGCATCGATCCAGATACTCACCGCCATTTCTGCTCTTTATCTGAATGTGACCTTTCTGATCGATGCTTTTTCCTTTAAGGTTGATATGTCTGCTTGCTGTTTCCTGATTAATCTGAAGAACAAATCCACGATTCCACCATGCCTTCACTTCTCATACCTACGTTCTCCAGCCTTTTATCAACGTTAAAATCCGAAGGGTTAGAACCCGAGTAGTGAGCCTTCCCATTCGTGACTCGCTGCGAGTTGTTGTAGCTGCTTCCATTGATACTCCTCAAGAGACCTTGATGATCATTACCCTCATTTGACCCAGCTCCATCTGCCCAGTTTGGAGTATTGCTGTCAGAACTCCTGCGCAAGGTCGAGGCGTCTGATGATGGCGGCGATACCATGTTTTGAAGACCAGTAAGGCTTGTGTTGACATGCCCGTGGCTCAAGCCAAAGTCTTCCAAACCACCCATTTTGAGATGTGAAACACTGGATGGAAGTTCCAAGGTGGAACTTTGTTGTTGTGGTTCTGTGGCGCCAAGAATCGTTGAATTGGAAAGAGGGTATTTAGGAGGAGGGGCTTGAAGGATAGAGTGGAAATTGAGAATTGGGTTTTGCATGTTGATGTTGAGCAGATTGTTCTGTGATTGTTGCTTCAAGAAGCCTAAATCAGAGGGTAGGTGGTAGTTAACGGAAGTTGAAGAATTAGTAGTAGTTGTTGTAGTAGTAGCACTAGCATTGATGTTACTGGTAGTAGTGGAAGCTATGCCGTCAGTAAGAGAATTTGCTGAAGAAGAAGGCCGAGAGAGAAACGGAGGTGCTGTCTGCGGTGGAGGTCGGACTTTTTGAGGAAAAGGTTGCAAGAGGTACGGTAGTGGTGCTGAAGGGTCCAAAGGGGAGTTAATTGCTGACCTGAAACTAGAAGTCACAGACCCAAAAAGATCGAGTCTTGTTCTTGGAAACGGCGAAGAAGACGTGAAGGGTGGTGCAGGAATACCAGTGAACTCCTGAACCATGGCTCGGAAATTGTTGGTGTCTGTGGTCAACACAGTGGTTGGCGCACGCCTAGAAGCTCTGGATCTCTTCTTCGGATTTCGAGCAGTACTGTTGTTGGTACTGACACTGTTGCTACTGTTGTTCTGATGATCATTCGCGCCTGAAACTCGTGGAGGAGCACCTTGTATTCCCGGAAGGATCTGTGGAGACACAAAACGGTTTCTGCTGCTTTCAGTTTGGTTGGTGAAGAGCTGTTGGGTTGGTGAGGAAGTAGTTATGAAGCCACCAAGATCATTGCAACTGGGTTCAGATCTTAGGTTCTTGGACCAGACAACATCGAGGTTCAGGATTGAATTGGGATTGGTGAGTGGTGGTGGTGCGGCTGACCTTGATACAGGATCAAAGTAGTTTGAAAAAGGGTCAAACATAGAAGAAGACGAGGACGGGTGGTGGTGAGGGTGGTAGTGGTGGTCTGTTGGTGGCGACGGTTGCGGCGGTGGGCTAAGCATGGGACCACGGCTTAATGGGTGGTGGTTGTTACTAGTATTGTTCAAGAAAGCCGAGATTGACTCAGCGCGTGAATCAAACTCCTCATCACCACTACTAGAAGATTGAACACTTCCACTATTACCAGAATCCATTTTCTCTTATAGACTCAAATATGAAAAGACAGATACTTCTTACACAGGCTTGCCAAAGAGGAAACAAACAAAGCAAAGCATGAGATCTTCTGGAAAAGTATTAAGGATTATCCGAGAAAGTACCCAACGAGCTAACTAGTTGTCTTTAAACCTCTGATCTGCAACCAAGACTTGTTTTTTCTCTCTCTTCGGGTAAAAGGGTATGCAAGAAAGAAGATAACAAACATCACAGGGATCATGAAGTTGATGGTTTCACTGTGCACCAACTGATACAGAGACAGAGAAAGCAAGAATGAAAGAGACTAAAAAAAATAGAAAAAGTTGAGGCAGCTCCCTTTTGTTTTTACTAACATATGCGTATGTTACGCAGAGAAGAGTCTCTTCTCTTTCTCTATATACCATTTTCTCCTACGATCGGTGCGGGCACTGGGCAGACATGTGAAACAGATAGAGAAAAAGAGAGCATGGAAGGGACAAGCTATAGGAGGTTGAGGGGGGAGAGCAAAGGGTCAAAGTAAGTGAGAGTTTGTGTGTTTTTGATTCGCAAATGTGAAAAGGAAAAAAAAATATAATGCGAATAATACTTTAAAATTGTATTAAAAAAACCATTTTCAGAATTTTTTTTCTTATTATCTTTTTGGTTTTAATCGGAAAGAATAATGAGGCGGGCAAGCCACCAAATCAGAGAAGCTGGTTGTTGAATGATATAAAGGTGAAGGGTAGCAACCAGCTCAAGCTCCTTGCTCTAAATTATGTTTTGGATAAATTATTTACAAGATCATAATTTTATATATTTTTTAATTTTAAATTTATAACACTACACATTAAAATTTATAAATATATATGTCAATATTATTTATTGCATCACTTTTAATAAAAAAATATTTTTGAAAAGCTTTACAAGATTTAGGTCATTTAGACTTGTTTTTAGTCTTTATAATTTTTATAAATTTTAAATTTTGATTTAATACTATATTAAATTATTCTTACTCCATGTATAAATTTCAGTTAAAATTATAAATATCGAATTTCTTAAAAAATAATATTTCAAAAAATTAAAAAATTTATTTATAAGAATATATAAGTATATATTTTATAGTTTCACAAAATATTAAATATTAAATATATTCCATATCTT
This sequence comes from Erythroxylum anguifugum, assembly GCA_027478595.1. Taxonomy (NCBI): domain Eukaryota; kingdom Viridiplantae; phylum Streptophyta; class Magnoliopsida; order Malpighiales; family Erythroxylaceae; genus Erythroxylum; species Erythroxylum anguifugum. The sequence goes on from JANIPN010000005.1 coordinate 52,013,905, forward strand.
ACTTATAATTAAAAATAATCTACTCTTACATAAGTTGTAATATATTTTTAAAATTATTTAAAATATTTGAAAAAGAAATTTTCATTATTAGAAAGTAAAGATTTAAAAGATTAAATATTGTTAGTGAATGTATAAAACCAATTAAGTTGGCCTTACACAACAACTTAAACTATTGTGGTGAAACAGTCACTTAACATGGTATCAAAGCCTTTATGACCAAGTGGTCATGAGTTCAAATCCTACTACCCACCTACTATTCAGCACAAGGTAGAGTGGGCCTGTGCAAGTTTCAAGTCTAAAGGGCTTTCACTTAAGGGGGTGTGTTAGTGAATATATAAAACTAATTAAGTTAGCCTCACACAACAACTTAAGCTATTGTGATGAAACGGTTACTTAACAAATATATTAATTATAGTCTACATGGTCTCTATGTGATAAGTTCTTAAGTACATTCGCGTCTTTTCTCATTGATGCTATAGTAGATGATAGAGTTAGCCATAATAAACTAAGCCATTTCATAGCCACAGCCTTTTTGACTCGGTCATCATCCATCAAGACCCTTTCCCTAATGAAAATATATCTTCAGAAGAAGGAAAAAAGATATATAAGAAAAAGGAAAATCTCATTATATCTGGAATGTCATTATTGAGGAACCTGAAAGAATCTTTTCCACAGGTCTTTCTTCTGCTAGAACTTGGATTCAAACTCATCTTCATCATCTTATTCCTTTACAAACCCCACAGTACCCTCATCTACTCATGGTTTATGATACTATAATACAGATACTTGACCAAATGCATCAGCATTCGTGGAGGACAAAACAAGAAACCTCCCATCTCTGTAATGGTATGCAAGGGATGGATAGATCAGTTCAACAACATCCCTAGTTCGCTACAACCATCAGAACTAAAAGAAAAGCTTAGAACTATATATCTCCTCCTTTTCTTTATTCTCATTTGTATATGTTGAAAATATCATTACCAACTCAAATATTTAATCATATTGTAGTTACCCAACTCGTGTTTAGATTAGACGTATGTGTGTGTATCATCAAGCTGCGTGTTCTACGTTATTCTCTTCTTTTATACCTGTAGCCTCTGCTTTTTTTGACCAAACCCTAACCCTAGCAAGACGTGAATTCGATGATAGTCCAAGTTCACACGTAAATTTCTACTCTTTAAATCGTTTATTTAAATTACATAAATTCTATTTTTCACTTTGAATTAGATTGTATTAAAAAATTAAATGTTCTGAATTTATATTACAACAAAATTAGAATAATTACATGAATTCTCTTATAAGTTAAACTAATTCTTTAAATATTTTAAATTATCAATTTTATTTTTATTAAAGATAATGGTAAAATACATATCATGTAATAAAACATAAAAATTAATAAAATGTTATTAATATAATGATTCAATATAATTCTTAAATTCGATCTTAATTAAATTAAATTAAATTAATAAATTATTATAATTATCTTAAATTATTGAAGTTAGAGTTGCGTTTATACGGTAATTTGTGTATATTATTTATATCAAGTGTATTATACTATTATTTTTTAAAAATTAAAATTATAGTTTTTAAAATTATTTAAATCATGAAAAATTTTAATTAAGAAATATTTTTAAAAGATTAAAAATTAAAAATTTTATTTTTAAAAATTATTTAAATCAAGAAAAAATTCTCGTTTACATATAAATTAATAAACCACTCCTTTGTCAAAATTTCTTTTTACAGTTGCAGTTGCTGGTCGAATCATCAGTACCCTTAATGACTTTGTGAACTCTATTTAGCCAATGACACGTTGACACGTGGGAGTTGTTATCCTCAAATTCACTTACTTAATTATGCCCAGTTCAAGTTACTTGCACCTGTAAAATTGTTGGGTCATTTTAACTGTATGTGGGCACTATCTTGCCCAACTAGAAAAGACTTGTGGTGACAAAGAATGTGGATTGACAGGACCTCCATCATTGTCAATGGAGCCTGTGGACGATATAAGAATACCACACCCACGTAATTTCACGGAACCAAATAGCTGTACGTTTTTCCAGTTCCAATAACCTTGTCCACAGACTTTGCAATAAGTAACTGAGATTTGTGGATGACATGGTTTGCCACAGATGATTTCCTTCACTCACTCTCTGGTCCGCTTGGTTGATGGGAATCTCCTACGATGATACGTTTATGACATAATTATTATTTAGATTCAAGAAAAGAAAAGAGGTTTTGGAAGGAATGAATGAATGGCTGAGTACAAAAGTGGATTGAAGTTTCAATAAATAGGGCAGTTGAAGTATCCTATAGTTTTCAAGAATATTGCACCGAAAGTTATGGATAAGCGATCTTGATCAGTTTGTCGCCTTTTCTTTTCCGTAAATAAATACAAAAATCATCACTTTGTAAAAGAGCCTTTTTTTAGGTTCAATTCAGATTGAGAATAACCATTATTAATTTCCCTTATATATTATACGAATTAATCAAAATTAAATTCCATTTTTTTCTTAATAAAACCCTAAAATCATTGGTAATCAAGAGATTGTCCTTGTCAACCTTGACGATGAAGGAGGATTAATACGAAAAGAAGAAGAAGAACAACAACATTCAGTATGAATTTCGAAATCTATGAAGGTTTAATAGTACGTAACTTTACCTCTATCTAGTAGAGAGATTATTTCCAAAATGATCAATATAAGAAGCTAATCAAAAAGATAAATGAAGCACATCCAAACATCTCTTTACTTTCATATATTTAAGATATATAGATTGAATTTTATGAATATGTAATGCCCTGAATTCATATAAATTCAATAGTAATTTTAATTTGAGTTTAAGATAATAATGTATTAAAAATAATTAGTTATAAGCTGACTATGTTGGAAAATGATTTACAGTTGTTAAAAATGTCACCCTTGTTTAAAAAATAAAATTTGAGAATAGTAAGATAAAAATAAGGTTCGTTATCTGTTAGAAGATAATTTTTTTATTAAAATAGAGTTGCTATTTATTATAGGATTTAAACTTTTATATTTTTTATTTGTTTAGTTAATTTTTACCGAAATATTAGTTAAGTTTGTCATTTTATTACCTATATGTTTAGGCCTTGATGTCAATGTAAATTGTAAAGTATACTTATCAATAAATTACATTTTGCGTTGTCTCTTTTCTATTCTACTTTATTCTAGTCAATCACATAATTTAAATGTTACAAAGACTCCATCTTACACATTTTCATAATAATGGATATACCACCGCCCTTAAGGGGTGTGGCTTGATAATTGAGAGCGGGGCTTGGTTTCGGCTAGGTCCCATGTTCGATTCTATGCTAGCCCCTCTTGTAAGAGCCTGGGGTAGCCGGGATTTTACCTATAAGTGAAGAACTAGTTGGGTCCTCGATGATGAGGTACGCTCGCTTGGTCTGTCTGTGGGATGGTGCGCCAGTTGAACCCTAAAAAAGATGTGCCCTCTTGACCCGCCTACGAAGTTTCCTCGAACCAAAATCGAATAAAAAAAAAAGAAGAAAGAATATACCACCGTTTCCATAGTATAATTTCTCACAACATAGAGTCATCATTTTCGAATTTTCCCTTTTTCTATTTTTTTTAACCATAAATTATAAAACCTAATTGAGCTCGTCATCCAACGGGCTGAACATGAACTTAAGCCAGCAATTATTACGAGCTTAAAAATGGGAAATAGGTGATAAGGCCATGTAACGTAACAGTACTAGAAAGTGGAGTAGAAGAAGAAGATCCTACAGAACAAGACAGAATCAACTTTCTATGATGTACGTACGCCATTTAACTTGTTACGCAATACAAGGAACTGAACTGAGGGCACCGAATTCTCGTCGTGCAAATATATTCTCAATATCAGAATTTCTGAAAGACCACTAGCTCGCAAGAATATTTCCTCTGTCGTCTTTCCTTTGTATTTTCTTCGTCTCCCTCGTGTTTCGTACTCTGGTATTTGTTCCTCGCCATCCACTGAGAATCTTAACAACTATAAAGATATGGTTAAACTACGTTTTGTGTACTTTCATTAATTTAGCTTTCTGCCTTTCACTTTACTTGAAGGAAATGGAAACAACTAAGGAATGATAGTCTGTCTTTTATTCCCAGAATATGGATTCTGTGTATGTGGAAAGAAAAATTGGGGACGAAGACTATTAATTTACATGTGAAAGCATAAATGAAATAGAATTATTTTAATCTTTAAATTCTTTTTTAATTTTTAACTTTTTAAAAAATTATTTTTCTTAGATTTTAGTTAAAAATTTGTGAGATATATATTGCGAATTAATCAAATATGGCTAATATGATAAATTGACTCACCTCTTAAATTTCACTTAAATTAAGACAAATTTAATTTTAATAGTTGAATTAAATTATTATATAAGTATCATGTAATTGGTCTATGTGTGATACTTATGCCGATTATATTTGGCCATTATTTTCTAATCGAAGTTTTTAAAAACTAAAATTTGAAAATTTGTAGATAATTTATTTATAGTTAAATTTAAATTATTAAAGGTGTTTTATAATTTGAAAAATAATCTTCTTATTGAACACATATCTAAATTTAGTGTTTACCATATTGAAAAATATATGTATTTTAATTTAAATTTTAATATATTTAATTATTTTAACATTAAAATTTAATAACAGGACTTCTTTTAATGTTAAATTGTTTAAAGTGATTTAAAATAATAAAATAGCTTTTAAAAGGGGTAAAACCATGAAACAAATTTTGAATGGACTTTGAACATGGATCCAAGTATGGGCAGCTATCAGGCCCAACAATTAATTACATGAGATTTGAGAAAGCCCAATTTGTGCCACTCAGCCCATGTTAAGAGAAAGAGTCATAACCATCCAGTTCCTTGGGTTATGGAACAGACCAACTTCTGAGCATTTGGATGGCTTGATCAGGGCCTGGTCAGGCGCTTGACGTTTGAATTGTTGAACACGTTTCACTCCTTTAACCACGTGTCGGTGGGCATGCAAAGAGCTTGAAATTCACAAGACGACGGCGGAAGCAGCTGTCAAACAGAAACAATATATCGAAGCAATCGATCTTATGCCTCTTTCATATGGAGGCAGCCAGTGAAAAGGCAAGAGGTTCATATGAGAAAGAGCAGCTTGTTACGTCGAGCTTATGGCAGGATCGGTCGTTGGTTTGGCAAAGAAGAAGAGGCATCTAAGAACCACAACTTTCCCATACTACGTACAAGACCACCCTGCGAGTCAAGCACATGCACAACAGAGTCTTCACGAAGCTGAAACAGTCACAGAGAACGTGAAAAAGATAATCAAAGAGTTCAGAATCTATAGATGGAGCCCTGAAAATCCCAACTTGAAACCTTTTCTCCATTCTTACTTCCTCGACCTCTCCAGCTGTGGCCCCATGGTGTGAATTACACAGTTTTTGTTCTTCTGTGTCACTGTGTCTTCTTGAACTTGGCATTGCTCTTTTTGTTGGTAGGTTTTGCATGTACTGCAGAAGATTAAAGAAGAAGGGGACTCGAGCTTGAGCTACAGGAGGTCTTGCAGGGAAGGGATTTGTGGTTCTTGCGCTATGAATATTGACGGTACCAACACCGTAGCCTGCTTGAAACCAATCGATCCTGACACTACCAAGCCAACCTTCATTACACCGCTGCCTCACATGTACGTGCTCAAAGATCTTGTCGTTGATCTCATCAACTTCTACAATCAATACAGGTAAAGAAAAAAGTAGAAAACTTAATCTATTAATGTTCCATGGCGATCCATCGAGTGTAGAACATCACTTGCTATGTTAAGACACTCATCCCACTTCGGTAGGACGAGAGTGTAAAAGCAAGAAGGAAATCTATAAAAGGAAAATTTTGTTTTGGTGCATTGAAGGAGGTGGAGAGACCTTTATTTTATAGGCTTCCTTCCTTCTTTCACAGGGGATGAGAATGTGAGAGGAGGAAGGAAGCCTATAAAAGAAAGCTCTCTCCTCCTCCTTCAATGCACCAAAACAAAATTACACTTTTATGTATAGATTAGAGCATTAATTTTGTAATCCCTAATTTTCTTTTATAGTGAAATTTTTCTCTCTCCATAGTTTTTACCCTATTGGGGTTTTCTATATAAATTTCTTGTGTTCTTTAATTTTTTCTTTATTTCCTTCATATTTTCCTTTCCGTGCTTTCTTTTTCAACAAAGCGGTATCAGAGCCACGCTTGAGTTATGTTTAAATTTATTTACCGTATGCCATGTGGCTGCCACTTAATGTGGATCCTCTACATCATAAAGTAAATTAGATTTTGCGGTATCCTCGGGTGTGCACGGCATGCTTGTGGGATCATCTTTCGGCTTTCATACCTAGTGAGACCCACTGCCCTTCGATATTCCTAAATTACTCAGTGTCATCATTTGTGAGGCTCGTTTTATGTGAGACCCACAAGGTTACTATTCACATGTGGTGTCTACTTACGTGAAATGGTGGGAGGAGTTTTTTGGTAGAATGTCAGAAGTAAAAGGAGAATATAAGGTGGATAAATTCAACGATGGAAATTTCTCGATTTGGAAGATGAGAATGAGGGCTATCTTGGCGAAAGATAAGTGCCTCAAAGCGATCGTCAAAAGGCTCGATAATATCACTGGTGAAAAATAAGAAGAAATGGATGCAAACGCAACGGCAAATTTACATCTCGGATTGGCAGATGAGATATTGTCAAATATAAAGGAGAAGAAGACAACCAAAGAAATTTAGGATTATCTTACAAGTATATACAAGGCAAAGTCTCTACACAACAAAATATTTCTTAAGAGGAAGTTGTACACTTTGCGAATGTCAAAATTTTCAACAGTGACCGAGCATGTTAATATACTGAATTCTCTATTTTCACAACTCAAAAACATGGGTTGTGTGATAGGGACTAGTGAACAAGCGGAAATTCTACTTCAGAGTTTACCGGATTCATACATTCAACTCATCATCAACTTAACGGCCAACTTGCTTGTGGAAAGTTTAAACTTCGACAATATTGTAGCTGCGATCATTGATAAGGAAAAGCGGAGCAAGAATAAAGAGGGATCTTCACAGCAAGTAAAGGCATTAGCAGTGACGAGAGGTAGATCGATGAAACGTGGTCCCAGTGGGACTCAACAATACGGTAGATCAAAATCTCAAAGTAAGAAAAATATCAAGTGCTACAATTGTGGCAAGAAAGGTCACTACAAGAAAGATTGTTGGAATCTGAAATAGACTTTTAATCCTTAGGGAAGAGTTGCCAATCCTCAAGGAAATGTTGCAAGCAGATCAGACGTGAATAACACCTTGACCTGTGAAGCATCAACAACACATGATGGCAAGAGGATGACGCAGGATGTGTGATTGGTTGATTATGGTGCAACCTATCACATGACCTCTCGTAAAGAATAGTTCTATCATTATGAACCAATCTCAGGAGGTGTTGTATATAATTACAGGGATCAGGCCAGGAATGTTGTTGGAATTAGATCTTTCAAGATGAAGATGTACAATGGAACTGTTCGTACCATTCAACAGGTACGACATGTTGAGGAAATTTGGAAGAATCTATTGTCGTTGGGACAATTGGACGACCTCAGCTGTAAGATGGAGTATGAAAAGGGAATCATGAAGATAGTTCGTGGAGCGCTAGTGATAATAAAGGCAGAGAAGATAGCTTCCAACTTGTACATGGTAAAGGGAGAGGCTTTGATGGATGGAGAAGCTTCAGTTGCCTCGAGTAACAATGAGAGGTCTTTGATGATATCGCACAGGAAACTTGGTCATATGTCAGAGTAAGAAATGAAGATTCTCGTAGATCGGAAGCTACTTCTTGGGCTCACAAAGGTTTCACTACCATATTGTGAGTAGTGCGTGACAAGCAAGCAGCATCGGTTGAAGTTCAACACATCGGGCTCTAGAAGCACAAATGTTCTAGAACTAGTTGACTCTGATGTGTGGCAAACACCGGTTGTGTCCCTGGGAGGAGTGAAGTACTTCGTATCATTCATTGATGATTATTCCAGGAGATGTTGCGTGTATCCAATCAAGTGCAAGGGAGATGTGTTTCAGAACTTCAAAGAATACAAACCACGAGTCCAGTTGGATACAAGAAAGAAGATAAGGTGCCTCAGGATAGACTATGAAGGAGAATACATTGGTGTAGAGTTTGATAGTTACTGTAAGCAAATGGTATCAAGTGACAGTTCACAACAGCATATACTCCACAGCAGAAAGGTGTGGTAGAGCGGATGAATAGAACGTTACTGAAGAGAACCAGGGTAATGTTGGCGACAGCTAGTCTGGAGAAGTCCTTTTGGGCTGAAGCTGTCAACACCGCTTATTATATGATCAACTGGGGTCCGTCAACGACAATTGATTTGAGGACACCGATAGAGTTGTGGAAAGGTAAACCAGTAGATTATTCTAGCCTTCATGTTTTTGGAAGTCCTGCATATGTGATATGCCATGCCCAGAATGTTTCAAAGTTGGATCCGAAGTCTAGGAAATGTATTTTCTTGGGCTATGCTGATGGTGTAAAGGGGTATCGCCTGTGGGATCCCACTACTCGCAAAGTTGTTATCAACAGGGAGGTCATTTTCATAGAAGATAAGCACTGTAGTGAAGATGTAGGTACATCAGGGTTAGATATTATGGTGATACAGGTGAACGAACATACTTCTGAAGTAGTGTTGGATCAGAATCCTGTGGAGAATGATGCTAAAGTCGATGAAATCAAATGATCTGATGCTAAAGTTGATGAAATCAGACGATCAACTCGCACAAGGGAAGCTCCTAGTTGGTATTTTGATTATATTATAGATAGCAATGTAGCATGCTGTCTACTCACTGAAGATAGAGAACCATCAGCCTCCAAAAGGCAGTAGGCAGTTCAGATGCATATCAGTGGATAGCAGCAATGCAAGAGATGATCGAAACTCTGCATAAGAATTAGACTTGGGATCTTGCACAGCTACCAACAAGGAGGAAACCCATTGGCAACAAATGGGTGCTCAAGATCAAAAGAAGTAGTGATGACCAGTTGGAGAGTTATCGGGCAAGATTGGTGGTCAAAGGATTCGCTTAAAAAGAAGGCATTGATTTCAATGAAATATTCTCACCTGTGATTCGATTAACTACCATTCGTATAGTTCTGGCATTATCAACAGTGCATGATTTACATCTAGAACAGCTAGATGTGGAGATAGCTTTTCTTCACGGTGATCATAAAGAAGGGATTTATATGTTCCAACCAGAAGGCTTTGAAGAAAAAGGAAAAGAGAAATTGGTTTGCAGGTTAAATAAATCTTTATACGTACTTAAGCAGGCGCCAAGGTGTTGGTATAAGAGATTTGATTCTTTTATCATAAGTCTGGGATATAATAGATTATACGCAGACCCTTGTGCGTATTACAATAGGTTTGGAGGTGACGATTTTGTCATATTGCTATTGTATGTTGACGACTTGTTGGTTGCAGGCTCCAACAAAGATCATATTTAGGAATCAAAGACTCAGTTGGCTAGGAAGTTTGAGATGAAAGACTTGGGACTAGCAAACAAGATTTTTGGGTTGTAGATTTCCCGAGACAGGAACAATAGGAAGATCTAGCTTTCTCAGACAAATTACCTGAATAAGGTCTTGTGGCGCTTCAACATACATAACTGTAAGCCAGAATCTACCCCACTCCCTGTTAATTCCAAGTTGTCCTCTAAGATGAGTCCTAACAGTGAAGCAGACAGGATAGAGATGTCTCGAGTACTGTATGCATCAGCAGTGGGTAGCCTGATGTTTGCCATGATCAGCATCAGACCAGACATTGCACATACAGTGGGAGTTGTGAGTCGGTACAAGGCAAATCTTGGTAAAGAGCACTTGATAGTAGTGAAAAGAATTCTACCTTACATCAAAGGAATATTGAATGTTGCATTATGTTATAGAGGATCAGACAGAGGTATTTGTGGTTATGTTGACTCAGATTATGCAGGTGATCTCGACAGAAGCAAGTCCACCACTGGATATGTGATCTTACTTGCTAGCGGAGTAGTAAGTTGGGTATGTAAGCTGCAGTTAGTTGTGGCTACATCAACAAAAAAAGTATAATTTGTTACAGCTACACAAGCTAGTAAGGAAGCAGTTTGGATGAAGTTGGTCATGGAGGAGTTCGAGCACATACAGGAGATAATTTCTCTATTTTGTGATAGTTGTAGTATTTTGCATCTTGCAAAGAATCCAGCCTTTCATGCCAAGAGCAGACATATCCGAATGCAGTACCACTTCGTTTGTGGGAAAGTGGAGGAAAGGACGATTACTGTGAAAAAGATCAACACAAAGCAGAATGTGGCAGATTTTCTGACTAAGGTTGTTAATATAGATAACTTCATATGGTGTCGTTCTTTCAGTGGCCTGATAGAGACATAAGCAGTATGGAGCTGAGAGAGAAAGAACGGTGAAGATTAATTGGCATCCAATTCAATCTTTAAGTGGGAGAATGTTAAGACACTCATCCCACACCGGTGGGATGA
>JANIPN010000005.1:52111865-52123363 GCA_027478595.1 Erythroxylum anguifugum
TGAAGATCCACAGTGCAAGTTATAATCGAAATACCAAAGCAAGTTCAGTGAAAACACTTCATTTCTTCCAGCTTTTCTACAAAATAGACTTTCAGGTCAATGTTACACGGTCATTTTGACAATGAAAATGAACCATTTAGGTCAAACATTCTTCTACATATTTGTTCCTTTATGTCTTAAGTTTCTATTGACACCAATTTTATGCAATTGGGTTCAGTATTTTGAAAATTATCCTTGAATGACTACAGACTATTCACAAATAGTGACAGATTTCAGATACTCAACTTCAAGCCAACTTTTGACACACTTAGTGACAGAAATCAAATTCAACGCCTCATGAAAATTGTATATATAAGTTTCTAGTTTAATACGAATTTAAATTCATCCAATTTGGATACCTATAGAGCAAGATATAGCTAAAATACTGAAACCTGTCCAGTAGAACTACTCATCCGAACCAGTTTCCAGCATCAATCATATAATCACAAGACCTATTTATTAATGAAATAACTTACAAAGATGATGATTCAAGCTTCAAAAAAGGTCCAGAAGTTGAGAGGGGGAGTAGGAGAATGAAATTTCGTGGAGAGAAGAGACTAAAATGAAGACTTGCTCCAGTAGAATTTGCCACATCCAAAGCTAGGTGTCATGGAATTGGAGCAACATATGTCTCCATGCATAAGCTCCATGTGTCCCTTAAAGGAGCTGCCCATGCATGAGCTTCATGTGTCCCTTAAAGGAACTGCCATGTGTCAATGATACATTAGGTCATATGTCACACACTTTGTGCTGCCATTTGTCAATGTATCAACTATGCCATTTGTCAATGTTTTAACCATGCCAAATGTCACTAACTCATAAGTTAATCGTTCTAATTTTTATGTACCAACTTAAATTGCCACTTGACAACTTTTCCTAGACCAAATATACGTTTAAATACCTTAATTCTCTAATGAAATCAATTAATTCCAATTCACTTACCATTATCCACTTGACCAAAAATTCAAATCATATGTCTTTCATATTCTAATCATAGCAAAATTCTAACTCCTATCACAAATGTACATTCATAAACATGTATTATTTCAACTAGAGTATATTTTGGGGCCTTACAAGAATAACAAATCAAAGAAATATGTTTAATTATGGTGTTTGCCAAGATTGAACCAAAGAACTGGACTCCTAACGAATTCACCACTTTCATCATTTTTCGCACATTTTCTTTAATTTATTTTCGTTAGTTTAGTTTAGTTTTATTTTCTTATTAAACAAAAACCCCCAAAACCTAATCATTAATTATTTTCATTTCATAAACTTTATACATACTCTCTGTAGGATCGACCTAGACTCACCACTTCTATAGTAGCAGGTCTAGTTTATTTTGTGTAGTGTTATGACACGCTATCACCTGACATCTTCCTATTTTAAGTGTCTTCATTAGCATAAAAGTTGAGTTCTTATTAGCTTTTGAAAATTGTAGCAGGTCATCCACAAATGTTAGATGGTCAACTTTTTTAGCCTTGCATTTAATATGGTATCTAAATTTTCCAATCCTTGTGGAGATGTTGATCAACCAGATAAGAACCTTTATTGCTAGGGTGAATAAGTAAGGGTGGAGTGTCCCATAGCTCCTTTGATTATTCTTCTTGACCCACAATTAATTAGAATACAATAAGATGCAGTGGTAATGCACCGACAATCCATTTAATGAAAACACTTGGGATTCTAAAGGCCTTTAAAGCATTTAGTAGAAAGCTCCAATCTAGTGTATCAAAACTTTTTCGAACTATAATTTGAATATATAGTTCTTACTTATTTTCTTGCTATTATACCCTCAGGGGAATTCCTTCACTAATTGTACTTTGCCTCCTATTGATCTACCCTTAATAAATGCATTATGTATATCATCTGCCATATACTCAACCACTAACTTTAGCTTATTGTTTAGGTTAATTGCAATGATCTTGTATACAACATTACAACAGGAGATAGGGTTATAATCTTTGATAGTATAAAGAGAACTCACCTTAGGAATTAATGAGGCATACATCATGTTACACTCCTTCAACATAGAAAGTAATTGTTAAATTTGAAGGGCATCTTCTTTTACTGGATTAAGGATATTCTAAACCATGATTGGTATATGATTAAATAAAATGTTATTATTATATATTGCTTTCTTACATAAGATAACATTTTGGTGCCAAAAATGTTGGCTTTTAGCCCTTTATTGATAGCATAATCTAATCCCTCAATTCATATCAAGTTGTTGTTAAATCTGAAGGGCATCTTCTTTTTAGTTAATTGAGGATGTTCTGAACCATGATTAATGTATGATCAAGTAAACTGTGATTACTATATATTGCTTTGCAATATGAAAAATTTTGCATCTAAGGCTCATTAACCATAGCCTTATCTAGTTTTATCAGGATTAGCCACTTCACTTCCTACTTATTTATCTATGTAAACTTTATTTCCTCACTCCTAAAATCTGAAATTTGAAAGTATTCCACACATTTCCTCAGCTTATCTATGGGATTTTTCAAGACTATTATTTCCCTTTCCATTTAATAGGAGTTTAGAATATAGTTGAAGTCTTTAATTACCATATATGGGGTTCGAATATTATCTCCTAATCTACTTAGAGCGATTCAAAGGGAGTTCCTTTGGAATCTATGGTTAAAAACATATACAAATGTGACTTGGTAGCTCACTTGATGGTTCTTCATCTTTAATTTAACCTGTATCAAATATTAGTCCACTAGAATAGGCTTAATCTCCATCTCCCTAGAGTCATATGCAACCAAAATCCTAACATTATAGTGAAATATTAAGTTAGTGATGGAATCCAATCCCTCCTTAAAAAACGAAACATGGTTACTTGGAATTATAATCCTTTATTCTAGTTTGTAAGAGGCATAGAAAAATAGGTTTAGTTTCCCTTATGTAGTTTGCAACCATTTGTTGCTTACTTTGGCTATTGACCCCTCTTGTATGCTATTATAAGATAGACATCAGGGGGGAAGGGAGAGGTTATATCAATTTTTTTCTTATTCTTTGTACTTTATATAGTAGCTCTTTGAAAATGTGTTCCATCTTTTCTAATTCTTTTTGTCAATAGATGTTTTTCTTGTGGTTCCTTATTAACCTTATTATTCCACGGTAAAGAGGAAGTTGTATGTCCCCTTCCATTTGTGTTTGATTGTTGTTCTTGTTAGTGGAGTCATAGTAGGTATTTCTCCTTCCATTGACGTTTGGTTGTTGTTATGAGTAGTGAAATTCATAGAGTGAGCTGGATTTTACTATGTTGGAGCTAGCTCTGCAGTGATAGTTCCATTATTTCCAATGTTTATCTCAAAAACATATTTAGTAACTACAATATTCCCCTTTTCTTGAACTTCCCCTTGACTAGAACAACCTTGTTTCTAAGTTCATTTAGGTGTATTCCTTTTGCTTCCTCTATCCCTAGTCTTCTCCTAGTTGGTCACCATTTATGCTTAGGTTTAGGAGTTTTAGATTTTCAATTATTGGTGACCAAAACATGGTCTTTAAATAAGCAACCTACCTCATCCATTATCAAGATAGGAATAACAATAGGTAGCTTGTTACAACATCAACTATGATGCGAATCCTAACATTGTTAAACCTTTTCAAGGTAGTTGTATGCTCATATAGGCATAGAGGTCTACAAATGTAGCTACCCAGATGACTTAAGCCTTTGAGGGTCCAATATTCCAATGGTATGTCTTGGATATTAGCCCAAATAGGAATCAACTTTTACCTAATGTCTTCCAGTTTCAATCTAAGTGTCTATATTTGTAGAAGGAGAGGTTTAGATAGGAAGAATCAGGGACTAGCATCTAGGATTTTATTAGCTAATGAATTGGAACTAAATCTAAATAAAAACGTTGTGATCGTTCAATAATACCTTATATATACCATAACTTTTTAATTATTTTATTTATCCATAAAGAATCCAAGAAGATTTACCTCCCATTTCCTTGTACCCTCCCTGAGAGTGTCTACATCTCAGGCTACTATGGTCTTACCATAGTTCAATTTTGGTCGGTAGAAGTGAAGTTGAAATGAGGGCATGAATTATCCAACATATGTTTCTAGGTTCTCTTGGATTGGTTATTGCCTATTGGTTTTCTATGGGATGATCACGAGGAATCTTTGGCAGGTGGATAACTAGTATTAGTAGCTTCAAAGGAGGGGTTAGTGGGTTCTTCAATTCTTGCACTATCTAGAGACTTTAGTAAAGAAGAAAAGTCTGCAACTGTACGTAGTATTGGGTCTAACATTATACAACAATTAATGTTTAGTGGTTAATAACCCATACTAAGGTAAAGTATGTTTAAATAGATTTGGTATTTAGAAAAGGAGGCTTGTTTGATTGGTGCAAATTCTTTATGTTGAAGGAGCTTACGAGGAAAAGAAGAAGGTTATGCTTAGTTGATGGCACGTTATCCAGTGCATAGTTGTTGGAGCATGTTGTGTTTAAATGGTAGTTATAGTCTTATGTTGAGAAGTTAAAAATGGTGAAAGATCAATGTCTTCAATTAGTTGGACAAAGAAATAAGGGTCTTTAAAGCTACAATGAAGAAAACTGGAATGGTTTGGGAAGAAGATGAGTTAGGAAACCGTGTACTATATAGGTACTAGAGCTTCTCTCTCAAGAATGAAACAATAACACTTCAAATGAAGGTAAAGAGTGTAACATGAGAACTTATCAGAAGGTCACCCATCATCGTGTTACACTCACTCAAACATATTTAATCTTAGAGTTTTGATGGGATCATTAATGATGGTATGATTGCATCCTATAAGGTTTTTATTGGTACTTTTTCTTTAAGATTTCTGCTATATTGCTATCTTGATGTATAAAGCTCCAACGTAACTCAGAAGTTTTAAACTTTTTGTTTCTTAATCTCTTATTTTTCAAAAAATTTATGATTTTTAATAATTTAAGAATTTTTAATAATTTTCTTTTGACCAAAATCTTTTGGCATCTCTATCACCTTTATGATTCCTTCAATATCCAACATTTCTTATTTTTTTTTTCAAAAATACCCATTTTCTTTATCAGAATCTTTTTATGTATAGCAATTATCTATGTTTATATGCAAGAATTGGTCTGCCATTTGCTGTTCATGAGCTAAACCTTACAGGGCTTTTCAATTCGAATTTCTATTTGTACCTATGCTAAAGCAAAGCAAAGCAGCATTCGATACGTTGAATCATGAGATTCATTAGTTACTCCGGAATTCTCAATATCACCATTATTTTTATATGAAAGATTGTGAAACATCATTTCTTGATCTTTATTGTTAACCACTCTAATCCCAACTGACACATAAAAAAACAAAAGTTTAACGCTCGATTATATTTTTAAGATTTGATAAAAAAAAGTTTCAAATGCTGAAATTTAAACTGAAAATTGAGAGAACAATTTGTAATAAAGTTAAGTGGCTCTAGAAAAACAGAAACTAAATATTTATGTAACTAAACAATGAATTTAGTTGTGTGCTGCCTGCATTCCACATCAGCTAATGCTCTTTATGGTATTATGCGGTGCTTGAAAGCATAATCTATTGAGCATATGTAACTTTAAATAAGGTCCAAGTATACAGAATAATTACATTTTCCGGTCAACAATAAACCATATAGATTACTGAACCTGTTAGCATCCACTGAGAATACAAACAAGAATCAGTTAGCCACTGACATATACAAGTAGTCACGGGAGGAACTAACGTGATCCGACCGAATGCCTAACCTAAATGGTTCGGATGTGCGGCTTCATAGATCTCTCTGAGGTTTAAGAAATAGAAAAAAAAACAAAAGCAAGTCACGGGCGTGTGCAGGCCAACACCAGAAAGGTCTCTTGCACTGTCTTTGCCTGTCCATGACGACAGAAAGGAGTGCATGGGAGATGATGGTGATAAAGAGTATATAGCTTTAGATATTTCTTCTGGGACTCTCACTGTTCATCTTGTTGGTTGTTTGGTGTCTGTGAGAGAGATATCATGTGAATGCACATGTAAGATGGCTTCCATCGCTTTCGTTTTAATTCTTTCACATGGGTAGGGATCACAATTTATGGTGAGATTTTGAGGATGAATTTTGTGGCAATGTTTTTCAAGATGTGTTAGTTTCTTCTGTTGTCTGGTTCTCATTCTCTAACTTGAATCAGACTTATCCGCCTTAAATTAACTATACAGCTTGAGTATATATATATAAAAATTACGAATTTTTTAATTAATAAAAGATACTAATTTTTCATGAAATTTCATAAATTTTATTAAAATCTTAATTAAATAATTTAATATAAGTGAGTCCCTGCATTTCATAATAAATTTTATCTTATCTTTCTTTGTTAAATTTTGTTGAGATGACAATTGTACACATAAGCAATATGAGATTCACTTTATTAATAAAATAAAAACCCATGATTTCATTCAAAAACTCAACAACCTGACTCAATTTTTTTTTTTTTGTTCCCAAGATCATTTTGTTTCTCTTATCAATGTTATCACGATCTAAGCTATAAGAGCTACTCGATGCCTGAGTGAGATTGAGCACGTTCAAACTTTTGACATAGGTCTGAAAAGGTCGATTGATAAAAATAAACATGCTCTCAAAAATAAGTGTGTTATAGTTCATGTTCGTATCTAGATAAAAATTAAAATTTACAATTTTTTGATGAAGTTGACTACAACGAGGACTCACTAGTACTAAAATCAAATTTAGATGCAATTTTACATACTAGGATGGCTAATATTTGTTTGGATAATTGGATATTAAACTCCATTCAACTGCCACGAAATTAATATATAAAAATAATCATAAGCTATTGAGAAAGTATCTACTTTGAAATAATTGTCCAACTTTGTTCTACTATATAAAATCCTATCCTTTTCTTTTATCTACTTTATGAGTTCCTTTAAATCAAAACTCAAATTTATACCTTTATTTCTTCATTGTGATCTAGCAATAAAAGCTGAAGTTGAAACTAAACTATTATGATCCAACTCTTAAGTATTCTTGATTGGTAATCATTAAACAAATCATACCAAAAGTTTATAATGATATCAACATGTGTTGAAACTTGATCATTATACAATTGTCAAAAATAATATTTGATTACAATAAGGTTGTACCTTATATCCAAAATGGTTGTCATTTTCATGTTATAACTAATCCCATTCCAATAATATTAAATTTTATCATCGTATTATCTTCCATTATTTGAAATCCTTTATTAGCATAAATGACTCATTCAAATGATGTTAACTTTATCCCCCACTTATTATCAAAATAAATATAAGAAGTTGGATATTTTGTATCAAAGAACAACTCCGTGCCAATGTTAAACATCTTTAACTTCTTACAAATTTCATTTTCTAGCTCCCATTTCTCATCTATCAACAACAAATTGCACTGAGAATACTATTGTTTTAACCTAATAATCATTCTAGCTTACTTGTAAACTTAAGCATTTTGAATTTCAAATTACATCTTTTTGGATAATGTAAGCATAACTTCTTATATAGGGAATGCACTATTATCTTGCAATTTCTTTAAAATTCTCGACGAATTTACATGTTACACTTCACTACATTATATTATCCTAGATTGTTTCTATCCTTTCTTTGATAATTTCTAACCATCCTTCACAGTCATATTCACTGTATGCAAAAAAACAACACCTACAAAAAGACCTCTCATCCATCAATAAGCTAAGGTACCAAGATTGTCTTCCACTTTTGAAAAGGTATAAAATATAATCAATGTTTGGCAGAACAAGTATTTGTCTTAAGCAAAGAGACTTCTTATCTATTCAGTTTTGAGGAGTATTCATAAACATTGGAGTTCATACTTATTCCTTCCCAAAAAGATCAACAAGGGGCTAGAAAAATGAATTAGTAATTTGTTATGGATTGGGAGTGTTATTAACTCTAAAGGTGCTAAAATAAAATAGGATCAACTATGTTGGAGTAAGTAGGAAGGTGGTTTGGGACTCATTTCTATGTAGTTGAGTCAAGCCATGCTTACGGATAAAAGAATTTAGAGATTGTTTATTGATAAAGAGTCTTTATGGTCCAAGAGGATAAATGAATTATATCTCAAGTCCTCTAGTTTCTGGTAGATTGAGTAAAAGAGAAAGTTCTCTTGGTATTTTATTCAAGTGTTGAGGAAGAGCAGATCGTTTACCCCCTTATAAAAGTTCACATAGGAGATGGGCAAACTTCCTAGTTTTGGTTTAACAATTGGGCTACTTAAAGCCCTCTAATTTTGACGGAGGTCATCTCAACTCAGAATTCAAGAATTCCTATCCAAGCCCGAGTTAAGGATGTAGTTTAGTGGGATAGTTGGGACATAGGCTTCAGGGGTAGTGAGAGGATCATATCCTACCTCCTTCACTACTCTCCCAATTCTTCAAGATGTGATAGCCTACATTAGTTTCCAAATGGAGGTAGGGAATTCACTAATCAATCTTGTTTTACTACTATTAGGCAATAACAACCTAGATTTGAATGGTTGAATATTATGTGGAAAGGGACTTAGATGCCTAAAGCATCTTTTGTCATTTGCTTAGCTGCAAGACATATACTACAGACTAAAGATAGGATTTATGGTGTTAACGATCAGCTTTGTATACTATGCAATCTTAGCTATGAATCTATTAGTCCTCTATTTTTTTCAATGTGTTTATACCAAAGTTATTTAAAGTAGGATGTAGCTCATGATGGAGTTGTATTGCCCTTACCAGGAGAGGCAAGATGTACTCTAATGAGCTGATAAGATTCACAGTAAGAGAAGGGAGAACACTTAGATATAATTCTTTGTATAAATTGTTCTGTGCACTCCATTTGTAGGGAAAGAAATAATAGATTATTCAAAACTTTAAGAAGGGATAGTTATAAACTTGCTTATAAGGTTTGTTATTGGATTAGGGAAATACTGCACGTCCATATCATAAAAAGGATGACTGCCTCTTTTATAAGAAGATGGATTGGAATGAGCTTGTAATTGGTTATTTCTTCTAATGTTGTTCTAGAGTAGCATAAGTTTATATTCCTTACCTTGTAATTACACAATGGAGCAGTTAACAAAAATAACAAATACGAAAATGTAAAAGATAGAAATTAACTCCCTTTGGGTTGCCTCCCAGGCAGCGCCTTTGTTTAACGTGTCGTTGGCTCAACCTTCAGTTGCACGCATCAAGTGATACCATTTACATCCTCCAGCATCAACACCTCCAAATCCTCCGTTTGGAAGACTTCATAATACAACTTCAAGCAATGACCATTCACTCTGAATATCTTAACAGTTTTGAGGCTCTATATCTCCACTGCACTAAAAGGAAAGGCATGAGTGATAACAAAAGGACCAACCTAACAGGAACACAACTTACCTGGAAAGAGTTTGAGTTTGGAATGATATAGTAACACTTTCTGACCCACCGAGAAGCTCTTCCTCGAAATCATCTTATCATGAAAAACTTTCATCCTCTCCTTATAGATCACTACATTTTGATATGACTCATTCCTCATCCCTTCCAACTCTTGAAGCTGCAACTTCTTGTGCATTCTCGCATCATCCAAGTTCATGTTGCATCTTCTGATAGCCCAATATGCCTTATGTTGTAATTCCACCAGAAGATGACATGGCTTCCCAAACACTAGCCTATACGGTGACATCCCAATTGATGTTTTATAAGCCATTCTGTAGGCTCATAATGCATCTTCCAGTCTTACACTCCAATCCTTCCTATTGGGCTGCACAGTTTTCTTCATGATAAACTTGATTTCTCGATTTGAGACTTCAGCTTGCCCGTTGGTTTGGAGATGGTAAGTAGTAGAAACTTTGTGCTTGATTTGATATTTTTTGAACATTGCTTCCATCACCCTGTTGCAGAAGTAGGTTCCTCTATGACTAACGTTGGCTTTCGGTATCCCGAACCTAGAAAGAATTTTAGCCTTAACAAAATCTGCAACAACCTTTACATCTTTAGTCCTTGTGGCTTTGGCTTCCACCCATTTAGAAACATAATCAACAGCAAGCAATATATAAGTAAAGCCAAAAGACAGAGGGAAAGGTCCCATAAAATCAATGCCCCAAACGTCAAAATTTTCACATAAAAGAAAAGGAGTTTGTGGCAATTGATCCTTACGGGACAAGTTACCTTACCGTTGGCATCCATCACAGGATTTGCAGAAGGTATATGCAACTTTGAACAATGTTGGCCACTAAAAATCACTCTCAAGAAGGGCAGAAGGCTAAAATTGATGATGATTCGTTTTCTAGTACACACCTCCTGATAACTTGATTTGCACATTGCCTCCAAAGATACGAGTCATCCCATACATAATACTTTGCTTCACTCCATAGCTTATCCCTTTGAGCCTTTGACAAACCAACAGGTAATTTGTTAGTAACTAAAAAATTGACAATGTCTCCATACCATGGTTGTTGGATCCCGTTTCTGGAATCCAACTCTTAACAAAATACCATCATACTTGAGCGTGGTTCAGTGTAATCTCTTCTTGCTCTGATACCACAAATGTTGGATCCCATTTTCGGAGTCCAACCCTTGAACCATAAAACGTGGGCGTGTTCCAGTTAAATCTTCTTGACCATTTTCGATTCAACTTTATGCTTTGATATCATACCATGTGGGCCTTGTTTCTAGAGTCATACTCTTGAGTCATGAAACCAAAAATGTTGGGTCCTGGGTCCAAAAGTTTGCCGCAATAAACTTCATGTTTCGCCGCAGTAAATTTCATGTTTCGTTGCGACGAATGGACCTACACTTCTGCGGAAACCCTTCGGGAAAAGTTCACTCAAGACCCTTCCCTAGGCTTCTCCATCTATCCAAACCTTACTTTCACTCTAAGTTGTCCCGAATTCACTCCCTCTAAGGTAACATCAATTCATGACAATTCAACTACCAGTGTTATTTCATCATACTTTCTAATCTCTTTACTCATTTAATTCCTTGCTTAACCCAATTTCTCTTCCTTCACAATTTCCTATCATTCCTTTTTCCATAACACATCTCACTTGTATAATTAACAACAATTCGCATTTAATAACCTCAAGAGGAAGGAGTTTTACAAAGCTTTAATCGCTTATAAACAAGACATCATTCGCTTAATACAAAATTACACATAAATGCCCATGTTTGATATGCCACTAAGTCTACACAAAAATCAAATAACTTAGGGCAAAAGCTAACTATCTTGTAGTTGCCAAAAGCCTTTATGCTCTTGATCACTTGCCTTCTTGCTCATTACCTGAAGATGGCGATAAAAGAGGGGTGAGCTTGAAGCTCATGGGTAACAAGTTTATAATCGAGAAACAAGCAAAAACCCTTTATAAAACTCATTTTCATAGTAACTCTGCATTTAAAAATCATAAAACGCTTATTTCATGCGATTCTCAATTTGTCAAAAATTTATAATAGTACAAATCATGTATGCATCCATCCC
>JANIPN010000005.1:52550277-52562394 GCA_027478595.1 Erythroxylum anguifugum
TGTTTTCTAATTATTTTCTATTTTATGAAAAAATTTTCTAGAAAACTAGAAAATTTTCTGAAAGTAAACGCACCCTAAGATTCTTTCAGAATATGTCAAAAATAAAATATTTAAATTTCAATTAAAATATAATAAAAATTAAAATAAAATTTGACCCTTTTACCTTTTTTAAATCTCTTATTAGCATCTGCATGGTTTCTTGACATTTTGACAACTAGCAACTATCGGGACGTAGAAATGAATCCACTCTTTTATCATTTTGTAATGAGCATCGGCTTTGATTAATATAATACTATTCATCATCTCACTCACACAGTCCAAGCTCAATAAAAGCCTAACTGTGAAATATTAATAACTGGTGAATCCTACCCCCGTTTAACTACAAAGTCTGCTAAACATGTTGGATAAGTTAGCAACACAAGCAGGGAGGAGCATGGCAATTAGGATTAAAATTGCTAGATTGTCCATCTCAGTCAATTGGCGTTTGGGCCAGTCATCGTCCCATCTGCTGGCACTTACTATTATTCCTTGTGTTCGACTAGATAACCCCAATATTAATTACCATAGTAATGAAACAGAGACCCAATAAGATCACAAAGTATATGGATTAAGAGATTGAACCAAGTACACTGCATCTGCCAGTAAATGGATTCTATTTGTATCACACAATTGGGCCTTTTGGAGGGAACTATGAAAATGGAACCCAAGACCCAATTGGTCCTAATTAAGTACAGGATGCATGCTACTCGACTCTAATAAAATTTTCTAAAAAAAGAAGCTCATTCAATGAGAGAAGAGTTGCATAATTCTCGAATACACTTATAATTTTGCAGTGGTCCCAAACTCAGACATCAAGTTATAAACAATTAATTGTGAGAACGCAATTCGTGTTTCAATTGGCCTCCTTTTTCCCAGTTTGAGGCGTAATAAATAGCTAGTATAGTCTTACTCTTAAGACCACGAGAATCAAGCGCACAGAGAAGAAGTAAACGAGCATGATGAGCATGTACAATGCATCCAAAGCCCCCCTAATAATTTCCAATAGTGACCCAAGAAAATTGCTATGCTCATATCACTGCACTGCCAGCTACACATGTTCAGGTCCGTTTTCAATCGCTCATAGGACAAGTAACCTTTCCTTTGCAATGACTCCTGTCCCTAGTCCCCGGGGCTTGCAATAACCCTGTCTCTTCGTGCAATGCTGGTCCTTTGTATTGTTCTTTGAATTGCTCTTATTTTTCATTTTCTTCTTTAATTTGCCTTTGACACTTCACTTCTTCAGATGTGTCCTTACACACGTCGAAATGATTCAGAGACGCCAACCAGAAGGTAGCTGACGCTACAAAAACGGGACACGAGAGTATCTGAAAACAAACATCCATTAATACTTGGTGGTATTTGGATCTAGAAAACTTAGAAGAAAAAAGGGAAGATTACATATTTTACATATATTCATGGATAGATTCCTCTTTATGTTATAACTTTATTGCAACAAATCCAGCATAGCAGAGTAAAATCTTATTGGTAGCATGGCTGCACCTTAAGCCAAGTGTTGGCCACTAAATTAACTCAAGGTTAAGTAACCCAACTCGTAACTTTAACCACTCCTCTCTTTCTCTTTCTCTGTTCTTTTTATTTATTTATTTATTTTCCCTTATTTTGGCTCTCTGGTCTCTACTTTTTTCCTTTGCCTCTCTTTGTTTTGGTAAACAACTTTGGTTACCAAAATACACTTTTTTTCAAGTCACAAAATCTAAACCAGACAGTGGAGAAAGAGGGAGACCTAACCATACCCATTTCTATCTGTCAAGTCTTTTACTTGCTGTTTGCTTGCTGACATTGGTGTATGTCTGGTTTTTGTATTTTCATTGTCTGAGTTCTTTTTTATTGTGTGGAACACAGAATTAAGAGTTTAGTGTGGAGAAGTAAATGAAGAGGTCCCCTGCTAATTCATCTTGCTCCTCCTATTCTTCTTCTACTACAACAACAACTTCTTCATCTTCTTCGTCATCTTGTATTGGGACCAATGTTCCTCCAAGCCACCAATCGCCACCAGCTGGGAAACCCAGGTCCAAACGTGCTAGAAAAAGCCTAAACCAGCAAGATAAGTTCCAGAATGGTGCCATCAGTTCTAGTTCCGGTAGAAGTTCCATTTACAGAGGAGTCACTCGGTATCTCTCTTTCTGTTTCTCGTCCTCTCGCATATATGCATTGCATAGATATGTTGGTTACTTAAACATATAAATTTCAATGGCGGAATTCATTAAATGTGGGTGCAGATGTGCAGATTTTATGCGGTTTTACCGAATTGCATGTAGTGAATTTTTGTGTTGATCAACAGGCATAGATGGACTGGAAGGTTTGAGGCACACCTGTGGGACAAGAGTTCCTGGAATAACATTCAGAACAAGAAGGGAAAGCAAGGTGAATAATTTCTCTGCTCCCATGAATGTCTTCTTGTTAAAACCCAGAAACCAGAAAGAGAAAAAAGAGAAGAGAGTTGAAGGGGAGATCTGTAAACCTTTGTTTAATATTAATTATTTACTTGAAGAACCTTTTTTTTTCTTAAATTTTTTTTTTTACGTTCTGACTATGTTTTATTCTTCATAATCTCGAAAACACTCCTAACGTTTCAATGCATCACTTTTGTCGCTGGTCAGTTTATTTGGGTAAGCCCTTCTGGATCTTCTAATTTCAATTTCTTTATTTCCCTTTCCTGTTTCGGGATTAAATTAAAATTATGATATTATGTTAAAGATCCTTACTTTATAATAATTATTAATTG
Organism: Erythroxylum anguifugum; assembly: GCA_027478595.1. NCBI lineage: Eukaryota > Viridiplantae > Streptophyta > Magnoliopsida > Malpighiales > Erythroxylaceae > Erythroxylum > Erythroxylum anguifugum. The sequence continues at coordinate 52,553,063 of JANIPN010000005.1, forward strand.
GCATTTGAATAATACAGGAGCATATGATAATGAGGAAGCTGCTGCTCATACATATGACCTTGCTGCCCTCAAGTACTGGGGGGCAGAGACGACCTTGAATTTTGCGGTGCCAAATATGTTCCAGTTAATTGCTAACTACATAATTGTCATCTTAATTAATCGCTGAAATGCAATTTGATTGCTGACTCAGATAGAAACATACACCAAAGAGCTTGAAGAGATGCAAAAGGTAAGCAAAGAAGAGTACCTGGCGTCTCTTCGTCGACGAAGCAGTGGCTTTTCGAGAGGTGTCTCTAAATACCGTGGGGTGGCCAGGTACATTAACATACATACTCATGTCATTTTTATTAGCAATTGCTTCAATTTCATTTTTAGGGTGCTTATTTTGCTGAAGCTTTCTTGAATTATTATTCCTTGGTTGGGTCAAAAGGCATCACCACAACGGACGGTGGGAGGCTAGAATTGGACGAGTATTTGGCAACAAATACCTCTACCTTGGAACTTATAGTAAGCTCTCTAATTCACATATTTCAACCGCTAGTCCTTTCATATTTTCATTAATAGGCTTTGTCAATATCAGCACTTCAAATCAAAAACTAGAAAAATTGCTATTCCAATTGCCTTCCAACCGACTAAATTGAAGGCAATTGCAGCCTCTGGAGGTTGAGGGTTGGAAATATGCCTTAATTGACTCCCAACCACCGTTTTGCCCCCATCCCCTTATGGGGAAAGTGTTGCATTTGCCTAGGTCACTCATTTTGTGCACCAATTAGCCTTCATCTAAATATTTGATCTCTTTGATTTCCCAACTTTTGTCTTCCAAGTCATATACATCACACCCAACTGTCTTAGATTTAGAGAACTGGATTTGTTTTGGGACTTGAGTGTTAGCGGTTTACACTGTCCTGGATTTCTGTGAGGAACAGAATCAGGCCAACCAAAGTGAGCTGACTAGATGCCAACTTCAAAGTTACCACTGTCAGTCTACATGCTAGCGTGGCAGAATAATTTTTTTTCTTAGAAAAAGAGAAAAAAGTTTATAATTTTTTTAAAAAAAATTTAAAAAGAGGACCGAATTTATCCATAAAATTCAACTACATCGTTATTAAAAAAAATTCATAAACATTAATCTAAATCATTATGAAAACTTTTTAAAGTAAGTAACATTAATTTTTATAATCATAAATACTTACTACGATGATTATGTAATTTTTTTCTTTATCATTAAAACAAAATTTTATCAGAAACATGGTAGGTGATACTCTGAATATATATGACACTTTGAAAAATTAACTGTAATTGATTTGTTAAAATAAAAAATAGCAATATAGGTGTCAACTCTTTTAGACATTTGTGGTTGGAGTACCTGAAAATACGCCAGGTCCACGAGGAAGGGACACAAAAAAGCAAACAACATTTGGTTTGTCAGATCCCAGCACCGGTTTTGGATTAGTGGGAGCGTAATCCCAACTAGTATAAGCGTGAGTTGTGCAAGTGATAGCTACAATTGCTACCAGTTGAGCACGTGAGAGCCCACATCCTAAGAAGTGTATTGACCTTTTGTTTTGTCCAAAATCTAAGCCAATGTATTAAAGTAGAGATTGGCGTGTCAGTCTTGTTCACAAGCCCTCGTGTTAGATCTCCAACTCTCTCTAACCCCGCTTTGCTTTTGCCTTAAAAGATAAATTGCTTTCCATTACTTGACAATCGCTTAGAATGTCCCAAAGGCTAGTCGCTGACCAATGACATTCTGGTTTTAATGTGTCACTTTCTTACATGATCTGCTACGTAATTTTTAGGCGTATAGATACTCTACATCTCCTAATTATTAGTCAAAAACGTACGTACACATATCAACTTATTCGTTCATTGTTTTTCTAAACTAAAAAGGAATCACATGAAAGTTATCATAAGCACTTGCTGTTCCTGGCAACCTACAGTTCAAAGTAGGATTCTTTGGCAATTCTTGTACTTGTGCAAGTAACCTCATTTCATTTATCCCCTTGTTTCATGCAACTTGTCAACGCGTAAGGCACCGGAGATGTAACTAGTTTGGTCGGTTTTGGTTGCCCACCACCTGCATTTTTTTTTGGATATACTTTTACATTTTATATATTACCCTACGCCATTTGATTCGATTCCCGTGAGCCAATTAAAATTAGTTCCCAAAATAGGAAGTAGTTGTCAAGTAGTGGCCACGTGATTTCCAATCTAGATGTCAACTTACTTTTGTTTATTTAAGATCTTTTCTTAGACAATTACTTTAACTCGGTAAATCAGATGTCTAATCTCATTTTTCGCGTGACCCACTGTGGGATTTTCAATCCAAACTTCATCTAAAATTATCAGATACACAAGAAGAGGCAGCAGCAGCGTATGACATGGCAGCGATAGAGTACAGAGGATCAAACGCAGTGACCAATTTTGATATTAGCAATTACATTGACCGCCTGAAGAAGAAAGGTGTCCCTTTGGACCACATCCTCCATGAACCCCCCACCAACTCATCTACCGAGTCTGAAGATGCCGAAGCAGAGGTTGAACAGCCGTCACCACCACCACCATCTCCACCGCTACCACAACCAACCCAACAACTAACGACAGTCGCATCACCCCCTTACAAGAAACAACAAGAAGAACATCATGCATCATTACCACAGCTTCTTACTCCATGCATGGAATCAAGTTCTTTAATGGAAATGGACACCATGGAAGGGCAGGACCAGGACCTCACATGGGGATTCTGCTTAGAGTCACTTTCAGTACCTGAGCTCTCGCTGGGAATTGGAAATGGTTGTGAGTTACCGGACTTGTTTAACGACAGGGGGTTTGAAGAAAACATAGATATGATATTTGACGCATGTTCCTATGAGAATGGGACACAGTCACAGACGGAATGCGCATGGAACAACTCGGGCTGTGGGCTGGTCGAGGTCGAGGATGTTAGCATTTCTGAAAGCAGGAAGGAAGGCTCCGTTTCTTTTGACTTCTCTGTTTAAAAGGGTTTTGTCTTCGACGCGGGGCTTTGATAAGTTTGTGGTGAGATTTGTTGTTGGCTACTGTTTGTGGATGGGAAAAGGAAAAAGGAAAAGGAAAAGTTTTAGAAGAATGTCTTCGTCTTCATCTTTGTTTTCAGTTTTTCTTTGGTTTGAAAGAAAACAGAAAGACTAAATAAAAAAAAAAAGAATTTCTGTTTTTCGATATAAACTTTGCTCTAAGTATACAATATTGTTAGATATTAAAAAAAAACTATTGAATAGATGATCTTGTATGTAAATTATGCCAAGTTTATGAAGCAATAATGCAATACTTGAGTTGGTTCGGGCGTTTTTCTTCTCTTTTCTTTTCACTTTGGATGGTTTACTGGTTATATGGATCAATAGTAGCAGGAAAAACGCTTATTTCACTTGATGCGTGATTCATTGAGTGAATAGGACATCAAACTTCAATAATCTGGTCACAAAAAATGCAATAATGTTAATTCGTATTCAAACCATAAGATGTTGAATAATTAAATTCTTGTAGGGTTTGCCTTAATCTTTAGTTCATGTTGCCTTGTTTCGAAACAAATTTTAATTACTTAGAATGGTTTATATATTATGAATATACATATTTAAAGTGTTTGCTTTACACTTTAAAATTTTTGTTTTGAAAAAAAAATCCCCTTCAAAATGAAAGTTATAATATAAGAAACTGATAAAGCAAATATATGCAAGAAGGGATGAATTGTGTGTGTCAAAAAAATTTTGCAAGTTCTTCCAATTCATATAATAAGTAAATCCTAGTTAACGAATAAAAATAGTAGGAATCTGTCTGATGATAAAGCTTTTTAAAAAACAGGAGTCTGTTAAGTGATAGGAGCCTTTTGTAGGATAAGACTGTACTTAAACGAAAAGAGCTTACTGAATGATAAATCCTATTAAAATAATTTAAAAATAGAAGGCGCCCATTAAAACTGAAAGGAATCTCTTGTTAGTTGAAAACTGAAAGAGCATCTTATAAAGGTGAAGAAGCCTCTTGCTAAAAAGAACACACAGACACACACACAATATAATGTGAAAATTTAAAAGTTAAAGAGATAGAGAAGAAGAACATAGTCGATTTATACTGGTTCGACTTATAACTCAAGCCTACGTCCAGTCCCTAAGTATCCAACTTTAATGTTTCACTATAAAAATCTGAATATTAAATTTGACGAGCCTCTCCAAGCTCACAAGTACATATTTCTCTCTTGATCGAGTGATTTCACTTTCTAAGGCACAATAAGAATGATATGATTCTTACAGATGCTACTTAAAAATTTTGAGAGTCTGTGTATACTCATTTATTCATAAGTGTTATTGCTTTTTTTTTAAATAGTCAATTTCTTTAACTAGTCGTTGGTTTTTAAATATGAATAACTTTGATGTCATCTTTGCTAAAAATCTTCCAATAATCATGAAGCTAATATATGGCACTCACAACGATGTTTGATGAGTAAATGAGGTAAGCACTTCATCCATTGAACATCGTTTAGATGAACTAACATCTTTTGTGAGACAGATTGCAGTTGGACAGGCGCAAGTGAAAGTGTGCAGGATATATTCAAACACGAGCCACCCAACTAATGAGTGCCCAATGGTGCAAGATGGGAGTATGAAGTACATGAATGCTGCAGGAGGGAACTTCCCGTACCAATACAACCTGTACTCGTAAACGTATAACCCAGGTTAAAGGGATCACCTCAACTTGAGTTATAGAGGGAACCGACAACAAAATTACTTCCAGAATCTGTCATAAGAAACAAAGAGGATCAAATGCCACGGATTAAGGTTTCCAGTTATAATTGAGTCATTGTATTCTTGTGAGAGAAAGCTTTGTTTCATTGTGAGTTGGGTAACTCTTGAGATAGCTTATATGGTTATAAGGGTTAGGACTATGTTATGGAAAATTCTAAACACCCCAACCTTTTAAGGTTTGTGTTAAGCCTAAAAAAAGATGAGTTATAGTGTTTTACTCTTCAACCATTAAAGAAGAACTATAATGGATTTAGAATTCTTCAACACACTTGGGGAGTAGAGATAGGTTAAGGAGGACTAAAAACTATAGATCATAAGTATTCCTTTATTCCATTAGATCATCAATTTTTAAATTTCTATTTAGTAATTCCTATTATGATTGGTATACATATCTTTCCTTGTGTGATTGGTTGCTTTGGCATATCAATTAGACACTGAACATTTTTTTTCTTAAAGAGACTAAGAATACTTGGTTATTGCCTTTTTTTTATATCTGGTTCAACAATGTCAAGTACCTTAGTTCCAAGCTAACTTTATAAAAATATTGTTCTTTTTTACACATTTTTTAGATTATCGAGTGCTTTTGCATTTATTATAAGGTTGTTTGAAAAATTTTCATTAAGTATTTTAGCTTGTGTTACCCAATTAAACCTCTCTCTTAGTTACCTTAGGGTCAAAAAAAGGTTGCAAAGAGTTAGAGTGACCAACTAAGCCAAATAGAAGATAGTTAGATGAACATAAAGCAATTTAGTTTAAAAAATATTTAAGATGAAAATGAAAAATTAGAGGAAGCTCAAATCAATCAATCAGTTAAGTCATTCAATTGGCTTAGGATATGACTAATTAATAAAATGAATAAGTCATCTAGTTTTTAGCTCTAATGACTATTTTGACATGTTTAGGATGTGTTAAAGCCACTCAATAGCTAATTGAGCTTTTACAAATATAAAATATATGTTTTGACTCATAAAAGAATAAAAAAAGGGAATGTGTAGAAATACAATATTAAAATAAAATCTAACTTGAAATTATTATTTTTACACAATGAGTGATTGATAGGCTTAATATTCTGATTAAAGAATGTTTGTTTAGATTTATGAAGTAATTTTTTTAGTAACGTACTTGAGTGTTCTAGGTTAGCTTTTATAAGAAGATTGGCATGTATTAATTTAATCTCCACTTATTGAAGAAGGTCGATAGTGAATTAAACAATAAAACATAGCTTGGGAAGTGGACATAGTTATAGGAAAGTTCAAACCATTATAAGAATTGGTTTTTCTCTAACTTACTTCCTCTATTTTAATAATGCTTGGTTACTTATCTACTCTTATGGGTATCTATCTACTTAATTATGATAGATTTTATATATTTAGGTAAATATTTTCATAGCCAAGGGTTTCCTTTCTCTTTTTGAAGGAAGTGAGATAGTGGAATTTTCAACTAGAGTTCAGAGAACGAACATAAGGTAAAGACTATTTTAATGGATCACCACAAATTAAAATTTTCTCTCTTTCCTTACAATCTTTATTAATATCTTAATTTCCATTAAAATTATATATGTTTATAGTTGCTTAAATTAAATTGTACATACATATTGAAATAACTTGTACATATTATTGGGTAATTAGTTCATTACTTATTAAATAGGAAAAAAATTGACACACAAAACTTACCTTCCTCTTTTGCGTTATTAAGAGGCCAACAATTAATATTATCAGAGGTCTTATTCATTGCTTATAGATTTCTACTGAAATTTTAATAAAGATCATTATAATACAACGTTCATCACTTTTAGCCCCATGGATCAAGATATTAGTATTGTTTCATTTTTTTTTAACGAAAATCATTAATTGAACTCAAAGATATGAATACCATATCAGAGCTCGTGTCGATTTTGATAATAGTGGGGTATAGTATCAGTATTCATAAATATCACATACCATTTTGAATAAAATTTTAAAATTATACAATAGTCCTTTAATCTTTTGCATAAATTAAGTTTAGTCGCCTATTATGGTTAAAATTAAAAACATTTCAAATTTAGCTTAATTTCTCAATTTATTAAAATTAATATCAAATATTTTATTTTCTAAACATAATAATATTAACTATAAATATTTTGGCCTGACATGATTTAAACGTAATTTTTTTTAGTTTAATGCTTTAACTTTTCTAAATTTACAATTGTTAAAATATTTTTAGACATACATGTACTAGCTAGTACAAGTTAAATATTTCACAATACATCTTGATATAATATGACTAGGTATAATATAACTTATTTGATATCATTTTCTAGTGGATATAGCATATATTGAGTGATACAATACAAAATACAAAACACTGCTTATATTGGATAAATATGATCAAGTTTATTCTCATAGTCAAAGTTTTTTTAACTATTGTCGATTCTATAGAAAAGCAAGTAGAATACTAATAATGGGGCATTGAAAGCTTTAAATAATAGTATGTTCTTCTTAGTTCATTTCACTAAAAAAATGTGTTAAATACAATGTTGATGTACGCAAATGTTTATAATATTTGACACATGCTTGAATTTACAAATGATGGCTAATGAATCAAAAAATGTAATATAAAAGAATAAAATAAGTAGGAAAAAATGTAGGACCACAAGATAAATAAGACACCAAAGGCCTTATAAAGTGAAAATTTGGAAATTAAGGTGGCAAGCATATGTTTTCTAGCAAAACATAACAAAGTATGCTATATGTCAAAATCTAGTGATGATAATGATTGTGATGAGATATTCAACTTTCACATGGTGAGCTTGTTGAATGGTTAAATGTCATGATAACTAAAAGGAAGAAACTCTTAAACGTACGCATGGTTGTGAACGAGAAATTAGAATATGAAATTCTTGATACATTATATTCTAAAAATGTGATGTTGTCAATGAAAAAGAGGATATTTTGTTACATAAGAATGATGTATTAAAGAAGGAGGTCAATGTTATCAAATAATCATTTTCTATGTTCACCTTAAGGAATGAAAATTGAACAATATGCTTAGAGATCCAAGGAGCTCATATGATAGGCATAGGAGTGGACACACTTATGAAAATGAATTTCCTAATGCTCAAGATAATTATTGTGAATGAAAAATATGCACATAATAATGAATTATTGCCAAAGTCATTATATGAGCATATAAAATGTAACAGCCCAGACCACCCGCTCACAGATATTATCCTTTTTGGGTTGCCCCTTAGGCCAAACCTCTCACGATTTTTGTTGGATGCATTTTCTTATTAAATTTCATGGCATTTTCCCTTTGTTTCTGGATTAATTATTGGGTTATATATATATTTTTCTTGCTAAATTGCTTGGTTCGCCTGAATTTGCATTTATAATTGTTCATGTTTACTTTGTAGGAATTGTACTTGATTTTTGTTGTACAGGACTGCAATAACAATTAATCAAAGAACAGTTCAACACTAGTCCAAAACGCAACAGGTCAAAATCAGAGAAGAGAAAAAGTCAAGTATCAAGTGTGTAATGCAACAGCGAGGATTTTAAAATATCAAGCACACCAAAATTAACATCAAGAGGGACGTTCACGCAAGAATGAGGGTAGCAATAAAATGAATCAATGGGCTGGAGATACAAAGGAACGGACAGCTGGCGGAAACCAAGATAGAGGCTAGACGTAGAGAAGAGCCAAAAAGGAAAACGAGGGAGTCGGCGAAAAGACTGGGTCACGCCGCAAACAAAGAAAAAAATCAACACACAAGAAAGAGCCAAGAAGCAAACGGGAGGTAACGCATGAAATAAAATAGTTGTCGGCGCAGCTGAAGAACGTAAATGAAGGAGCAACAATTAAAAATCAACGCAATTAAATCAATTGAAACACGTAGTAGAGGAGCACACAAGCAGGCATTGAATGAAGACAGGTGGCGTCGCTGGGCAGAGAATAACATCCAGGAATCAACGCACCACAGACAAGAAAACAGCCAAGAGATGCAAGACATGCGTGAGATAAATAAATCACGCATGAGAATTAACAGTGAGGGAGAGACATGAGGATAGTGGAGAAAACAACTACAAGGATTGAATTTAAATGAGACCAAATTAAAATCAAAGCAACAAGGGAGCTGAGTGGCGGCGGGTGTGACTAAGGAGTTGTGCAGCACAATAAATCAATTAAAGTTCACGCAAGCCAGGAAGAGTTATAGAGGACAGCTGGCGTGGAATCAAGAGGACAACGACAATCACGCAAGTCACGCCAGAAGTGAAGGGAGAAGCAATGAATTAAGAGAGTGACCTTTAATTGTCACTTCAATCAGCTACAGTGGCGGGAATTTAAAATGGTCCAAGGCGTTAACAGCTAAAAGGGAGGAAAAAAAAAGAAAAAAGACTCTGCAATAAAGATGCTCAAGCACTCTCTATAAGCCTCTCTTCTACGTTATTTTCAATTACACTAAAGGGGGTTGTCACGTTCAAGCATTAAGGAGGACTCCAAGACCAAGCAATCACCATTTGTTCTTCTATTCCTTCTACTCATTTCATATTCATAATGCTTGCTTTTATTTTCATT
>JANIPN010000005.1:52614607-52625545 GCA_027478595.1 Erythroxylum anguifugum
ATTAAACGCTTTGGGACAATGTTGCAAATTCTCAACTTGAAAGCATCCTTAAGAACTACAATGAAGATGAAGATTAGGATGGTAAGTCTACTTTTTAGTATGACAACTGAAACAACTTAGAGCCATTATACATGTTTCCAGACCTCGAATCCTCTAGACATATCATCCATGATATGCCCTGGTTAAGGATAGAATACATGCAGATCACTGGAACTGCAATGTGATCATAACGAAGGAGAATGTCATAAATTACAAGCCAAATCCTAATGGAAAAGACAAGGCTATATGGCTTGTGCACAAATATAAGATCTTCAATAACAGTTCTTGCCGAGAGATGTACAAAACTTATGGCTAGAGAGTTTCCTAACGTGGATTGGTATGGAATGAGATAAGGCTTCCAAAAGCCTCTTTCATTGTTTAGTTAACTATAAGGAATTAGCTCAACAACAAGGATAAGATAAAAAGATACTTAAACAATGTCAATCTAGTGTTTAGTTTACGCAACTAAGAGAATGAGTGTGTTGAGCATCTATTTTTTCAATTTTTCCAACGTTAGTTCACTAATAGGCTTTAGAGAAGGATATTATAACTCTTTAATAATGACTATTGATTTTATGACTGGGATCATATAGTTATGTGGGTTATTAGTCCTCATAAACTTAATAGAATAGACTACAAGTTATTTAAGTTAGTCTTTAGATGTGCAATCTATTCCATATAGAAGGAGAGGGATTATAGAATATTTAACCATAAAGTGATGGAGAACCAAAATTAACTTGAGCATACAATTGCCTAGATAAGGAAGATAATTATCTCAAAGACAAGGCAAATGCAATTAAACCTTGAAACAATAAGAAGATGAGACCTCCTTAAAAATAGCACAGTATTAGTAGGCAATAACAAAATGGGATGAGGAACAAGCTGGTCTAAAGGGAAATATACAATCTCATTTGGGGGTACTTATAATAATTGATGGACATATCAAATAAGGAAGTATATTAGTAGCTCTTTCAAAGGGAACAATAAACTAGGAAGAGTCTAAGTCTATTTTTCAATTAATTGTTTGTAGAACCTTGTTCCAATATAACTAGCTCCCTTAAGTTGTTCTTTTGTTTTGTAATCATACATTTTAAGACTTTGTCAACTCTTTTTTTTTTTTGGAATATAGTTTCTTTAATTTCCAAAAACAAGTGACAATAAATTGTAATGCTTATCCTAATTAACTAATACTAAAGAAAGTTTAAAGTAGTTATAGCATTCTAATATTTTAGGACTAAATATTTAAACAAAATCTGATACTTTATGGTATTGATGATCAATATTTTATATCATTGGTGTACACGAATTTTCTAAGATTTTCATCTTGATTGTTTAAGTTATTTATAATTTGATTACTTTTTTTAATTTGAAGTTAATCTTATATATTAAAAAACATTAAATTTTGCTTCAAATTACTAATCTATGATATTCCATTTTTACTCCTCTCACCACTATTTCTACTAAATAGTAGAAATGAAAAATATATTAAGGACATTAGTTAAAAACATTAAAGACCTTGCGATTTCCATTAGATGTTTATTTTTCATTTCTACTATTTCATTTTGTTGTGAGATTTCAATACATGAGCTTTAATGAACAATTCCTTGTTTAACCCCAAAAAAATCCTTAAAATGTTGTTGAAATAGACTTTTCTATATGATCCAAACTTAGTTTAACGAGACTTCTATAAAATGATCCAAACTCAGTTTCAAGTTCTTAAAAGTGATATGGCTTATTATCAATGTATTATTCACATGGATCTGTTGAAAATAGTCTCTCTAGATAAAAATTGTGTATTGCCATATCTCCTTAAACTTAGCATATCAGCAAGATTTTTATTGAGTTGTAGTTATTAGTGTTGTTGATATGTTAGTATTAATTTTATTAATAGTTGTGAGAATTACGATGAATAATTAAATACTAATTACAAATTTTTAAAGAGAAAAAACTATCAAGATCAGTCTTTTATTAAACACAACCAAAGTTAAAACCACGAAAATTTTATTAATAATTTTTAATATCATTTTATATGCACCAAAAAGTAGGGCATACCCTCAACCTCCTCTCTATTCACGTCACCATATAGCAAAAGTTTGCTATTTCAAGAGGACAAAGTCAACAAGTAAAAATGTAAAAACATTATGAAGTAGATTAAAAAGATGGTAAATATTAAAATTCTGTAATTGATAATTATAATCACGTTACGGTTAAAAACTATAATAGATACAGTTATTTTGCACTTTTGGTCTTTTCTTAACTTTAAAAACATAATATTAAAGAGGAATAATTATTAGGAAACATTAAAAAAAATTCTGGCAATATGTTAGTTGAGTCAAAAATCAGAAAGGGTCAGAACAATCGAGCCTTACGAACGCGGTATATTAGGGAATGTCAGCACTTGAAGCTTTGATTTTTCTTTCCAAATGTTAAACACATGAGAGTTGGGAGTCGGCCGGGTGAGTGGATTGGCAAGCCAGCTAACGGGGCCGCCCAACGACTTGTCTCCAACCAACAGTGGATGGTTAGGAAATGGGAGCTTTTGAAAAGATAGATACCAAATCACATAATTACATTGATCGGTAGGCGACAGGATGCGAGAGGGTACGTAAAGCTGCATGCTTGATACTACATACAGTGCAAGTACAGAATATAGACCATTTTCAGATCATCAAACTATCACCTCCTTCACAAAATGTGGTTACAAGAAACTATATGTTTTAGCTATTTGGCATAAATTGGTAGCAACCAAATTTGACATAAAGAATGCAAAAGAGTAGATCAAACCATCATATATATTGATATATATGTCTACATACATTTAGCTACATAACGCAACATATAAAACTTTTTTGCATCTGCAGTACTTGGAGAATGGATGGGTCCTTCCCTAGTGTTCGTTTTGGCCCTTATTTAACACTGCAATTAAGACAGCCTACACATCCTAGCTCAAGAAATTGCAAAGCATAGACTCAAAAAGTTCATGAAGCTCTTAAGACATCTACAAACACTAACATATTAGGACAAAGAAATTATGGGAACAAGATTTTGCAGAAATTGTGTCAGTGATACCTGCTTCCCAGAATGTACACCGCCTTTTCCCATCTACACAGTTCAGAACCAAAGAAAACAAGGGGATGTAGACATTCTACTGCTTTTTTCAAAGGTACCACCCATCATGCTTTGAAACTGGATCCACTGGACTCTCAACTGATGCCAAATTGAATGGAGAACCAAATCTAAAGTCAGTGGCATTGTCGTTAATATTGGTTTCAAATCCAGAATCAAATGCCTTGAACTGATCAAACTGGATATCTGTCGATGAAAAGACAGACGTCTTAATTGGCACGTTGTTTTCATTGGTCATGTTTCTCAGCATGACACCTTGGTTGTAGAAGCTGTCCTCAAGCTGAAATTGAAATTTTTGTTGTTGATGCTGGTGCTGATTTTGATCTGCAATACCGATAGCACCTGCCGGATTGAAGTTCTTATCATGATGAACATTTGTATCATACAAAGACATAAGATCAGAAATCATCTTTTGCCCATCATCTGGAAGACCAAGCCCCGAAAGATTGATACCGGCTGTCTGGTTCATTGGTTGAGCTGCTGGCTTAGCTTGAGAAAATGGTAGAGAAAATACTGCTGGTTTCTCATCATTTATTTGGAAGTTTGGCAGTCCATACCCTTGAGAACTACTAGTTCGATAATGGCAGTTCAACTGATGATTATTTCTTGCGGTCCTGTCAAGAAATCCAAGCCGATAATCACTGTCAGGGCACTGCGGGAACTCACAAGTGTACTTCTGGTCCATCATGACACGTGGTTCATTAGCTGGCTGCTTCCTTTTCTGAATGAAATCCGAGTTTGCTTCAACAAGCTCTCCCTTGATATGTGAAGCCATTGGTGGCATCATTAGTCTATCTTTTGGTCCAGCTGCTGTACCCATATTAAAGACATTGATATTACGAGGTTTACTATCCTCTATTTCAACAGTTGGTTCCTCATCCACTCCTTCAACATCATAATCACTAGTGTCACCAATGACGAAAGAACCACTTCCACCGGTGGAGACAGGTGGACAGCTATCTGGATACAGTTTTCTGGACAATGCTTCTTCCTGGTTGATTATTGCCAACCAAGTGGCACTCTCCTTGGCAGTCATCTTATCCTGCAAGCATTTGGACTGACGAACAAGTTTGCGGATCTTGGCAATGTCAGGGGACATGTGTTTGATAACTGCTGTGAGCACACTCACCTTCCAAGCTTTCTTCAGATCATGAGGCTTCTTGTAAGGAGGAGGACCCTGATCCTTGGGCAGACCCAGTTGTGGCCACCATTCCTCATTCCCCGTGGGCCACCATGGTGGGGGAACACCCTTTTCCAGTGGGAATCGCCTCTGAGGTGGATCACAGTGCTGCATCAGAGCTGACAGAAGCGAGCCAAGAGTAGTATCCTGAAGCTCTTGTAAAGTGTGAGGTGTGGATGCCACCATACCACATTCATCAGTCTTTCCAGGAACAGAATGATCTGCTTGATACTTAGCAATTGCAGCTGGTCCATTTCGATCAAATCTAACCTTCTCCTTCCACCAAGCCCGAAGATTATCAGATGCTCCAGTCACTGGCTTCCCCTTCTCAGGAATGATGCCATATACAAAACCCTGAGCTTTGCATACTTCCATCATCTTCAGCATATATTTTAAGATGCCATCTTGTGCCCGCGACATCTTCTTCCTCCGAGCTTGCTCCTGAGACTGACGCTGCTTGGCATTGTCAACGCCTTCCTTGTTCTTATTCTGTTCTTTAAGTTTTCTTAAAAGCATTTTGCCTCTCCATATCCGCCTCTCAAGCTCATCAACATCCATCTCTTCATCACTGTAATCCTCCTCTATTGTTGGACCCTGTTCATGTTCTGAAGCCATGTCTCCTTCCCCAAACGGAGCAGAGATCATATCAAAATTGCCACAAAATCCCATTTCTTCAAAAATTCCCATTTGAGCTGGAGCAGGAATCCGTTCAGATTATATAAAAAAAACTAATTTAAACTTAATAAAGGATGATTTTGATTTCCCTTTCTTCACTCACAATCTTTCTAAAGAATCGTCAATTGCAGCTTATTCAACCATCCTCGCGCTTTGCAGTTTAGGAGCTGTGGCACACAATATGATACATGAGTTGAAGCTATTGAAACCCATACTAAACTTGTAAGATATTAAGTTCTCCAATTAAGACAGCAAAGAGTAACAATTTGATATACAACAAACAAAACACAGTGATCTATAAATGACATAAATGAAGGTACAAAAGAAGAAGTAAAGCTAAAAAATATTTTCAGTGAATAGAACAAACACATAGAATTCTAACCAACCAAAGAAACTTAAAAAACATGCCATTAAAGGGCATAAATATTACATACTACTCTTATTTAACACCAGTGACTCAATATCAAAAGATGTTTAAAAGTCCCTCTTCCACTGAAGTTCAAAGGCCTATGATAGCTTAATGTATCAAGGGAGCAAGTATTATTAGCAACAAAATTTTGGATGAATCAGTCTCAGAGCTAAGGGGGAAAATATTTGAGAACCGGTCAAAAAGTTTTTGCAAAATGAAACTTTTACTTCCAACAAATACAAAAGCCCAGTAGGGTGTTGGGCCTTGAAAAGTGGGACCCAGGACAAAGAGCTGTCTAGAGAGGTGGTGCCGTCTTAACTTCACCTGCATTTTCTCATGTCATGTATATCCCAAAAACACACTATTTCTTTTTATATATATATATAAGAAATTTATTTATCAAAAAAATGGTAAAAGAAGGAACATAAGCTTAGGACAGCAGAGACTTTAGATCTAACCCGTGTTTGGTTGGATGAGGTAAAATTGATATCACCAAAGATTCCATCCAAATCTAATTATGCCAACATATTTTTTAGACCCCAAGTTTCAATTCAAGAAATCAGAAATCGATTTCGTGAGCTTAAAACTGTCCGTGAATACTGGAAAGCCAAAAACCAGAAAAAAGGAAGTCAAAACAGAACCTGACACCATAACAGCCGCCATGGAGTTCCTAAACGACAGGTCTCTTCAGGTGAAACGACATGACTCACCAACTAAAAAGCAAAACACAGATAATACCCGATGAAGAAAACAGATGCTGAACAGGAATTAAAATTGTAACATCAATATAAGAAGATAGAAATATGTATGGCTAAATCAATAAAATTAAAGCTAATAAGACACAGATCTAATTATCTAATGGATAGAAATGGAACCCAGCAATTAAAGAAAGCAAATCAGGTAGAGAGAACAAGAGAAGAAGATAAGAAAAAGGGTAAGAAAGTAACATACAAAAGCTGAAGAGGGGTTGCAGCTCTGACGAAGACGATGGCGATCAATAAAAGCTCTCTATTGCAAGTCAAGAAGAAAGAGAGAGAGAGAGAGGAAAAAGGGAAGGAAGAGAGGGTTGAGTCTGACTTTATGTTGAGGTTGGGCTGCTGTTGTTCTTTTCTATTGTTTCCTTCTTTTTTCCCCCCATAATTCTATCTTATTAGTTATCATATAGATACATATACATATATATATGTAAAGCACCTAATCTACTCCACAGGTAAAAACGTAACAGGACACAACAAAAAGGGCAGACAGAGAAGGAGAAGATGGATAGTGCAATGTAAGCTTACGGTGGTGGGGGCGGGGGCCAGTCAACTGTGGTGAGGTTTTGATTTTAAATAGGGGAAAGGTTAGGCAGTGGGCACTCACTCGGGTGCGATCACTTGCACTCCGATTATGGTGCGTTCCGTCCTTTATTTATTAGTTTCCGTGTTTGTTTCCCGTACGTTAGTTTCTTATAAATAATGAACAGGTACATTAACATTTGGATGGATTCATTATTAAGCAAATGTATCAGAAGAATATGAGAGAGACAAAGCCTTCTTAATGCAATAACAGTGATTAATATTTAATTGCTAATACTTGCATCCGTGAGAATATAGAAGAAATAAAAGAAACTCTTTATTAAAAAGATTGATATGTTTACTGCTTTTATTACAAAACTAAGAGTAGTTGGTTCTCGATGTTGAAATAATTAATGCAGCTCAATTATTTAATTAGGATATTATTGATATAATAATAAGAACCAGATCACTTGTTTTTTGTTACCCTATTAAATGGATGGATACTCAAGAAATAGAGTAGTCCTAGGATAACGGGAATAGGTGACTTAAACCCTTAATAATATTTTTCTCTTTCTTTTCTATTTATACCCAAGTTTCTTGAAATGAAAAGGATTGAAGAACAAACCATGAATAACTTTACTAAAATATATTTACGGTACACAAATGATCTTAATGTTACTTACCATATGATTCATGTGAAAATGAAGAAATAAGGAAAAAAGTTAGTTACATATAAGAATGAGTGAAAAAGGAAGGCACGTGAACATAAAGTAACTTTCTCCGTCTTCCCAGGGCATGCAATTGCAATTTTATCTTCTAGACACAATCAGTAGTTCACATGTTGTGGGTTACATTACATATACGGAAAAGTCGGTATGAGTTATCACACGGTACAAGTTACATGGATAGTTGCAAAGTGGGCGGCGGCGGAACTGAGGTGACGGTGGAACGTGCAAATGGGGTTAAAGAGAGACCCACCTCAATGGGCGGGCCCTGCTTCGAGAGAGGAAGTCAAATTTGTAACCCCACCATTTTTAGGTAAACTTATTTTCTTATTTTAAATAAAATAAATAAATCCACAAATTTCCCAAGCGTTTTACTCATTAGCGTTTTATATGGTAAAAGTTAAATGAGAACGTAGATATCAATATAGTCCTTTGTGAACATTGAAATTATAGATGTACCGAATAAGCACAACAATAAGTAAAGATTGTTATGTATGGATTAAGTACATCAACAAAAAAGTTTTTAGGAAAATTTTGGAGCATTTCAATGATCAAAACTTTTTATTCGTAAAAAAAGTATATCACATTAACACTAAATAGATATCATTTGTTAATATCAACCTAACTATATTAAGAATTAAAGAAAAAACAATTTAGTTTAATTAAATTTTTAAAGAAATTTTAAACTTCTATGCGAAAAAAATATATTTATGATAAATAAACTATTAAAATGATTCTTAAATTCACTTTTCTTTATAATTATCGTCTAATAATTTTTGTATTTGATAAAAATACTTTTAATAAGTAAAATTGTCGATTATATTTTTAAAGTATTATGCATCAAATCAAACCTTCTAATAAATTGGATAATTAGAACCGTAGCTAGAATTTCTTTCCTTGATATAACATACACATCTTACATAATGCGTTGATCGACACCCTCTGAATCACTCTCAACAATGGAAGTATCATTATAAACGTAGCTTCGGACTTCAATATCAAGCTTGATAATCAAACTCTATACACCAGACTAAAAGTTTATACTCAAATTGTTAGAGCCGATCAAGACCTTATTATTATCATAGTCACACTCCATCATCAAATCATTTATAGATTATAGAATTATGCTCTAGATATGAACTTTTCAAACTCTACACGAGATGCCCTTCATATGGTAGCAGACAGATCTTAGAATGGGACAATAGTCGTTCAGATTTCACGACAATTATCATCATAATAATTAGCAGAGTTCATGCCTATAAAGTGGATCACGAATTACGAAAAAGAATTTCATACTCCTCATCGACGCTCCATTCATCCCACCACTCCTTCAATCTTGAAAAGTTTTAAGGATGGAACAGTAAAATCTATTTTCAGCAAGTTTGGAAAAGAATACTCAAAATCATCTAAAGCCTCTTCCAACCCAAAATTATGAAAAAGGCATTAGTGGCCCTCCAATCCATTTTGTCCACCCTGATGGACATGACGTATATGTCAGTCATGTCAATGTCCATTCCATCTAGAATGTAGATCGATCTATATGCAATTTAGATTGTGAATGCTAGATGGATGACGATTTTGATAGTGATGACGAAGTGTATGTCCATTAATGGAGAGAAGAGCCCGTCAAAATCTTCATGCCAACTAGAAAAGAAAATTCAACCCAAGCATGATTAAAATGATGACTTGAGACGTTGGATTGTTCTTACGAATCCTAAGCCTAGACGAAACGATCTCTCTAAACTATTGTGAGAAGTTAGAACACAACACTTGATCCAACCAAGATGCTCTGTGCTAATAATTTCTTCAATCCCTAAGGAGATCCTCAAACCATTACCTTGTATGATGATGAGATCATATGAGGAAGATTTTCAACCTTTGGAAGCCTAGAATAATAAAACCATCTGGGTATTTGTAAGGTCGTACTCAAGATCAACAGGTATCATTCCACACGATAATCATGTTCCTGTTTCTACTACAAAAGAGGTACTAAATTGGCAGACACAATATGTTATGTAGCAAAACAATGTCCTTCACAGAATTGATTCAAAGCTTAACGATCTATCCCAATAGACACAAGGACTAAATTCAAAAGTTGATGTTATATCTCTTCAAATGCGACAATTACATCATCAATTACTCTTTCAAGCTGCCCAATTTGATTCGCATATGATAAGATATAATGACCAACATTATTATGACCAGAGTTCTCTAAGAAGAAAAGAGAACTTTAAAATATTTAAGAATAGCTCAAAAGAATTGAGTCAAAATGGCAAAACAACAATCTAGAGCTATATATGATATATACCCATTGATATATCCAACCATAAGACCTACCTATAACACTCCATCTTATCCTGATGCTACTGGCTATGGAAAAGTCTTCAAAATGTCTTATCCATTGTTCAAAAAACCCTTGCAAAACCATTAAAATCTTCTAAGCTAAACCCACTAATAAAAGACATCCTGTCAACTTTTAGGTCTTTACATATCAATACACCACCAACTTTTCCACCAGAAGAAAGACCTTTCCTGCACACAACAAAAGAACCCATTCCTAAACAAAAATTCATAGGTATCCTTCAATCAATTCCAGATAGCTCTGAAAGTCACATAAGATGTAACACTCAAATACCCCCTGGGAGGATACATGGATGCCACCTAAGACAGAACAAACAAAACCAAACATCACACTAACATTTATCTTATTTAGAATCTCAAACACACACATATATTACATATTGTAATCTCAGAACAAAAATCCAAAGAATATTTACAAGCCCAAACAAACGAAACAAAATACATTATCGAGCAGTATAAAAACACTCCTTTGGCCAATGCAGTTGACTTGTCCCAGTCTTTAATCTCTTCGCTCTAAACCTACACGGGGCAAATCCACCGTGCTAAGCATATAGCTTAGTGAGTAATAACTAATCTATGTTAACTGATTTCAGTAAACAGAAAGAATGCATTTCAGAACAAATTTTTATACTAAACAAAACTGCAGAACACAGGAGGTTATAAAACCTTCATAATCAGAACATAATTTAACTTATATCAGAATCAGACAGATATCAGAATACAGAACAAATCAAACTATAAATCCATGAACAGGAGTGGGTAACGAGACTTATACAGGAGATACCATAATTAGTATCAGCAAGAGAGACATATGTCTCGATATCAGGAGACACCAAAGTGTCAATTAATAGGAGACACCGAAGTGTCAATAAAAGGAGACACCGAAGTGTCAATAAAAGGAGACACCGAAGTGTCAACAGTTGCAGACCCTTCTAGGCATGCCTATTTACCCACAACTTGGACGTAATAGTTGTAAAACAACACAAAGTCATTTCAGATAATTCACGTGCAAGCAATTAGCACTTCTAATACATTCTCAAATATTGATCTTCTCAGACAATTTAAGTCTGGAATTCATAAACAAATCGCAAGTAGCATAATAATATTGGAAGCGGAAACAAATCAAATTAAATCAATCCTAGAAAT
>JANIPN010000005.1:52641656-52657044 GCA_027478595.1 Erythroxylum anguifugum
ATATTATAATTATTACACATAATAGTATAATTACAAAAATAGAAACATGTTAATAAAACCAAACAAGTTTTTGTTTTTAATTTTTTATTAGAAATCTTAACCAAACAAGTTTTTGTTTTCAGTTTTTATATTACAAATCTCAACCAAATAGGTTTTCGTTTAAAAAAAAACAGAAACAAAAAAAAAGAAACAGAAACAAAAAACAACAACAGAAAAACAGAAGTGGAACCAAACGGTCCCTTTAATTTTCTTTTAAATTTTATTACACTAGTTTGATACCTAAATGTGTACGTCACACCAGTTCTTGGTGGACAGCGTAGATCGTAACGTCGTTTTAGTGTTTTGGCTTTGTGGGACTGGTGAGGGGTTTAGTTCGTCATCAAGTTGCATGGTTATATGTATGTCTTAATCGGAAATGCATAGCTATCAAAGCGGCTAGGTTTGTGAGGTCACTGAAGTAGCTGGATCCATTTTAAGCCCTTTGATCGAGCACGCGTCGCCACTAAATTTTCTTAACTGGTTTCATTGTCAAGGCAGACGTGATTCAGGGACAATATCCAATTTTACATAAGAAGATATTTGCGAAGGAGACTCTTTAACACCAAGCCAAATGATACTTCCAGTAAATGTTGTCCTTTTGTAAGGATGGTAATGGGTAGGGTTAAATTTGGGTTTTATTCTACCCATATTTATATCAATTTTTTATGACTCAACTTATATTTATATCCATATCTATATTTATAACCATCGGTTTTTACGATTTACTACCCATATCCAAATCTATTGGATTGTTCGAGTTTTTGAATATCCATCGGGTTGTATAGCACATAAAAATATAACTTCTTAACAGAAAATATAAAGAGCATATTTTTGCGAATGCTCTAAATCAAAATTACTTTAATAATAATAAGTCAATATTTTGATTTGTATGTATTTAAAAACCATAAAATTGGAATAATAAAAATCATAATATCTAGTACAAAGACAATATACATTTTTCACAATTTTGAACTGGAACAAAGATTGAAGTGACCAAAGCTTCAATTATTATCATCCTATAAGAAAATAAAATATGATGAAAAATGTGAGTACTGAAGAGTAAAGTGGAGATTTTAAAATTGTTTATTCTCATAAAATATTAATATTTTATTATATTTAACCATAAATATTCAAGAAAAATAAAAAATAGAGTTAATAAAAAACGGGTAGGATATGGGTATCTATGGTTCGAGTTATCAGTAGACCCATATCTAAATCCATATCTACGTCCATTTTTTAACATCTATTTAAAATCTATTTTTTAGTTTTCGTATCTATATTTTTAGATTGGATAGTGCGGATATGAATCGAGTTGAAAATCCACTGTAATTCCTTTTCTCTTGTTTCGGAAACACAAGCTCTTGATTTCTCTTTTGTGGTGAAATTGAAATTATATGAAACACGATTTGAACTTCATTTAGATGAGATATTTTTCTATGAACGACTGCTTACTTACATAATAGCAAAATTACAAAAATCACAAAACTAATTTTAAAAAGATGAATTGATGCCAATCCATCACACTTTTCTTTTTCTTCTGTTTCTGTTTTCATATGCGAAAGACAAAACAAAGAAAACGTCTAGAGATGGAATTTCTTTTAAGATAAAGTTGAGCGGAGTGAGTGGGGGATACATAACATATAATAGTGTTGAAATTGGAGCCGCCGTAATAGTGGACTGTGAAAGGTTTAGCTACCCCATGTGCAATTTCAAGTTCAAGTGCAAGGGACGGCTTCGACTTGTTCTCATGGGATGGGACCCACCACGCCCATTATCTCGATAAGTGTACTGCTCCACTCATCACTGCCCGCCACGTTACCTTTACTATTATTTTATTTGTGTTTCTCTCTTTACTTGCTTGAGCTAGGAAGTGTAAGGTCATTGCTAATTACTAATTATTATAGTGTAACGTAATTATTCTGAAATTATTATATAAAATACAAACAGATATTTTGTTCTTAAATTCACGTAGTAAAGTAAACCCCTTCAACATTATCTTGTTAGTATAAGTTACCTTCTCATCTTTTTAACTTTAAAATCTTTCTTCTCTTTTTGCCTGTATTTTTTTGACTCCAGCTATTTTGTCAGAAGTAGTAGTAGGTTCTAGGCAGGTATATGTCTTTTCATATAGGTTTTATGATCTGACGTTTGTTGGCTTTACATTGATCGGAGGTGTTGCGGGATTCCGAATTCCTATTCTCCATCTGCCCAAAACCTTCAGGGCGTAAAGGAAACAGGAATTTGGAAATAGAACATCTGTTCCACAATCCTATACTGTACAACTATTTCTGCTCTTCCTACATGGAACTTCTGCTCATCTTGAAAACTTTCTTTCTAACCTTTGATGATTTGGTAGCTTTTACATCCTACGTAAGGTACATGTATCTTGGAAGTGACTCTTCCATCTTGTCTAATAACCTTTTGTAGAACATACCCAATTATTTGAAGTGAAAATGCACAAAATTTTGGAACTATGATATTTAAAAGAAACTACTAAATAATTGATTTGAGTTACTTCAAAAACTACAGCCTTATGTATGTTAGTTTACAAATTCTTTGAAGTAAAAACTAGAATATGTTTATATTTGTTACACCTATTTCTTGTATGGTCTTGAAATCCCTAGCCAATACTTCTTCCCTTATTCTCCGATATAACCTGACGATCTTGGACTAACTATACTACTTTAGAAATGACCCTACCTACTTGTGCTCATCCTATTTCTATTCTATCGCTATCCGGTGCTGGATCATTCAACTATTCTTTTCCTTGAAGAACAACAGCTTTTCGTAGGCTTAAATTAATGAAGCACACCCAATCCAATTATAAACTTGTGACTGTCGGGGGTCTACTAAACCTGCCAGCAAAAGTTATGCATCCAATGTTTGCGGTATAAAAACTGTTTTGACTTTGCTTAATTATATTATTTGTTAAGACAACGTAATAACATCATGTAATAAGGTATTTGATCTGATCCATGTGACATATGATACATACATACATACATATATATATATATATATAATATGATGCCAAAGGGTCATAAGGATATATTGTCGGATCTCTGCATTATAAGTATTGTGTTGAACAAGTACAAGTTCAGAATAGTCTTTACATCCCTTCAAAGCAGAGGCAACACTGCACGCACAACACTTGGATATACAGACGATTAATCATCAATTTCATCACGATGAAATTTCTTTTAAATTATAATCCTTGGTTCATCTTTAGAAAGTTACGCTATGCAAAGAAGAATATATTGTTTGGAAAACTAACCATAATCTAATCACCGAGGACGCAGAAAATTTTCAGTTTTCTCATTAGATTTCAACAATTGAAAATTTTGAAAAACATAAATCCTAAAAAGCAAATTGAATCATACTTGACTTGAATTCTTACAAAAACTTTTTTCATATAGTGTCAAACAATAAATTGTCTAAATGTTTAGTCTCAAATGGTATCTACAGAAGAAAAAAAAGCTCAACAAAGAGAAGGCAACAATGCTAGCTAACTTTTGTCTATTTTGTTATATATAGAAAAAAAAAGATACTAGAATTTTCTTTCTTATTAAATAAAAATTTAATTATAATTATAAAATTTAATTTTAATAAGATCAAATATCTCATATTTGATCATTTTCTCCTGTATTCTTCATGGAGAATTTCTTAAATGACCAAATCTTTACATATTGGGTAATTGCTATGTCATTTTTAGTCAACAACATATTATCCATATATAGAATTAGGAAGATGATTTCACTCATAACAACCTTCTTATAGATTTATAATTTATCCATATTTTTTATAAAATCAAACTCTTTGATTGTCTTATTAAAGTGGATGTTCTAGCTTCGTGACATTTGCTTAAGTCTATAAGAGACTTTTGCGACTGACATATTTGATTAGAAAATTTCTTGAATTAAAACCTTTTGATTGTGTAATATAGATATCTTTAAGCAAATTCTTATTGAGGAATATTATTTTGAAACCCATATGCCAAAAATTATAATCATGATAGACAACTACAACCAATATGATCTTAATGGATTTAAGCACAGTTACGAAAACAATATTTTAAGTTTGGAAATTGGGCTTGGCTTGGCCCGGTCTAAAGTTAGCAGGCCAGTCCTATTTTTTAGGCTCGGGCTCGAGCCACACTTGAGACCTGACAGGCAATGACAAAATGATGTTGTTTTGATTTTTTTTTTTAAAATAGTAAATTGGGTCAAGCTCGAGCCACCATTAGCCTGGTCGGGCAGCCCAAGAACAATAGAGCCTCGAGTCAGGCCAAGACCCGAGATGGCACTGCCCCAGCTCGACCCATTTTAATACCTTAAATGTTTCATCAAAATCAACTCCTTTGTTTTTGTTTGTAACCTTTAGCCATTAACCTTCCTTTGTAAGTATGTACATTATCATCCATGTCATTTTTTAAATTAAAAACCTACTAATAGGTGTAGATTATAGTGTGTTTTTTTTAATGTGTTTTAAGTGTTTTATTAGAGGATTACCATGTGTATGGACTTAGAATTGTGTTATTGTTAGTGCTTGCATGTGTTTTAAGGGTTTGATTGGTTTATAGTAAGAATTTGATCTTAATTTTATGTTTTAAGAAGTGTTTGATGCGTTCATAAGTGTATGGAAATAGGAAATTAAAGAAAGGATAAGCAATGAATACATGGAGGCTAGCCACAATCGTGGAAATCCCTATGATCATGATAGGCGAACAAGTATGGTGAGCATGGGAGTCTTTATGATGAACGTGGCCCCATGCACAATCATGACAGAGAAGGAGGAACCATGAAGGCCGCGGTTGTGGGAGCATGGCAATTTTCAACTCACAAGATTTTTGGAATTATGAGGTTTCATAACTATTTTTGGAACAAAATTAAGGGAGGAAGCCATATAAACAATCTTTAATAATTCATTAAAAAATTTCAATCTAGATGTGTCATCTACCTTAAGAACTCTAAAAATACTCCTCTATTTTTATTTTTTTATTGGACGTATTCATATCACGTACTAATTAACAAACTCATTTGTTCTTGATGACTTAAATTTGGGGTACAATTAAGAATAAGAGAAAAGTATTTTGCCTCTTTAATAATCTTTATGATAGAACTTCTGACACTATGGGACAATATAGAAATTAACTCATTTTGAATTTTGTGACTAAGATAATGATGATGAATTTCATGATTTTGAATGCATCTAACATGATCTTGCATCACTATATCAAATTCAACAATTATCTCAATTAATCCCCAAAAATTACCATTACTATCTAGGTAAAGTTTCTCATTGGATCCTCAAAAAGCTAAATTATATTTAGCAAGACATTTCACAATAGAAACTATTCTTATCAAAACTTGTTTTCAATGTTCTTTCTCCTTTACAATTTCTTATTGCAAATCTTTATCAATTGTTTGATTTTTACACAATATTACTCCTAATTCATTTTAAGTTCTCACGTTGGTCATTTGCTCAAAACTATTCTCATTTTCTTTAAGTCTCTCACTTCCAATCTCTAAATCCATTATTTACTAATGCATTTTGTTTGCTATTAGATTAGAAAAACTGACAACAAAATCAATATACTTTATCTATATGTTTAGAGTAAACCGATTATTTTCTATCGTTAATTTCTCCATTACTAAATTTCTAGAATAATAAAAATTTGAAAAATGTCGAGAGTTATTGTCTAAAGGAAACACAAATTCAAATCTCTTACAGACCATTTTTCAACTAAAATGTCTCTTACTTTGCTGTCAAGATTCTCCCAATTTTTAAGATCATAAATATCCATTATAGGAAATAGTTGCTCACTTGCCCTTAAATTTTTCAAATTGGATGCATTTGATAGATGATCGTGCTTACCCAAATTACTAATATCCTCATGAATATGAATCTTATGACTTAAACTTCCTTTATGTTTTTCAAAATTACCTTCACCTAATTGCTTATGATTTTTATCAGAGGAGCCTACTCTTTTAATAAATTTATTAATTGTTCTACTTGTTTTTTTCCTCCTTTTTTCATTTTCAGATAACTGCTTTTTAGGCAACATCATATAAACCAATTATAACATAACTACACTATAAAAAGCACAAAAAGAACCTGTATAAAACTAGAAGAAGTACGCAGGCATAACAGAACACCAATAGCTCAACAATATATCACAAATATATATCAATGGTATTATATACATGACAGAGGAAAAAATAAAGAGCAAAATTTAATATCCTATATTAAAAATAAAAAACAAAAAAACAAACTTTTATGATAAAAGCTATCAAATTTAAAATCTAATTTTGATTTATCAAGTAATTTTAAAACATAAAAAATTAACGGTGATTTACTTTTAACCAAAGAGAATAGATATTGAAATTACAATTGATGTAATCATGATGATGGTAATAGTTCTAAGAAAAAGAGAAATCAATTCTCTTCAGTTTATCCTTCAAAGTCTCCTAGTCTAGATGGATTCACTGCATTATTCTTCCAACGTACATGAGATATCACAGGTTAGCTCTTTATTGAAGCAGTACTGGAGTTTTTTGAATCTACCAAAATGCTTTAGGTCATCAATCATTCCTTTATATGTTTGGTCCCTAAAAAAACAAATCCTAGTCAAATGCGAGACTTTAGACCTATATCTTGCTGCTCTACTCTATAAGGTGATTTAAAAAATTCTAGCTGAGTGCCTAAAGGTAGTTCTTTCGACTATTATGAATCCTGCATAAAGTGCATTTATTCCTGAAAGAAATATGGGAGATAACATTCTAATGTTACAAGAGCTACTGAAGGATTATCATTCAGGTAAGAAATTACGAACTTTTTTTTATTAAGATTGATTTTTTAAAAGCTTCGATAAAGTTATTTGAAACTTTATTCAGGCATGTCTTAAAGCATTGCATCTTTCATTCAAATTTGTCAATGGATTACGACCTGTATTAGTACATCTTCATTGAGTATACTTGTGATACCATCCAAGCTTGCCAAAGAGATTAGACAAGGTAACCATTTATCGGCTTACTTGTTTACTCTTATTATAGTGGGATTATCTAGACTTTAAAATAGGATGCTTCCTTACAACGGTGGATTCCACGTTCACTATAAATGTAAGGAACTCCACCTTACTCACCTATTATATGTAGATGACTTGCTTTTATTGCCTGGTTCTGATCCCGCTTCAATTAAAAAATGATGCATGTGCTTGATCTATTTGAGAAATTGTCTGGACTTAATCATAATTCAAAGAAAAGTTGCTTCTATACTTTAGCTGATGTGAGAAACTTTGTGGAAATTAAAAGAATCATTGGACTCCAACATTGTTAACTCCTTTTCACTACCTGGGGGTTCCAATTATGGCTTCAAAGCTGAAGTTTAGAGACTGCTTACTTATTGTAGAAAAGATGAAGTCCATAATGATGGCATGACATAATTGATTCCTCTCTTATGCAACTCGATTTACACTCATCATTTCAGTACTTACTAGTCTTCATCTGCATTAGGTCGCTCATATTGCTTTACCTCATAAAGTAATTAAAGAGTTGGACTGGATAATGAAATCCTTTCTTTGGTTAGGACAAGTTGGTAACTATATGAATGCTTGAGTTAAATGGTGTGAGGTTATAAAGCCTAAAAACAATGGTGGTATCAGAATTATCTCAATCTCTAATATGCAACAAGTTTTAATGTACAAGAGATTATGGCGAATATACGCAGACAACAATGCGTTATGGACAAAATGGATTCACGAATTCTATTTGAAATGTGTTAATTTCTGGCAGGTTGAATATTCAGGGGATGGTTTTTAGATGCTAAAACAAATGATGAAGTTACATGAATTTATTTATCCTCACGTCCAGCACACTATCAACAATGGTGAGAAGACCTGGGTATGGTTTAATAATTGGTTAAACATTAGCCCCCTTGCTCATGCTACTTGTTTTAAAAGGCTTCGAAATCGAATGGCATTAAACCTTAAGGTTTCTTCACTAATAGAGAATGGTGATTGGCAGGGATACTTCTGAGGCTTTCATGAACTTATGCCTCATCTTCTCATCTTGCTACGAAAGATACTATCTCCTGGAGTTTAACCTGAATGGGTTTTTTTAAAACAAATCTTGCTATTGACTTCTGTTTGATGATTCCAAAGTAATTCTATGGTTTTCTCTTCTATGGCATATCATTATCAGTCCTAAAGCAACCTTCATTACAAGGCTTGCAATAAAAAATGGGTTAAAAACTTGGAAGTAATGGCACGGTAGAGCTGACGACTTGTGTTTATTATGTAATATGTCAACTGAGGAGCGTGATCACCTCTTCTTCTTTTATAGCTATTCTAAGGCTATCTAGAGTCGACTCCTATTTTATCATTGCATTCTGATAGACATGATTGGCCAAATGTACTGCGGTGGATTATCGGTAAAACCAAGAAGGGAACTCCTAATGTTACTCTCTATACGACAACTTTCACCATAACCATCTATAAGATCTGAAATGAAAGAAATCGATGTAGGTTTATTGACAAGAAGACAAATATCGGTTGGCAGACTAAATAATTAATCATATCAGAGCTAGTATATTGGCTAAACAAGCACATCATTCCCTCTCCTTGGGCATGAATAACAGATGACAATTGTGATTCAATGATCTTAATTATGATCTAGTTTTATAAGCTTCACTTCTTGAATCCTTTAGATACTTTGTAATCTAACATTAGGCTTATCTAGCCTTGAACTCATTATTTTTGATAATGGTGTAATAGTTTTATCTAAAGTAATATACCATTCAATTTATAAAAAAAAGATATATGGAGAAGTTATAATTATCTTATAATCCAATTTTAAAAAAAGATATATGGAGAAGTTATAATTATCTTATAATTCAATTTAAAAAAAGATATATGGAGAAGTTATAATTATCTTATAATAAATATATATTTTAAAATAAACATAATAAATCATAATACAGTTGAATTACATTTTATCTATTGTAAAAAAAAAAGAGAATTGATTTTCTAAACAAAAATAAGAGTTTTCAATGTAACTATATTATAATGAATTAAATATTAAATAAGTTTAAAAATTAATTAAGTAATTTATTTTAATTTTATATCAATTTTATTAATAATATTAATAATATTTTTATATTTTATTTAAATTAATAATTAAATAAATACTATAATATAATATAATGAATTTTTAAATCTCAAGTAATGATGGTTGTTGGATAAAAAAAACAAAAGTTGTTATACTAATTCTTAAAAAATACTAAAGCTTTTATGCTTTAGGTACCTAAAAAAATTTCACTGCAACTATCATCTTTGTTACCATCAAAGTCATATCATCCATTAAATAAGCATTTGTGAAAAAGTTAAACATGATTTAGTGAATTGGTTATTAAGTATTATTGTATTTTTTTGCATTATCCTAATGTTATAGTAACTTTTTTATCGCCAAAGTTACCTCAACCAGTTTTATTTATTTTTATTTACAAATAGTTTCCTTTCTAAAATAGAATTACAAATAAGAATAAAATTCCCTAATTGGTGTCAGTCAAGCTCTCTGATTGGTATAGGACTTATGCATATTTTCTTATACAAATTTTGGTTTTCATTCTTTTTGAATAAAAAATTATAAATCGATAAGTAATAAAATTATTCCTTTTTGTATTTATTTAAAATTATATCTCTATTAAATTTTAAAAGGATACGAACATAGAACTTTTTATAATAAATACTTTATGTCAAGATATGATAATTTATTTATTATGAAACTTAATTAATAAGAGGGTCATAATTTGTAATTAATCTTGACTTAAGCAATGTTTTTTCTACAAAACTTTGATTTTTTGTGTTCAAATAATTTCCTAATACAGAATTATGAATAAGAATAAAGCTTCTTAATTTTTGTCGTCTAAGTTAAAATAAAGCTCCTTAATAATAATTTTGATGAAGTAATGTGATTAAATAATTAAAACATAAAGGAAAGTAAAAATAATCAATGACATTAAATGAAAATAAGATAAACTGTCTTGATACATATTCAGTAAGTTGAAAATACAAAAAAAAAAATAATAATTTACGTTTAAATTATCACTCAAAAGTTAGAAATATGAAAATCTTTTGCGATCAATTCTTGTGTTGGGATATCTTAAATTCATAGGTTGATGGAATTAGAGAAGTTAGAGAGTAAACTACAATCAAATGCTTGAAAGAAATTTATAAATAGATTAACATAAAAGGTTAACGTTAAAACTTATAGAAAGAATAAAAAGTTAAGGTTAAATTGGAAGTTAAAACAACACTCTTACTGAAAGAAATTAAATGTTAAGAGCATCTTTCACCGACAACCATTAATTTTGACTAATTTTGCTGGATAAGAGTGAGCCCTATTTTGCTCTTGATTTTGACCATAACTCTCGAATTGACACATATACTGCAATGCCCCTTGCTTTGTATCCTTCAATCACATGCCACATTTCCTATTTCTTTGCATGGTTGCTCTCAACTACTAGGACATCGTGATACATGTGTAGTGCCCCTTTATGAGGGTGGATCCCGGGATGTGTGCTTCCTACCCTTGCTAAAGGCTGAGCTTGGATAAGTGCTAGCTAATAAGGGATGTCAATGAGTCTGCCATGAGCTAATCTCACCGATTAAAAAAATTATTTTTTAAAATTAAAAATATACAACAACACACAATGTACGTTAGTCAACCCGAATGTGTATATCTTCACAGACGTTGAAATTTTAATTAAGATATTTGGTTACAAATTACAAGAAACATAAGTGCTTATTTATCTGTTGAATCATGGCTTATCTTATAAAATTGGGTCCACTGGTCCAATTAAGTTTAGGAACTCCACTCCACAGGCCTGCTATACACTGTATCTCCGGAAAAAAAAAATGCTTGGAACCTAACCTACCGTCCAAATACTAGTATTAGTGATTGGAGGAAGCTTGGGAATGAAACAGTGAGTTTAATAAGAGTTATTAAGTTAAATTATCATTTTTTAAGATCATTACTTTCAGCTAATCAAGAATAAGTTACCTCGAATGGGAACCATATCCTAAGAATTAAATGGAAGAAATGATTTATAATCTATTAAAAATTTCGGTATCAATTATTCTCAATTTGGAGACCGTCTACTCTTAATTCTTATCTTTTAATAAAATGTAAAACTACTTATTAATTTGGAACCGAGGTCCAAGAGTACTCGATGGGTCATTAGATTGTAACTAATTGCTATGTTCTTGTAAACCATAGACTTACTATGTAAAGATTTATATAAAACTTTAATTAATCTCTTTAGCTTTCCACGAAAGTTTAAGTTAGATGCTTGCTTCCCTCTGATTTTATAGAATTGGTATTATAATTCAAGTTAATCGCTTATGTATTACTTTTTTAAGTTCAACTTGCAACCGACAACTTTGGACCCTACCGATCTCTATCTCCATTCAGTATGCACGAAATAAGATAGTCAGCTCTTCCCAGTAATAAATTAATTGACATTTCGTTAATAAAATCAAATTATTACAAACGTTGACGGGATGGAGTGTACTTGATCATGTGAAGCACATCATACCTTTTTTTTTTTTTTTTTCTGGAATTCTTTCATCCTTCGTTGTTCAACCTCTTCCTCGTTATAGGTACTTGATGGGCCGGCATCCTGTTTGTGGCTTGCACGTAGGGAATCGTCTTTTACATCAAACACTTGGGTGTACATAAATTGCACTCTACGCAGGTTCTAATGCCACAGCTAAAACCTGACAATTCAAAACCATGTCGTCACTCGAAGCATATGTCAAAGTTGACGAAAATGAGCAAGCAAGGCTCGAGGCTTGTCGAAGAACCAGAAAGAGAATCACCATTATAAGCCTCTCTTCTATGCTCTTAGTAGCCATCGTCGTCGGAGCCGTCGTAGGGACTGGTGTCTTCGGCAAGAATCACATTAATAACGATGCCCATCAAGCCAAATCCATATCCACGGCAGTCAAGGCTGTGTGCGACGTTACACTGTACAAAGATTCTTGTTACAACAGCCTCGCCCCTGTGGCTAAGTCGGGTCAGCTTAAACCAGAAGACCTTTTCAAGTTGTCCATGCAAATGGCTTTTAACGAATTGTCAAAAGTGTCTCAACGTTTGCGAAATGATGCGACGTTATCTGGTAGTGTCACCGAAAATAAGACAATTTCTGAATTGGGAAATTGCAGGGATCTGCTGAGCTTGGCTATGGATCATCTGAATAATTCGTTGTACCACACTGGTGGCAATGTTTTAGATGCTGTCGATGATCTCCGAACTTGGTTAAGTTCTGCGGCTACTTACCAGCAGACGTGCATCGATGAACTTGAAGATGGGAAGTTAAAGACTACTCTTCAAACATATCTCCTAAACTCCTCCGAATTAACTAGCAATAGCCTTGCCATTATCACTTGGATTTACAGAGTTGCAAGCCCGATGAAGATGAGACGTTTACTTAATTACAATACTAGAGACAAGACACCAAAATGGTTTCACCCAAAAGACAGGAAACTGCTTCAAAGTTCATCAGATTTCAAGAACAAGGCTGATGCTGTGGTGGCTAAAGATGGCACAGGCAAGTACAAGACCATAGGAGCCGCCCTTAAATCTGTGCCTGATAAAAGCAGCAAGAGGTTCGTAATCTATGTGAAGAAAGGTGTGTACGATGAAAATGTACGCGTAGAGAAGTCGAAATGGAATGTTATGATAGTTGGTGACGGTATGAATACGACGATAGTGTCCGGGAAACTCAACTTTGTTGAAGGAACTCCCACTTTCTCAACGGCTACGTTTGGTAAGATAATCTGCATGCAGTACACGATGACATATACTATATAAGACATGATAATTATATTGAAGAGAACAAATTAACATTGCTTTTTTAGTAAGTTCTTCCATTACATCATAGTGATGTTAATTAAAATTATTATTAAAATAGGTTAATTCAACTTCTTCACAAACTAAAATTTGACGTCTGCGACAACAATCTAACCTCATTTTATTATTTCAAAAAACAATCCCTAAAAGAATGCAAGTGAGATAGGTCTTGAGATTCTATAAATGCTACTACAACTTATCATTGTCTCCGTGCTTGGTCTTAACATAGTTTCTGTACTTGTTATGTCCAGCGGTTTTTGGCAAGGGTTTCATAGCTCGAGACATGGGGTTCAGGAACACAGCTGGAGCAATCAAACACCAAGCAGTAGCCTTAATGTCAACTGCTGATCAATCCATATTCTACAGATGCAGGTTCGACGCTTTTCAGGACACACTCTATGCACATTCCAACCGTCAGTTCTACAGAGAATGTGACATATACGGAACAGTCGATTTCATATTTGGAAATTCAGCGGTTGTTTTCCAGAATTGCAACATATTTCCTAGACAACCTTTGAATGGCCAGAAAAACACCATCACAGCCCAAGGCAGGTTTGATCCCAACCAAAACACCGGAATATCTGTTCAGAATTGTACCATTATGCCATTTGGAAACTTGAAATCTGTCCAAACTTACCTCGGACGACCTTGGAAAAGTTACTCCACCACTATTTTCATGCAGTCAATGATGGGAAGCTTGATTGATCCTAGTGGATGGTTACCGTGGACTGGTAACACAGCTCCTCCTACCATATTCTATGTTGAATATCAGAACTTAGGGCCTGGTGCTTCCACAAAAAAGAGAGTGCATTGGAAGGGTTTAAAAACTAATGTCGCCAATAAAGTGGTAACTCAATATACGACAAAGTCATTCATACAAGGGGGCAAGTGGATCCAGGACACAGGAACGACGTATAAATATGGTCTCTGAGTATATAGTACGTTAGGATTGACCTGAGGACATGGTTCTTGAGTTCCTATTTTGATAATTTGGTGTGAAATTTTGATGCTCTTTTGCCTTTTTGTTGAATTTGCAGATAATACTGATTCAAACATTTCAATTGAAGCATTGATTGATTGATGGAAACAGGATACTTTGAATAAGGCATGGTCACATACCAAAACAAACCTTTGTAATGTTACTGCAAATTAATGTGTATATTTAAGGAGGAAAAAGTTCCAGATTTAAGCTATATATGCAAGGGAAAGTGGCTAATTTTCGGTTAAATCAAGAACCTTCTTTGTATTTTCATACTGAATATCCACTTATATATGTGAGGTGTCTGCCATGGTGGCTTATGTTTTCTTTGCGCCAATTCTTGCCTTTTCTTAAATGTAAAAAGTTGCATTCAAAGAAACACTTTAAAAGGTGACCACAAGGTTTAAACAAACAAGATAAAGCATATTAGAGGCAAGGAGCTAGAATACTCTAGAGTAACAATAAGGCTCATAAGCTAGAACACAACCTGATCTAATGAGCTAATGAAGGCTTCACTTGATTGTTAGATCTGTATCTAGATCATTATTAATTTGTTTGATTTTCCCGATCCAATTGAAAAGGTTTTGGATCAAAATTGTTATATCCTGCTATACATTTCTATAGAATATGTTGATGGAGGCTATTTTGAATAAAGTAACATCACCTTTACTAGGGGGAAAATCTTTAATGCTCATTTAATTATATTTATCCATTAATTTTCATCAGAGTGTAAATTCTGAAGTAGCAGAATGAGGCATGAAAGATATCCTATATAGAGGTTATGTAATTGCTAGTTTGCTATAGATACCTAAGATATTCTTGAAGTAGTTGAAAGCTGGGTGTTTGAGCCTACCTGATTTTGTGTTAACAACTCTATAGCAATTTGCCAGGGATCCTATTTTACTGGTTTTACGGTTGGTCAATGTAACATTATGGAAGAATTTAGTATTTCTATCTTCATCCTTAGGCCATTAGACTCTAGATTTTTTTTAGCAAGAAGTTTTGAGCTTGCTGTTCCTCTTATGTATTTTTAGATCTTTCTTCTCCATCCTTAATAGCTTTTAATTTTCTCATACATTTGTATGCCTTAAAACCTTCCAAAAGAGTATTCAACCCTTCCATGATAGATTCGTCATAGTTTGGGAGTTTTATAAGATAAATATTGAATTTGAAACGATTATTGAATTTGAAACGATCTTTCCCCAAACCATTGAAAGAGAAGGTAGGCATCTGATCACCTGTTCCGAAATCGCTGTTCTTTTGTTGTTCCCTTATTAAAATGTCGACGTTCTAATTAAAACAAACCTCTCGGCTTTCCTAAGCCAAGCCGATGCTCCTCATTCTTTTCATTCATTCTTCCCGCTTCACTTCTTTGATCTTGCGCCCATCTTCTTAACTCTTTCTATCCTCTTTTGCGTTGATTCTGCTCTTTACGGCGACACCATTTGTGTGGAACAGAAAG
>JANIPN010000005.1:52735333-52746752 GCA_027478595.1 Erythroxylum anguifugum
TGTGTACACGGGTTAGGTTGTGATAAATACACCGTGCACGTAATTTCTGTCTAGGAGGTCGGGTTTTAAGTGGGACCATTTGTGACCCCTCCGCCCTTTCCTGGGATTTTACGCGGAATGATAATACTGTCTTAGGAGTCCGTTTGGCGGTCTTTCCTGGATATTACCGAATCGGTTCACTTCACTAGTTATTTACCTTAAAGGGAAAAATTACCCGATTTTCCCAACAATACAATCTTTCTTCATAAAGTTGTTCAATTAAGGAAAAATCAGAACATGATTACTTAGGGTGGTAGAATGGCTACTTCTCAAGAGTACCTCTCAAAAGTTACTTTTGATTATTTAAGTAAAGCTCTAGGAAACAAGGATAACTCAAATTCCCCCCTCCCTAATCCTTTATTCTATACACAATTTTAGAGGATAGTGCTACTTCACTTTCACCATTGATAATGTAGAAAAGGTTGTATTATGTATAAGTTTGAACAAATCACCAAGTCCTGATGGTTTTAATGGTGAGTTCTTTTAAAAATCCTGGCAGTCGATTAAGGATGTAATCACACAAGTTGTCCTTCTTCAGGGGCCATTTTCTTAAAGAGTTTAATAAGACATTCATATGTCTTATCCCAGATATTCCTCCTCCTTCATCCTTAGATGACTTTAAGCCTTTAAGTTGTTGAAACTTTATTTATAAAGTCATTTCAAAGCTCCAATAGAAGAAATCCATAAAACCCCTTATTAATGAAACTCAAGTAGCTTATATTAAAGGAACGGATATTGGAGATAATACTGCTCTAATGCAAGAAATTTTCAAGAACTAAAGAAGCAAGACATCTCCTCAGATATATGCAATCAAGGTTAACTGCAGGTCTTCAAATTTCCAAAAACATCATTAGGTTAAGTGCCTTACTACGCTAGCCTATAGCTTATTGGTGAATGAGATACCAATCCTATTATCAAAAGGGCTGAGGGGATTAGAAAAAGAGATCATGTTTCCCCTTATCTATTTGCTAAAAAAATGGGGTTTGTGTAGCTGCAGAATATATAACTTATTAATGCCAGAATGTTCAAGCCGAGATGAAGTAATAACCAGTACAAGAAAGTAACAAACCAACATTACAAGAAATAGATGTATGAAGTTGGAGTTTAAGTGCTAGCATTTTTTCGGGAAGAGAGGTTTCTAATGAGAACTTATAACTAGTTGTAGACTAAGAAATATGGACTATACTAGATTTTGAGAAAGATCAATTTACCATTTCGATCATTAGAGTAACATTTCTCTATAAACCTATCAGATAGTACAAGAATGTCTCAATCGAGAGATAGAATTTTTAATTCACCAAGTGAAGGAGACTAATGTAAGATGCTTAGTAGATGAATTATTGGAGAGGGTTGAGCGTCATAAGTTCGATTGAAAGGTCCATGTCCCAAACTAGCATGTCAGTTATAAACGATCGTAACAAGATATTGGCACAAGTATAACTTTAGAGTTACACTTCTCTCTTATTTTGATCTTCCACCCATCGGGTGCTATATACTCCTTCTAGAGGATATGTCGAAAATCTGTTTCCCTAAACTCGTCGTGCAATCGGTTTTTTTTCCTCTTATATATATATATATGAAAAAAAGAGTTATGCTTACCTCTATAGCCATAAAACAACTCATTGAATTTTAAAACATATTACTATAATAATTTATTTTACTATATTTAATAAAAGTTTTATTTAAACTTTATATGAAAAGTCATTTCAATTTACAAATTTTTAGTTGAAATCCATGTTATTATTTACCCTTTTCGTTTCATTATTTAGTTCAGTATATCAGAAAATATTTTAGATTATATTGAGTAAATAGATCTTTTAAATTTAAATAATTCAAATAATTTAACCATATACATCTACATTTATATAGGTCATTTCATATAAAACCAATTGCGCCACAATGTTTTTCTTCTTCTTTTTTTAGTCTTAGCCCAGGGTATCTACCGGCGGACCCAGTGACTAATCCCTTCGCTGGTTTGTAGGCACCTCACAGGGTGGGACAACTGGCCCAACAATATTTTTCTTTATATTATGCTAAATTTCATTTGAATAAAATTTATTTTGCATATATCACATGCAAGTTTTTGACATTTTGTAGCAGCTTCCATATACTACAATAACCTGTTTTACTAAAATAAAAAAAAATAAGATTAAGTACATAGAGTCTCTTTGTAGTTTGAATTTCTTATTTAAAACTCCTTTAATCATAATTCATTAATTTTTAATCAAATTTGTAAATTATGTATTATTAAAATTAATATATCCTAATATGATGTCGTTTTGAAGTTACAAATTGTCTAGTAATTAAACAATATTATATGAGGGTAAATAATAATTTCTAAAATATAATGATTAAAATAAAAAATTAAATCACAATAGATTCCAACACAATTAACTCATAAAAATATATGTTTTGCTTATAATGTTTATTGCATTTGCTGCATGGTTTGGTTGTCAAGCTCCTGCACTCAGGTTGGAGCATGCACAACCTTATAGTGCGGTTGAAATATTGTTAGTCCAGCCGATCTAAAGCCTCTGTACTTTCGTTTTAGGATTCACTGCTATGCGCAAATTGGTTTTGGATTTTAATACGCTGGTTTATCAAAGTAGGGTAAAACGAGACGTGAAAATTTTGAAACCAAAATCTTAAAAGAATGGATTTGGAGAATCCAGGCTCATAATCATATAGGCTTTCAGATGTAAATTAACTAGTTCATCCAAATGGGGAAGAAAAAAAAAAAAGAGTTTCTCACAGCTTGACAATGGCAAAAAGCCTGTACAGTATAGGCCTAGTCTAGAGTTCACCCATGAGAATGGCCCTCCAAGGAATATTTCCCATTCTGCAGGTCGATATGATGTTCAATTTGATGGTAGCTATGTTGGTCGGTTCATTAGTACCTGCCAATCAAAGTAAGATTATGAAATGAAATTGGAGACAGAGTCAGCGACACACGTTTTGCATTCTGTTTCCAGCAGTCACTAGTACAGGATGCTAAAATCATTAAACAACTCACCTTCCTATATATTGCAACCAAAAAAAACCAATTATCTTCTACTTAAAGGCAATCGCTGTTCACTTGCAACTCTTATGTTAAAGCCTAACGATCCCTTCTTTGACTCAGCTTCAGGAACCTCTACATCCACCAGAAATCTTCCACATACAGGCCGGTGATCAGAAAACCGAGACTCCCAACGCACATAGGCAATTTGCCGTATTCCCCCACCACACCAAAGTATTCTGTCGCACCTGGAAATCTCGGATATTCAAGAACCATAGCAAACTGTGTAGTTTAGGAAAATATGGACAAAGAAATGGCAGCAATGGTACCAAGCTGGATTTCTTCTTTTTGTTTTCTTTTCTATTCTTTCCCCTGCATATAAATCTGAATTGTAAGAGTACTTGTAGGTAGGTGCAAAGAAGATCTTTCCCTCCTTCCATCCCCTGAACACACGTCCTGCTTCCCTTTCTATTTTCAGCTGTCAAAACATGTTTTTGGAATGATGATAGAAAAGCCCAACCTAGGCATGTATACCTATGAAGACAAACTATCAAATTGCAGAGCTTTGACTTGCACAAGATTTTAATCCAAGCACTAGTCTTTTTGTTCACAGGAATGAATTTTAACCGTCCATATTTAATGTATATGGTAACAACCCTGTGAAAAAAGAAATCAGCCTCCCCATATAAGTAATTCTAAACCAGAGATCATCTCTTTTTGGTCAAAAAAATACATAAAATAATGTGATCGTCTTTGAAACTTTTCTCAATGGACACATCATAAATTACTTTGCAAAGAATGGAATACATTCCGTTGCTCAGTTTTCTGTATTCAAACATAATAGCCATTATTCTATTTGATTTAGAGCATTGTACCTGATCTTTGTCAAAAAGTGCATCCCAGTCCTGCTGCTCGAGAAGTTTCCGAGTCTCAGAGTAGCTCAAGGCTATTCTATAGTTCAAGTCCCCTAACCATATGATGCGACTAGGGCCAATTGTTCAGCTAGAAATCAGGTTTAACAGAAAAGGCAGAAGAAAAGAAAATGCAACTCTTCATTCAAAGATTTCTGAAGGGCTTACTCATGTTCAATTATTTTTTCAGGAACTCGACTATGTGGTGATTTGCAAATTCTTGGAAATTGTGTGTTCTTCAGGATCTCTATGACATCCGAATTTCTCCTATGCTCATCTCCTTCTTTCTCACCTGATGCCAAGTGACTGCACACAAAGCAGAAACTTGTCTGATAGAAAGACATGCTAACAGATATACATCCCTGCAACAAGACAATCAACTCTAAATTAGAGATCAAAATAGTAGATCAAAGAGAAAGTCTTAAATGATTAACATGAATGATCCAGAGACACAAAATTTTGTATGATTATATATCTCGATAATACCTTGTTTCCAAGGTAGCCCATGATTCCACGACCAACGGAAGAGATTCTCAAGTGACTTATATGTGGAGCAAGGTCTCTCTTCACCCAGATTGTAAGAAAAATTCCGACCATTTGTTTTCCAACTATAAGGCTGTACTTCATCTGATCAACACCAGCAGGGGTGGGGATTTCTGAAGATACATAACTGCTGAGTCCATCATCCTCCTCCTCAGATGAGAAATCTTCTTCAGTTATGTTAGTTTGTGGACACCAAAGACAATATTCCTTGCTAGACTTTTTTTCTAATATTGGAGAACAATTGCAAGCTTTCAGCCGCTTTCGACTCTCTGTCCTGAAACTTTTGCAGATCTTTCTAAGAGAAGGCTTCTGGAAGAGAATTGATTTTAGAGATCTCGAAGACACATTGAATGATTCATTCAATGACTGATTTATTAAAGCTAGCCATTTGGCAGCAGGCTCATTGTCTTCTACCACAAGCACATTTCCAGCATTTAAGGGAACTATTTCCTGAAAACTGCAGTGAGAAAAAGGGTGGGAAGAAAGAAAGCATAATCAAATGTTTATAGAAAGAATTTTTAGTAGAAAATAACATGAAGGGGATTGTATTGAATAGAATTTTGTTATTCAGCACAACAATTGGAATTAAAACTCTTCTCTTTGAGATGAAATAAACCAGTCTATGTACCATGCAACTTCAAGCAAGCATTGAAATTGCAGTCTTACAGAAAGTTCACATTCCATCAGATGAGAAAACACAAGGAAACAGATCAACAACAGAATTAATTGTTAAGTATTTTAGCTAGCTCATGCTTGAGAAGGGCACATAGTAATATAAGGCAAAAACAAGAAAGTCTTTTATCGTGGACTTCAGTCAAATCTTTCAGTCAAAAAAGATGGAAGGAGAGAAAGAAAGGTAGAATACCCCAAAACATATACGTCTGATGGATTGTGAACCTGAAGAAAATTGTCCAGATTGAGGCCATCATGTGGTGATTTACCTCCTACATTCCATGTCGCCACAAAAACTCTAGGCAAGGAGGAAAATTGATAAGAAATTTTATTTCCTATTCCATGAGTAATAAAAATGAAGAGTTAAGTGATCAACTGTTAAAAAGGATGATGATTTAAGAAGTGGGTAGTCATTAAAGTGTCACCTGAATGACTGAGATTGATTGATTGGC
The DNA here is from genome assembly GCA_027478595.1 of Erythroxylum anguifugum. Lineage (NCBI taxonomy): Eukaryota > Viridiplantae > Streptophyta > Magnoliopsida > Malpighiales > Erythroxylaceae > Erythroxylum > Erythroxylum anguifugum. The sequence continues at coordinate 52,740,949 of JANIPN010000005.1, forward strand.
ATGGGAACAGTGAAATTGTTCAAAAATAAAGACTCAAGTGCTGAATCAGAATGCTCTTCTGCAAGTAGAAAGAAGCAGAGATAAATGGTAATAAGAAACACAAGGAAAACGATGCAAAAACAATACCACTCAAGACCACGGCTCAATAGGCTAGGAAAAAAAGTTTACAAATTGCTGGTGGTAGGTGCAACATCCGAGCAGTCCTCACACTCTAGCACTTGTATTAAAACAGATAAGAAGTACTTATAATAGGAAAGGAACTGGAAGATAAGAAACAAACACCCCAGTTGAGTCACAGAGAAACAGAGAATAGAGATATTGTTCAATCCAGCATTGTATAAGGGTTCAAAAATGAATGTATTCCCATTGTTGGAGCAAATTGCAATTATATTCTTTATTTCACATCAACTACTGCTACGCTTCTCCTTGACCAAGCCTTTTTGAAATCGTAATCTCTACATGATTTGCTTATAAAATTAAAATTTATTTGGGAACAGTGTAAAGGTACAAAGATAGTTTCATGAAAGGCCAAAAGTATCTCATTCCTAACCCAAATAAAGGAAAGGAATGGCATTTTTATATTAATTAACTAAAAGATAAATTCCGTTTATAAGGATCTTCCCCTGATAAAGGGACGATTCTTTTCACACCATTGATAACTAAATGGAAACATTGAAAACAAGAAAATTTCCATTAAACAGCAATGTCATAGCTCATACCGCAAGAATCAAGTGAAGATTTCTTCTCTTTCCTCCCATTTCCATCCTTTGACCAGAAAAATCTCTCTAGAAAAGACTGTAAAATGCAACAGAAGAGCAAAAACCAGAAGTTAAAAGAGAAATTCAACTAGCTTTTGGATAGAACCTCGAGATGAATGGTGGATGTCATAATGATTCTATGGTGTAGATGTCACAGATATGTATTATAAAAGCCAATATTCCGCCGACGGATGGCCCAATGGATGCTTTAGAGAATATCAAAAGGGGAAAAGAAAAGAATCGATACAACCAGAAACCAACCTTGCTTTTCTGGTCTTGATTCCTTAATGTCATGCCTGAAGAGACTTTATTGTCGACAACCTCAACGATCTAAATCCTAGACCTTCAATTTTTTATTGGAAAACAGTCATTGCATTAGAACAAGCCAGTTACGAAGTCTAATGATTCAGTCAATCGAAGATTAAATCCACATCTTTTCAGCAATCAAAAGGACATGAACACCCAAAAGAAATAAATAAAACGCAAGAATGGAACCAAAACGAAAATCAAACCCAATAACCATAATCAGAATTACCCAGAAAGGAAAATCAAAATGCAACATCTAAGCACGTGTGACGGCTGTGGCAAAAAGTCAACCTTCTTGGCTGATATCTGCCATGCTTTCATCCAGTAAAAGGATTGACAGGCAACGAAACCAGAAAAGGATAAAAGGAACCTGAGTATTCCCGTCCTAAAACTGCCAGCTATTTATTACTGACGTCCAAATTGCGGTCTTCACCGGTCTGACGGTACCAGTATGATAAATAAAACAAGGGGGGGAATAATATGGACATATTGATTTAAAAAAATTTGGAAAGATTCGATTCTTGAGGGATTATGATTGTTTTACATGCGCATATTATCTTGGTTTCTTTTCTTCCTCTTATTTTTATACTTTTGTACGTTTTACAAGCTCCTTTCTTGGTCCGTTTCTTTCCCAATTTTCGAAGTTTCCGAAGTGGGTTCCTCGTGAAAATCAATCATAAAAAAGGAAATAGTCAAAGCTGAGGTTCTTATCTTAAATGTCCTCAAGAACGTAACTTTGGGGTTCTATAGAGAAAAGGTGTAGTTTCTAATACCAAAAATAAGTTAATAAAAACCCTCAAAACCCGACCCAAAAAAAAAAAAAAAGAGTATATTTTGTTGGTATTCTTTGAGACTGGACCGAAGAAAAAAAAAGTTATCTGCTTTTGTTCTACTTCTGTTATGTAAAGATTGTTCCATCCTTAAGAGGGAAGTCGAAGAACTTTGAAGCAGGAAGAAGGGGAAAAAAGGACGCGAGATCCTCTGTTTCTAAAGTTGGTGTGCCCTTTACTTTAATACAATCTCAGTCGTAGAGTATTCCATTCCATTCGTGTTCCGAAAAAAAGGTGGCTTGTTTTCTCGGTAAATAAGGGGGCGTGGAGCCCACGTCCTATGTGTTAGTGTGGAGACACGAACAGATGTAAAAGTGAAGAAAGTGTTTCCTGGTTTCTAGTAGGGGCGTTGTTCCCAGGAAGGATGTGCTGGTCTTGTCTTGGTCCCAAGGTTTGGACCAGCACCAGCGCCCGTCTCTTTCTCACGTCTTCTTCTTTTTTACACTTTTAAATTTCTCTAATTGCAACGTAGAAAAATAATTGTGTAGACATTGATAACCATTTACCTACTATCAACCGATTTACCTTCCATCACCTTTGTCCTAACCATTTCCGGCTAAGCCCACCTGACTGCTTACACTTAAAAAAGTAAAAATTAGCTATAATTTGAAAACAAAAAATAATGATAGAAGAAATTTAAAAAGAAATTAGGCAGTCGAGCGTTGTCAATCAAAAACAGTAAACGTTGAATGATGAGTTTATTATTACAAAATGGGGGCCAAAGACAAGACAACCTCTGCTAAGTTGAGATTTCTCGTCTTGTGCTTCGAAACTTTTGGGGTTCTAGTCTTGTGCTTCGAAACTTTCTGGCGGTCAAAGCTTTTTTACTTTCCGACGACAAGGGACCTCTTTGATTTAGTTAATTGCATTGAGCATCACATCAAAAGTTTGACGAAAACAATTGCTTTTTTAGTCCAATTGACTAAGATATCATATTATAAATAAAATGGTTAGTTGCTTTCAATTTCGTTATTTGCAGAGCGGGTAATTTGTAGGAGTTATTTTGGATAGGATAGATGATCCAAATTCATTCTTCTGCTTCTTCTTTTTTTGTCTACAATAGGAAAAATGAAAAAAAAAAACACAAAACAAACAACTCCTAATTAGCGTAGGGCTCTTTTGTATAAGGCGTCACTCTGGTCGCACATAAGTTGCTCCTGAATGGTCTCCGGGTCTCCTGCATGATGTGCAAATCCGGACTGACAGCCACTGCAAGGGAAGCCATCCGATCGGCGCACTGGTTCCCTTCGCGATATACATGCTGGATATGCACCTCCCAATCTCGTTGCAAAAGGCTGCGAGTACTTGCCACCAAGAAGGGTTCATCAGTTAAAACTGTCCTGGAAGATGAGAGAAAGTTGATCACCTCGAGGAAATCAATTTCGACAATGAGACGTCTGTTAGTGAGGATAAGCAACTATTAGACATGATCCAATCGTGCTTTTTAATTCTTTACGGTGTTACTTATTCTCGATATTTCACAAAGGAAATCTTGACAGATAATCTCTCCCTTAGGAGAACTACTAAATCTCAATAGTTTTAACTTTCATTCTCTAAACAACTGGATATTATGTTTTAATTTAATGAATAAATACTAATTTAACTTATGTTGTCCTAATTTTCAATTTAAAAAGGAAGTGGCAATTTCGTTTGACCCTGGTATTTAGTATTGATTTATAACCTATACTCAATTGGTTAATTATATATTTGTAACATAATTAATTAAAAATATTCTTTATTTTATATATGTTTATTTAATTAACTAACATATAAGACAAAATTCATGGAATAAGCATAATTTGCAAATGAAATTATGATAAGATTATACTATGATATTCTTAAATGCATTATCCCTATTTTATTTTTAGTAATTACTTTATTAAGATTGGATATCAGTAGAGCAGAAAAAACAAGCATATGTTATGTCTTTCTTATAAAAGAAATATTTGATCTCATAAATAGATGTACGAAGATAAATAAACGTGTGAGTGCTTATTACAAAAATAAGTTTACTGACCTAATTTGAGAATTCCGTATAGAACATTGTATATGTGTTGATATAAATGTTTATTATGATGATTGTATAAGTGATCATTTTATTTGAAAATTTTAAAATATCTCATATAGAGATTATTATGTTTTAATACTAATTATGATCTGTTTTAGTCATTATTAACTTAATTAGTAATCATTAAATATAATATGAACTATAGAGATGTAGTTGAGTAATCAATATATGATTTATCACTCTAATCAAAGAGATTGTTTCATTATTATCAATTAGTATTGATTTAAGAAATCTTTGATCAAGGTAGAATGGCACTTTCAACATGGTTTTCAAATATCATTAAAGGGGACGATTACTAATATTGGAGAATTAGTAATATTAAAGTCAAACATAGTAGACATTAATTTTATATTTTGTCTAATTAGAACATTATATAATGAAATGATTTAATTATATAAAAAATATCATATATATAAAGATTAGTCGAAACCGTTTTGACATTCACAATATTTAGATAGTCATGATATGTAGCTAAACGTCAATCTTAATTCATGAATATAAATTGTTTAATTAGAGGATTAAAGATTAATTAAAACTTTTTTAATTTTAAATCCTGCATATAATTTGTGATTATAGTGTATATCAATTGTCAATGTACTTATGAAACTAGTAGGTTACACATAGGAATGGCAATAAGCCTGACCAAAAACAAGGCCTACTAAAGGCTAGGCCTAAAAAGTATAAAGATATTAAAGGCCTAAATTTTTCATTATTGGTGAAACTCGATCTCAAGTCAAGCATATGAAATGCCTTCTTAGTTGCTAACGATTAATAAGCCATGGGCTCCTTAAATTGTATGCTGGTTTCTTTCTAAATTGTTCTACAAGTAGAAAAACTTTCCTTGGATTCTCCAAAATCGTAAAGATAATCTCTTACAACTTTAGTAATTAGTGGCATCTATTAACAAGCTACAACACTTACTCAAGATAGCAAATTCATATGCAAACATAAAGGAAGATGTACATTCATGTCTTAACTTAAGATAACAAATTCACCGGTCTCTTTGATATTTTAATTACTTCATTGGTTTTCTGCCTTCGAAAGACAAATCGTCCATTTAGTATTTTATCATTTTACTTTTCTCAAAGGAGAAGGAGAAGGAATTAGAGCTTGAACATAGAATAATGACTTTGTAGAAACAATATGTATAAGTATATATTGTGTTTGTAAATAACCAAATAATCGGTATATATGCATAATTAATAGAAAATCACTTTGAGGCCAGCTATAAGAGGTTATTGGATAAGCTTAATATCCACCTCGATGAAGTTATTACACTGTGCAATTAGTTCATTAATCTCATATAGCTCAGTTGCAAGGTAATCTATAACCATAGAGCGAGTAAAACAAAAGGAGAGAAAAAGAAAGAGACCACGAGGAGCAAGACAAACGCCAGGAAGGGGGCTGAAACAGGAAAAGTAGTGGAGGGTTAAAGCTGAAAGATAGAGGTGAGGGGGGAATTTTTTTCTAATTAATAAGCGAATTTAGCTTGTTTGAGTTCAGATTAACCCGTAAAGCCTAAGGCTCTATTTGGTTGGGGGTTAGGGATAAAAGGGGATGTAACATAACACACTTCTATCGTTTGTTTTAAGGTTTTATAATAGAATGAGATGGAAGCGAAGGGTTTCATATTACGTTTTATTCCATCAGAAACAGTGAAAATAAAAAAAATCTCCAATTCGGAGGGTTTAAGATGGAACATAAACCAATAAATACATACTACCTAATATACCCTCAATAATTCTTCTTAATACCAACTCTGACAAAATCATAATATTAATATATTAAATAGAATATAATAATATTTAATATAATAAATTTTATTAAATAATTAATAATAAT
>JANIPN010000005.1:52747950-52758908 GCA_027478595.1 Erythroxylum anguifugum
AAATTATTTTAAATATAAATCACATAAAATAAAATAAAAATTATTAAATAATTAATCCTAATATTTTATATAATTAATAATAAAATAATAAATCTCCTCATTTTAATATAAGGGGTATAAAAGTTATTTATCATACATTACATTTCATTCCACCCATCTTCCAAACAATATTTCACTACATTACATTAAGAACTTCTCCATCCCTCCTGAACAACTTTTTACTATATTACATTTCATTCCATTATAAACTATCCTGTTCCGTTCCGTTCCGTTCCGTTCCATTCCATTAATTAACATCCAATCAAACAGACCTAATACCAAACTTTACTCTGATTAGAAGCTTAAAATTTCTTTCAAATTTGATCCTAAGCTTAGCCCAAAGCTTAGATAACTTAGGCTTTGTCTTTCAGTTCTAAGCCTAGATGAGTTAAGACAGGCTAAATTGTCGTTTTTAGTCACCCGAAAAAAATAATTAAAAATAAAAATATTTTAATCAAGTTAAATTTAATTTTAAGGTTTAAAAAATAAATTAAAGATTAAATATTTGATAAATAATAACTAATATTATATATTATTTACATATAATTGTTATTTAATTAGATTTAATTGTAACCAATATTAAAATTCAATTGAAATTATAATTATATTTTAATTAATTTACCCTCAGTTATCATTTTTTATGCAACTTACAAAATTCTTTCAACTTTTTCATATGAATATTATTAAAAGTCGTGCACTTCTACGGTTATAAATTCTTTTACATAACTTATGAATTTCAGAAAATTGTAGAAAAAAGAAATCAAGAATTATAATAAGTATGAAATATGATGCATACTTTATGGATTCATGTTATAAAATTAAAACGATTATAACTTTGGAGAAATCATTAAAAAAATATTTTTCTTTCGCTATACACATGATAACGTCATGTCCTCATTTTTCAACAATGGCATTAAAGTTGCCTTTAATTTTTTAATAGGATTAATAATGGCTCTAGAATTGATTTTACAAGAAAATTTGAGCAACATTCGATTATAGAGACTGATATGCAACAGGCTTCGCCACTAGTAGCTGTCAACAACAGCTTTCCAGGTGACAAACAACAAAGGTAAATCACTGAACCATGAAAGGAAAGAAAAAATTTTCTGGTCAAAGGCATGACTTGGTGCTCCCGTCTCTGGCCTGCGTTATGTAAGATGGAGTTGCTTTGTGATGAACGAATAGAGCGCGGATCGTCTGTCCAAGAATAAGACGATCCGCGCTCGAACGAATAAGGGATTTAAAGCGATGTGTTGCTGGCAAGGAAGAACCAAAACGTTTGGTTTCTCTTCTCTACCCGCGCGTTGCCTCGTGCGCACTGGTGGGAGTCATCAGTGGATTCATTAGATAAGTAATATGTTCAACAGAGATTATGGTGGCAGGAAAAGATTTTCTGACAAACTGACAATGACGTCTTAGGGGTACGGTCTAGAAGATGGCGATTTGGCTGCCGCTTTCTCTTACCAGTGAATCCACCGACGAGAAGTGTTTTGATGCAATAGCCAGGTAGCGGCAATAGAATGGTGACTAGAGTTTTATAAGTGGCTGGATTTCCTTAGGTTGAAGACACCTGTTGTTTGAAAATTTAGATTTAAGATTGTTTAAAAATAGGATTGCCTTAACGTAAGAATCTGGAATAGGGATTACTAATATAAATTACTGCAATCTAAATGAGAAAAATTCTAGAGCTATAAATGTTTAACATTTTTGTCATTTCTCATAAAATTGAATAATTATTAATTGTATTTTTCAAATTTTTAATAATTTATCGGTTAAATTATGTAATTTGATCCAGATAAAGATAATAAAGTGACCCAATAAATAATCTAAATCAACAGATCGAAATCCGTGTGAAAAATGGATCCTAATCAGTATGAACCGAATCCATATCGGTCTTGTGATAGGAAAGCCCGATATGGATGTTATATATAAAAGTTAAGGTCTCCTCCAGTTGCTCGTATCATTCGTAAGTATACGGATCCTCTAACCGGTTAAGAGTGCTTACGTTTTAAGAAAACTATAGAAAGGTATTAACCACGTGTTGGTGATCATTTTCCGTGAAGGTCCCGGGTGATTGGAATTCGTTTTGGCATCAAAAACTATTTCGGAAGCTGAGATAAAATTGAAATCAAGTACTCCGCATTTCCTTCTTTTTTTACCCTTTTATGAACGATTCGGGATATGTAATAAGGTCTATACTACGTGTTACAATAAAAAGACAATCCTAATTAAAAAAAATAACCTTATTTCAAATAAATTTAAAAATAGTTTTAGTTTAAGTATAAGTTTAAAATTAAATTATTTTCTTAATTTGATTAAAATTAATAGTAGAATGATTCCTAATTTAACTCTTAAAAAATTATTTTATTGAATTAGAGTTAATTATATTTCAATTATATTAGAATTAATAATTACTTCAAAATTTTAAAGTAAAAAATTATTGTCTCAAGAAAAATCTTTCTTAATTAAAATTATATATTTTAATTTGATTGAAATAAATTAAATTTATTATTTTATTTAAAGATTTAATATTCTGTTTTTTAGAAATTCTTTCTTTATTAATTTCAGTAATAAGTTTCTTTATTTATTGAAAAAGATATTTTCTTGATTATATTTGGAAAATAAAGTTAAGAAATTGAGTAATACATTAGAAAATAGTTTTAATTATTTTAATTAATTAAGAAATCGCTGTCTAAATAAGTAATATAAATGACTCTCTTAATTAAATTTAAATATTTAATTTAACTATGAAAGAATTTTCTATTTATTAAAAATAAAAATTTCTTAATTTGAAAAATATTTATCTAATATTAAAAGGATTGGAAAAATGTTTTTTTTAATTATGTTAGAATGTCTTATTAATTTTTCTTTTGGAAAAGTGTTACTTATTAAATTTTGAAATAGAGTTTTTCTAAATTACAACAAGGAGAGTAACTTGCTAGAAAATAGTTTCAATTAAATATATTAAAGGTGTCAAGATAATTATAAATAATTTCTAATTAAATTTAAAAATATTTTCAAATTAAATTTATTTTATTTTAAATAGCAATTTAATTTACTTAGAAATTAATGGTTTAATTTAATTTATTTTTCAAAAGAGATGGGATTATTATTCTAAAATACAAATATTATATCAATAAAGAATCAAACAAAGGTTGATGCTTTGCATATAATTTAATTATATTTGCATAATATATTTCATGTTATGCATGCGTATACATACATATATATATATATATATATATATATATATAGATTTATTGTATAATATATTGGATATTGAATTGAACGTTTTTATATATCTGTTCTTTATGTATCTTGCACATTTGATGAGACTATTTAAATTAGATCTCTTATTAAAATATTAGCTGCATGTTTAGAAAATGATTGTTGCTTTCTATTATTATAAGAGTAATGTTTATTGTAGGTTTATTGAGAAAACTTAAGTAACTGTAATCCAAATATATTTATTCTTTTAATAATGAGTTTTACTTACCTAAAATTTGTATGAGTTGGATTTTCAAGCTCATGAACATATAAATTTAAATTAGAAATAACATATGTTATATGTTTTGGTAAGAAAGATCTAGGAGTCACATGAGATGCAATTAAAAAAAGATGTTATCCCCCTAACTTAAGTTTAGTTAGTTTATTAAACAAACTCAAAATTAGCTTGGATGAGATTCTAGTTGACCATAGAGATTAAAGTAATCTTTACAAAATAGTAGTAAGGATTATTATTTTGAGTAAAATAGTAGTAATAAGTAAATATATAATTAAAATTCGTAATCTTATTCGATTGTTATGAAGTTGAACTGGTTACATTTATATTGTTTTGAGTAGTAAATTATATTTACTTAGTATAATTGATAATAAGTATTAGTGAATCAAATTTCTTTGATATATATTAAGTTTGAGAAGAGTTCTCCTAAAAGTTGTACATTCATTATGTAATTGTACTATTAAACTCTGTAGAAGATATAGGTGATACAGTTTGAGAGATATGTTAATATCATATAGATGGTAAAATGTGGGGACATTTTATAATTGATTAAAAAAAGTAAGATGGATTCTAATAACATAATGTAAATGGTTGTATAAAGTATAACTGAAAGGTATAGTAACTAAAAGAATTGTTCTCCTCAATTTAGCCTATTAAAAGCATAAATAAGAACTATAATTTAAGGCATTTGCTTAGATATGATAATTGTTATCATTAGAAGATAATAGTTTTATTGACTTTTCTTGTTGAAGCTAGATATAATAGAGATTATATATATTTTAAATTCATGCTTCAGGTATTTGATAATGAATTTAGATTTGAGATTACCACAATGTACAAGACATGACAAGAAATAGATTGTTGAGTAAAATTACTTAACCCAAGTTTATATAAAGTTGGGATCGAATTTCCTTAATCTTTTATATTATGAGAAGCTTAATTTTGATAAATATTTGATTTGTTCTTGTGATTAAGATATCCGTGTTTGATATTTTCATGAAATAAATATACTTTGCAGATCTACTAAGATTTAGTAGAATAACCAACACATGTTATATTTCTTTTTTATAAAAAAGTAGTTGATTTCATAGATATGAAAATAGATAAATAAATGTGTTGGTAATGGTTAGAGAATCAATTTACTGACTTGACAAATATGAAAAATATATGTTAAACATTACTTATGTGTCTGAAAATGTTTGATGAGATGATTGTATAAGTGACTTTTAGACTTAATATCTCTAAAGAATTTCATACAAGGACGGTTATGGTTTGATGTTACTTAAGACCTATCATAATCAAGATAATTCAATAGGTGATGGATATAACATGTATTATATGTTTGAGCCCAATTAGAAGGCCATGGTCCTGAAACAAAATCAGGGTCTTGAGTCGGATGAGCTGGAGACTATATTGGAGACAAGATGGACAATAACCGGTTTGGATATGTATCACATTGTAGTCGGACAATCAATATATGATTTTTTACTTTAAAGTAATTACGGAGAATATTTTACTATTTTTAATTAACATTATTTAGAGAAATTTGTGGTTAATAAATTTTTTAAAATAGTTTTCAAATTTATTAAAAAATAAATCATTAATAGTAGAAAACTAATATGATTAGTACCGAATAGAATAGACATTCATCATATGCAACGCAAGTTAAACTTGTTAATCTTTAACTTCAGTTGTTAAAACATGTGGTTAACTAGGAGTTTTATGAGAGAGACAATAAGCGAAAGACAGCTAATTACTTCTTCACCTTCAGCACATTAGATTTGACTGCGATGATAAACGCACCGCGTAAATTTGCTTCAGGAGGCATTTAAGACCCAAAAAAATAAAGGTAAAGGACACGTGTTTATAGATAAGATAGTGTAATTCTTAGCTAGGTGCTCTTGTTAGTTGCCTCCACCCCAGAATCAAAGCCCTCAGATTCTCTGTCCCAAAAATTACGTACCAACTCTGTCCCATTTGATCTCAACCATTCATTTATGTGAGTCCCACAAAAATAAATGATTGGAATTAAATAAGACAGAGTTGGTACACAATTTTTGGGACAGAGGATCATATCCCAGTATCAAAAGGTAACAACACAAACAAAATTTTTGTTTCATGCTCTAGCATGGAGCATTTGATCCTAGCGATATCAGCACATGCCAATAAGGTTCCAAAGATGCAGCTTAAGGCAGTTACACTATCGTATCATGTTTTGACTGAAAAAAAAGAAGGGAGCGGTTATTTTGTCTAGTGAGGACAAACAAGAAAAACAAATGGTCGTTTTACTACTGCATCTTCAATCTAGCAAAGGAACAACCTTTTGCCAGAAAAATGTGAGTCGCATCCAAAATGCATCAAGGGCAATTACATTTGATCTGCTGCGAGCATAAAAATTGGACTGCCCTGACCAATAAGAACTCATAAATTTTTTACAATGAGTTGATACTAACATCGACGACAACAGATATGTGACAATTGAGCTAGTAAACCTAAGCTCATATAGAATCCAGGTGTGTTTGATGCACTAAACACAAAAATCAAATTTAGAATACAATGCCAAACAGCTAGAGTACAACGTCAAGACTGCATTGTCATTACTGAAACAGACTCAGGTTCATAACCATGTACTCTTAAGCGATAAATGCAAGTGTGAGTAGGGCTTCCATGGTTGGATATGAAATCCAGCCTAACTGTGTCAATAATACCAGAAGCCGCTGAGTCGAACACGTCAAAAGTCTGAGCATTACTCTTCTCAAGGTCATAAGTAAACTCTCTCAGAAGGAACATCTTATCATCCTCAACCTTGAAATTCCTATTACTACCTTGCAACCAGCCAGATACTCTACAATCCTTGGGAGCACTTGACCGGTCATAAGCAACACTCTGCCCATGCAACCAAAATAAATCATATTTTAGCACATAACTTGTCACAGAATAGTTATTTTTTGTGAAAGGGAAACAATGTAACCATGAAAGATAAGAAAAGTGAGACAAGGAAATTTTTATCACAGCAGAGTTATTTATGTGAAAAATATCTATCCATCAAAGGTAAGAAAAGTGAGACAAGGAAACTTTTGTTAAAGCAGAAATATTTGGAGTGAAAATGAAAATATGTTACCATGAAAGATGAAAAAAGTGAGACAAGGAAAATTTTGAAGGTCGGTTTAGCAAATTATTAGCAATTCTAGAAAAGGAGTATAGTAAGGTGCAACGAAACCAAGCATAGTATTTCTTCCGGACAGTGAGAGTTCTTTTCATCTGAAAGAGCAATCAAAGAACTCAAGTTGGGTGAAAATGGATGGAAAAATTGAACTCAATACCACTCAAAGAAACTGTAATGGCCACAGTAGAAACCTAGGTCTGTAGTCAATGCTAAGGTACTCAAAATTAGATAAAGCAAACCATGGAAATGTAGAGAAGTGAAAGATGATAGGGAAAGAAACTACAGAGAACTGAAAACATCATTATTACCAAGGGCCATATAAAAAGCAACAACCTTTACCAATTTCTTCTAATCTCCCACACCTATTTGGACTTGTCATGATTTGATTTAATTGATGTAGCTGAAAAATAGTTGAAATTCCTTGATCTAAATATAAAGTAAGATATAATTCTACATTGGTCTGGCCACGCACACAGCCAGACTTTGAGTTGGCTTCTTGATTCAAGGAATAGAGGAATTTGGAATTTGGAGTATCACTTTATACAAGCATATCTACACTACAAGAATGCTGAATGATAAACTTGGAATGCTGCAATAACAATCGTTCTAATTTATTTTCTTCTCTCCTCCATTTTAATTATTAGACAAGGTCCTACTCCATCCCGTATGGGTCCCTTTCATAGATACTGTCAGCAGATACCTTTCAAAGGTGAACACTACTGAGTAAGAAATTAAACTTTTAAAAGAGACACATACCTCTGAGACAACAAAATAACTGATCTACACGGATTGTCTTTAAACGAATCAATATCATGATCAACAACACATCTAAAGCTTAGTAACTTCAAAGAAATTTCTTGATCACCAACAAATAATTAATTAGTCAACAAGACAAGCAGATCAGATTTGCGTCAACTAGGTTGTTGGATTTCTTGTAGGAATGTGATTAACCTACCAAACATAAGCATTCCATCAAAAGCATTTTGTACCCTCCTTAAAATTCTAATCTAAATAACACGGCAGGAAATTATATGCTAAATATCAATTCCTTCAGGATCTTAAATATCTTATTTTAAAAAATTTTCTAAAGTCATTAACATGTTCTAATATTATTTCTTTCCAACGGCACATTTAAAGACAGCAAGCACTTGAAATTTCCTTAAATTCAACTACACCATTCCAAAATTTTACATGTCTATAGAGAAGTTTTAGCAGAATGCTGTGCTTGGGGAGTTAAATCTTTTCTTTGCACCAAATCTTTCACACTCAAAAATCAAAACCATAAAATAATTAGAACCTAAACACTAGCACAAAAACTCTAGCATTGCCAATTAATAAAAGTAATGAGTGATAATTCAAACGCAACATCTCATATTATATCAATAAAGGGACCTTATTAAAAGATCTTCTGGATCTAAAAGTGGACAAAGACAAAAAAAGTAGCCTATGATCTAGTCAACAAGCATTCCGCAGTAAAGCAGCAAATAATGGACAACAACAGAGTAACGCAAAAGCAAACCTTAGAAACATGCTCCAAAGTGATAGCCTCGGGAATAATTGCCGCTCTTAGTCTAATCTGAACAAATCCGGTACTACCTTCAAGGGCAAAGCAGGCTCCAGGCTCTCCAAAACTTGGTTTCAACATCTTAGAAGAATAAGGATGAACATCATGGTTATATATGGAAAACCAGTGATTCACCTTTCCTGGAACAAATGGCTCTGAGTGCTTCACAACCGTTGCCCCACCAGACGCCAACGCATAATCGATCCTCCCAAGTCCATCCGCCGCATGCTTTTCCATCTCCTTCTCTACCACTTCCTTTGCATATGCCATTATCTCCTCCAAATTCACATCATTTCGACCACCGTTGCTATCTTTTCCCTTTACTAACTCCTGATAAGCTTTTTCGAATTCCTCTTTTGACAACGACTGTACTGCCCTCAACTCTCCTATTGACTTCTCCAATTCCTCACTTCTAGTTTCTAGTTTCCTCAACCCACTATCCAAAACCGCTCCTTTCTCATCAATCTTCTTGCTCATTTCTCTTCTCAACCCTCCAATCTCATTTTCAATCTTCTTATCGACAACCTCCACTTGCACCTGAATCATTTTGGTGGTTGTTTTCAACAATGACTCAACTTCCGCAATACTCCCCTCAAATTCGGACGACAAACCCATATGGGTCGAATAATCGCCTGATTTCAAAACCATTCTCCGAACCATTTGCACTAAACCTATCAACACAAGCATCAGCAATAAATTCTTGGTCAAAATACTCATAATCGTCAACCAACGAGGTCTATCTGGCTTGGAGACGCTCCTTCTGGTCCGACGTGGTGAAACCGCGGAATCATTCTTCTTGAGTTGGATGGCATCTTTGGAATTTCTTTCTAAAACCCCGTCTCCTCTTATGGAGTGGTGGCTTAGATCCCTACTATGAGAGGTAGCGGTTCCTCCTTTATCATTCGCGAAATTGAGGGTATTGTTGGCTTCTCCACCATTGACCTGTGCTTCATTAGGAAACAATTCGATTTTGTTAGGTTTCTTCTCGCCAACCACCACGGGTCTCCGTCGAGTGGTGGTGTTGGCGGCTGTGATTGAGACGGTGGAAGCGGACATGACGGTGGCTGCAATCAGGCCGTTGGATCCGGAAGAAATGCCTAAATGGATGGGGAATTTGGAATTTCAAAAGGAAATGAAACCCTAGAGAGAGATGGGATGAAGCGCCGAGAGAGTGAGAGAATTGGAGGGAGTGTTAAAATTTTTGGAGTTATGTAAAGTTTATTTATTTTTCATTTTCTTTTCCACTTGCTAATTGGTCATGTCATATGATCTAAAGCGACGCGACGTATTGAGGGCCAAGTCAACAAAGAGTAGACTTTACTTATTATTTAGCCGTATGTAATGGGCTTCCCCCTCTCTTTTCTGCCGGCACCTTCCTTTTCTTTAGGGCCCAACCTCAGCGGCTAAATATTCCACAATAATTTAATTAAAAGATAAATATTTAGTAAAATAAAAATATATTGAAATTAATTTAATCTAATCAAATGCATTTAAAATAATAATTTAAATGTAATAAATATTTTATATTTTATTAATTATTAGTATTTTCTTTTATAAATTTTTTGTATAATCTAATTTAATAAAAAAGTGATATGTTCAAAAAAAGATCGAAGTTTTTAAATCCTTTTTCAAAATTTAGTATCTACGAAGAAACTCGATTCAATAGTTCTCTAAATCTAATTCAAGTAAGCTCAAGTTACTATTAAAATAATACGTTTCTTAAATCTATATATTAAAACAATATCGTTTTGGTCAATTATACTAAAAATGATGTCCAGCCAAAATAATGTTGTTTTGGTAAAGGATTTGGGGCTAGACAGATATTTTGATCTAACCCTCATGTTTGAGCCTAGTTTGAAACTTGATCAATCTAAATCTAACTCGTTGACTTCAGATTAGGTCGAGTTGAACCAGATTGGAAATCTCATTCGTAGTTAAAAAAAATTCTTTTATTTAATTATATTTGCAAACAATATATGCATAATTGAAACCACTTTGGTAATGAGATATTTTGGATAGTGAAATCAGCAATACCTAACTTATAAGAATCATGTTTTCTTTACACATCACTATCTCTCTGTTATTAGAATCCATGTTACTGATGTTAGTATTTTAGCAAAAGGAGAAAAGAACTTAGGTTTTTAAAGAAGAGTCGAAGATGGCTTTGCTACAATGGCTAGTGACTTATTGTGAGAGCTAGTTCAGTGGAGTGAAAAAGGAAGCAATAACAATAAATCTATGATGGCACCTTAAACAAGCTTACATTCCATCAACGGAACAATGTCAATAATGTGGCTCTCCATTGCAATGATAATGGACATGAATTTGGGAAGACAGTATTCAATGGTTTCTTTTTTGAAGTTGAATCAATTTATTCACCTAATTGATTATTTGATAAGCAAATTTTTATTTGTTTTTGAGATTTGACTTTTATGTATTCAAATCAAACTCAATCAAAACGTCTAGTTTATCAAAATTTTTAAATATTGATCTGTTAGACCCCAAACCTGTTTTGATTATATTTTTATCACGTTTTGAATTTTGAAGTTTTATTCGGTCAGTAAGTGGAGCTGAACAATGCTAAGGTTAGAATTAAATTAAAGTATGACCAAGGGTATTTTGGGCAAGTCACATAAGTGTATAAGGTTATAAGGCTTAAGTAAGGGGTAAAATGGACATTGCATAAT
>JANIPN010000005.1:53085209-53097062 GCA_027478595.1 Erythroxylum anguifugum
ATTTACCGACGGAAAATAAAATTCCGTCGGTAAAATGATCGATATGTACCGTCGGTAAATTCCGTCGGTACACTTACTGACAGCTATTTTAACGACGTTGTTGGCTGTCGGTAATTTTCCGTCGCTATTTTACATTACCGTCGGAAAACATTCGAATTCCGTCGGTAATTTCCGTCGCTAAACGCCCTATTTCTTGTAGTGATGCATGTTGATTAAAATATTGTACTTATTCTTTTATTTTATGACACTTGTTTGGATATAATGATAATTAAATTCATTTAAATTATAAGACATCATTGGTAGCCTTTCATGGGAGTGATTGACTAGAAGAAGTGATGTAGGTAAAATGTGAAAAAAAAAAGTGTTCTATAAATATGTTAAATAAATTCTTATTCCACTAACCTGTTAAAAAAATATGTTAAGAATAGAGTTATTAGACAGTTGTGAGTTATGATATAGTTAAGTAAATGGGGGCATTCACGAAAAAATGTTTATCTTCGCATCAAAAGGCTAGAATGACACTCCAACCAAGTTTGATAAATGATGTTGTCAATAAAGGTGAACCTATTAATCTTCATGTTAAATGTCAAAACAAATTTCATTAATGGGTATTTAATGCTGGCCTACCTTTTTAATTGATACATAAGGATAAGTGCATGCTTACAAGTGCCATAAATGTATGAATAGGTTTCAATATTTTGGTTAATACGTATATTTAAATCAAAGCATTTAAACATGAATGGAATGAGTAAGTGTGTTGGAACTTTTTAAGTGATTGATGTTTATGGTTAAGTTAATTTCATGAGATTTGATGCCATTGTATCATTTTGTTTTGTGGTTTTAGTTTTTTTAAGGACAAGCAAAAATTTAAGTGTGACGATGTTGATATGTGTGAATTATGGTGCGCTTTCTAGGTGTTAGAATGTTTTTTTAGTGATTTCTTAAAGCATAATCATATGTTTAGGAATTAGATTTATGTTCTTAATAGTATTTTCATGTGTTTTGTTTGATTGATTATAGCTTAAGGTAAGAATTTAATATTGATTATATGTTTCAAGGGTTGTTTTATATGCTCAGTGATGAGCGGAGATAAGAAAAAATGATGGAAAGATGAAGAAAAAGCTAGAGAATAATGCTTGGCACGATCATGCATCCTATGGACAATTGTGCCAGAGAGTTGGAGTAGTCATATACAATCATGCATCATGTTCGTGCAAGGAGCTTTACCAGGTTACGAACTTTTTATACTTTTACATTCTGGGGCTATTTTTGGAAAAAAAAAGAGAAACATGTGGAAAAACCTAGATAAAACCCTAGAAGACTCAGGAGGATATAAAGAAGAGAAAAACATCATTTGAAAACTAGGGAAAACGTAAAAAGAGGAGATTAAAAGAACAAAATCTCAGGAACAAAGATGTAGTTTCTAGCTTAAGGCAAATAAGAAAAGACATCTAATTTAAATTCTCTTTTCTTTTCTTATCTCCTTGTTGTTGTCAGATAATGATGATGATTCAATTATAATATAGAGTTACATATAAGGATTTCTAAATTCCTTTTTAGGAATTACCCTTGACTTATTTGTTAAACTTTAAATTCTTGATTTAATGAATAGGCTTGTAATATTTATTACTTTATGTTAAATTTAAAGTGAGAGGTTAGATTGGATTATTTGTTTTGTATTGCATAATGAGAGCTAGTACTTCATTAGACCTATAAATATCAAATTAATAAGCAAATAAAGAGAGATCCTAATTGTTTAATAATTATCCATAGGATTGCTTTAAATACAGTTAAATAGTTAGAAAAAGTTTTGATAGATTGAGAGATCACAATTCAATTTCTATCCTTTTTAATTAGCATTACTTGATTAGATCTCGAGAAAGGGTAATCATAGTCATTGAATATCTAAGATCAAGTATAATTAAATCAAAAAGGTAAAGTGAAAACAAAAAAAAGGTAGAATTAATTTCTAGTTTTCATTATTAATCAATCAATCAATTTCACTGCTGCATAATTCATTGTTTAGTTATTACTTTCTTCTTGGTTTAATTCTTAGTTATTCATCTTATTATTTACCTTAAACAATGTTTACAAGAATTATTGGGTGACTACTACAATCCTTATGGGATGATACTTTTTATATTATAAGTTACGATATGTATTCTTGTAGTTAAGAAAAATTTTTCATTTAAAACTTCAACTTAAGCCCAACTTTAATTGAAGCTCCATCATTTGGAACTTCAGGAGAATTTGGCATATAAGTAGATTCATAATCCACCTTATTCTCGACTAGAACCTAATCTATTGGTCTCATCCATTGCATCCATATTCATCTACAAGCCCAGTTTCATGAGCATGTTGACCAAAATCAGGCCTGTTAATATTATATTACTCTTTTACCTCTTACTCATCTACATATTCCTATGTAGGTCCCTCTAAGGACAATTTTTTGTAAATATTATAGAATATTACTATTATGATCTATCTACAGATATCATTTGATAGTCCTTCAATAATTTGATTAATGTATTACTACTTGCATTAGAATCAATCAGCCTCAAACTATCACCTAACTTGAATTCTAACTATCTAAGGTATGTTTTAGCATCTTAATTTCTCTCACATCTCACAAATTTGACTAAAATTTACTAAATTTACATCAGTATTTTCAAATATAATTGATTGTGTATTTATATATTTTAGATGCAATTCTTAGTTAAACTGGTTACCATAGAATATTCTTGTATGTGGTCTTTTTTTTCTACTATCTTTAAAAAATGATCAATTTGCTATTAACAAAATGACGTAGAAAAACAAAACAATTTTTATTGAAAAATACTTAAAATAAGTATTGTTAGGTACATACTAGTAATTTTGTAAGGAAATTGGGTTGGGATCCAATCTCACATATAGTGGAATGATTATAAAAATTTTTCATATTTGATTTCCTACAACCCAAGATCACTTAAATTTTATAAAATGATTAACAATTAAATCATAATAAAGCATTAATCTCAATTTGTATGTTATTCTAAAGTTTGATCCTTTTTCTTATTGTATCCCTCAAACTGTTTTTGAAATTGGCTCATCTCAACTACCGTAGTTGCACAAGTGCCTGTTTTCTAATAGTATCTGTAGAACAAGTTGAGGGAACTCTACATCATTTGCAGAAAGGATTAGGCAAGAAATGCTAGCTCCTTTGGAGCTTAAGCCTATTTATAATAGGTTCTGAACATTTTAGTAATTTAATTGAAATTAAATTCTAATCTTAATTAAGATTTAATTAGAATTACAAATACTTCAAATTTAATACTAATTATGCCCAAATAAGATCCAATATCTCATATTAAGGGTGATCCTTGGAGCAATTAGTAAAGTTACTCTTTTGTGACCATAAGATCATAGGTTCAAGTCACGAAAACAACCTCTTTATAAAAATACAAAGGGAAGGTTGCGTACAATATGACCCTCCCCAAGGCCCTGCAAAGGGGGAGCCTTGTGCACTGGGTATGTTGACTTTTTATCTAATTTTGATTCTTATTTATCAAATATCTCATATTTAACTATAAAGTTTCTCAAACTTTATAATCAAGTCTAACTTGATTAAAATATCTTTCTCTTTTCAACCCATTTTTTATATGTGACTCATTAGGTTCCTAAATATGTTTGCAATGTATACACATTATAACCTTAAATCATATTTAGGATTAGATAAATTAAATTAAACTCCTTTAATTTATCTTTAATTATGTAATTAAATAATTTATATCCATAAATCAAGATTAACGTCTAGCAACAGATCATGATCAACCAAATATTTAAGAATGTCAAAGTGGTTTTGACTAACCTCTCTATACATGAATTTTTGTATAATTCAGTCGTTTCATAGTATAATGTTCCGACTAGATATAAAACATGAAATTAATGTCTAATATATTTTGGGTCCAATCATATTAGTCGTCCATTATTAGCTATTGATTCAATTAATGACATTGGTAAACTATTTACAAAAAGTCATTCCACCTTGGCCAAGGATTTTCCGAATCAATAATAATCGAAAATAATGAAGCATTCTTCCTAATTACTTTAAGGTGACAAATTATATCTTGATCACTCAACTACCTTCATATAGTTTATGCTACATTCAATAAATATCGACTGAACAACCCAAGATTAGAATAAATTATAAGTAGTATAAAAACATAACAACCCTTATACAAGATAACTTTGAAATTCTCAAGTTAAAGGATTACTTATGTAATCATCACAATAAGAAATTTCAAAGACATGCAAGAAATATTTCAAATAGATTTCTTATATGCGGTTAGTTCAATGAACATGCTTTCTAACAAGCACCAACACGTTTGTTTAAGTATCGTTATACTTTAGTCTATGAGATTATCTACTTCCTTTATAAGCAAAACGTGACGTGTGTTAGTTTTTTTTGCGTTCTATTAATATCCAGTTTTAATAAAACAATTACTATGAATAATTTAAAGAAAATACATAAATGCAATATAAATCTTCTAATTATAATCTCATCACAACTTCATTTGCAATGTATATTTATCTCATGGACTTTATTATATACATTTTGGTATATATAAGATAAAGAATGTTTTCAAATTATTTTTTCACTAAATTACAACCAACTGGTTGGCTTTTGGTTATAAACCAACAAATTTAGTTTTTGTGGAATTATATAAAAAATAATTTTAAAATAGTGTTTTCAAGTTCATTTTAGAAGAGGAGTGTACAAATAAGTGTATGCGTGTATGTCTGAGTATATGTATTTATATATGTGTATGTGTGTGTAAGGGGGAAAAGAGAGAGAGAGAGAGAGATAAAAATAAAAGAGTGCATGATTGGGTATGCGGGTCTCTTTCATAACTAAAAATGGACACTTGTATTATAAAATAAATGTATACACTGCATATGGCATTGGAAGGGGATAAGAGAGTAAGTGCTGAAAGAGACAAAAAATAAATTATTTGTAAATTTCAATAGTAAGTTTTACTCATGTAATTTTGTGATGCAAAATTTCCATGGATAGTAACCATTCCTTAATCAAATTTTTGTTGTTGAATATTTATGTAAAAGTTGATGAATTTAAAAAAGTCCAGAAACTAATTAAGCATCTTAGGAAAAGTGACAAAAAATAATAATTATGTGTTACAGTGAATGAGGAGTTCTTGCTGTTGCATTAACAATCCTAGGGAAAGTTGATAATGCATCTTACAGTTGGAAAAACAATTATGCAATCACATTTAGGAGCACTATACAAAGTCTTTACAAAGATTGGTACAAGGCCCTACTTTTGTGCACATAGATTGGCATGAGCAATTAAATCTTCAACCAATTAGGAAAATTAGGACTTCAATTCCAATCATTCTTAAGATTCTAAGGGTAAAAGGGAAAAGGCCAACTAATCCATAACAAATGGAACCTAATTGTAACAACTGTGATTTTTATTTTATGCTACAGAAGTAAAAGGGGACCAAGTCCAATGGCACACCTAATTGACCTTATTATTTGCATTTAGGATTTCAAATATAAACAAAATAAATTTAAAGAAGATTATACTTATATATGCATACCGGGATGTGATCCTCTGGTCCCGTTTTTGTGTACCTACTATGTCCCATTAGATCTAAATCATTATACAAAAATAGAAACATAGAATTTCAGGCCATGCATACCTTGAAGATCGTCACTAACATTGGCCACCCTCACATGCCAAGTGATGGACTTTCCTTTTCAGATTCTACATTTGGTGGCTCTAATTAAGAAATAACAACTTGTTTCCACATTTATTATACAAAATAATTCACAGGGGACCAGAGATGGAGACACTTACCTTCGACGTTGACGTTGAGGCCCATTGTTGTCTGCCCGCCCTTGATGACACAAGATGGGATGTTCTAGTTAGTTACAATTTCAGGCCGAATTGGGTATTTAAGGATTCAGTAAGGGCAAATATAAGGGAAATATGCTAAATGGATAAGTTGGATGCAGCCATAAAAGCCCACCACTTTATGATCTTATACATTTAAACTAGAGCCAAGTATCAAAATCTAGTTTAGCATGTTTCGTGAAGTTCAAACTTTTCCTTTGTTAATTTTAGCTATTTAGATAGAATTGAAGTTATCATCTAGCTAAGCTCTTCAATTTTTGTTAGTTTCAAATCCCATTAGAATTTTCATGTTCTTGGGGAGATTTTCATATTCTTGATATGTGACATTAATTAGAACGAAGTTAATAGCTACATTATTTCGTAATTTATATTTTAAAGAAAAGTTAGTAAATTTGAATTATAATAGGGCCCATTACTAAATAATTTAAATTGTTTATTGAGAATCATAATGATGCAATTAAATTTATTGTTCAAAAATAAAAAAATATTACACATTGTTACTCCACTTAATTGTCACTAAAAATTATTAGCATATTTGTATCTTTGCACTTTTAACTACATTTAGTTTAAGGACAATTTATATGCTACGTAAGGCGTGTCAAAAAAGAGTGCCTATGTGACCTTTTTTGGTGCATGAACCAAGCCCAGAAGAGTACACTAAAGATGCCATTACGATATGTATATTCAATTACTTGGTATTATAAATACTTTGGGAGCATTTGATAAGGCTTATTTAAATGTTGAGATGATAAAGAAATCACTTAGATCAATTCCATAATTATGGGAGTGCAAACTGACAATTATACAAGGGGTAAAGGACCTATATATATAAATTCTACCATTCTAGGAACTTGTTGGATATGTCTTTTTACATACGAGATGCCACTAAGAAATATACAAGAGAATGAAGAACAATCAAATAAAAGAGGATAACATTTTAAGGTTTAAAGAGAGGGGGATGATGATTTATCCATTGAGGACACAACACTCATCCTAAGCAATTTCTTAAGTAGAATAAGGAAAAAAAAAAGGACCCAAAGTTAAAGATAAGAATAAGTCTAATAGAATGACTAATGGTCTTTGTTATAAATGTAAAAAGATAGGTAAATTTAAGACTTGCTTCCAACCTTAAGAAGGAAAAAAGATTTAAAGAAGAAAAAGTAAAAGACTTCAAGAAAAAAGAGATATTGAAAGTTAAATCTTTCTTGTCTCTATATGTATAAGGGTGATATTGAGGGCAAATTTTAACATGTCTTCTTTGGTAAATCTTATTAGAGTGGAAGTTAGATTCCTTAAAATCTTTAGGTAAAATTAGTTGTCTTCAAACGAGTGCCATGAACTTTATTGCTTAGACACCACCTGATTTTACATAGAGAGAGTCAAATTGGTCTATAATTTTTCTTGATCACTCAATTTTCAGTATTGAACGTTGAGCAATAATACGTACCCCTTCAAGACACAAGATCACACCAAACTGTAAAGATCAAAATGGCCAGTAAAACTTTTAACCGTATTTGATTTAACTGGGGTAATCAAATTAATGAGGCATTTCAGAAAAAAAAAAAAAAAAGATTAGAGCATTTCAGTGTCCAAATTCAGCATAATAACATGTAAAATGTCTCCAATTAATGAGGCATCTAATTTTTCATGACATTTGAAAATTAAGAAGTAACCCAAGGGGTGATTGAGTGGCAGAGACTCATCCATCCTTAACCAAAGGTCAGGGGTTCGATTTTTGACTTTAGGTATGGAGCAACCTTAAATCTTTGGGTCAGCTGTCTCACCCTGTGAGGTGCCTACAAACCAGCGAAGGGATTAGTCACTGGATCCGCCGGTGGATACCCTGGTCTAAGACCAAAAAAAAATAATTAAGAAGTTCAAATTCTCCAAAACCAACCAATCATTTAACTACTCACCCCTATTTTTGTGGATGTTAAGCTTGATAGGTAACTAACAATTACTAAATAAATAGAGATCGAACATTTATTTTCTTAGCCATCCACGGGGCCAAATATTTGGTAAATTATAAATTAGAAAATTTACTAAAAAGCGTTTGTTAGAAGAAAGACAAGGATAATTAGATTAAAAATAAAAAATTGGAATCATCAAAAGCATCCTAAGATCCGTAGGTTTCAATTCAAGGAAAGCCCGAATAAGTAGGAAATCTCAAATACATACATTGTCGAAGAGGTCTCTGCAAATTAACAATTCTTATTTTTCAGTCAATGTCTGTGTAGCCATGCAAAACAGAAGATCATCAAGAAAAGGAATAAGCAATCACCTCTCACGTGCCCTAGAGATGCTATTTCTACACCCTCTTCCATTTCGAGTGTTTCTGTTACTTGTAGCCATTTCGATGGTTCTCTTCATATCGCCTCCATGGTATCCTTCGAATCCCACTTCCAGACAAAGAAAACATCGTAACGACACCATAGCGAGATGGGTTCTTCCGGCATTGCCATTGACAATAGTGTTCGTAGTGCAGTGCCTGTCGTCGTCTTCATCGTTAATGACGAAAGGGTTCTCGTCTCCAATGCCATTAATGCCGAAGAGGGTTTCTTCTGAAGGATTCGCTCCGTGGCTTGTCGCTGCTTTGATCTTGCAGTTACTTGTTATGGCGAATTACCAACAATCCATACATAATAAATGGCCTATTTAGGGTTATGAGAGATTGTCGAGAATTTATGTACATTCTTCGTATACATATAGAACGACGACTTCCATATCGGGTTTCAGTTGCGTGATTTTTTATGGGTTCAAATTTTCAGGATACTTTTGGTGTAAAAAAGAGGTTATAGTTCATCTGGATACTGTATGATTTAGGTCAAACTATAAGCGCCACGTTCTGTCATTTGACAAAAATCCAGTTACTTATTTACAATTTAACTTTTAATATACTAGAAAAAAATTTAATGAGAGAGCACATTACCTAGCCTATAGTAAGCCACACAAGCTAATAAATAATCAACCTAAAATAAAAGCTATGACTCGCTTGGAGGAACAATAATAACAAAAAAAACTAATACTAAAATTAATTATAAGCTAATCAGGAGGGTAATCTGTTCCTGTAAATGTAAGTAATGATATCCATATTACATTCGAAGCATTATATAGTAAAAGCTAAACAAGCAATTGAGAATCTGACTCAATTATAAGATCTTTGTCACCCAAATCTCAAGTTGTTTTCATACTTGGAAAGAACCAGGCCTCCAGCACAGTGGCGAAGCCAGGAATTTGTTTCAGGGGGGGCAAGGTATATATATATAGTTTTTTTTTAATCCAATCCACCGTGGGCAACGACATTCTTTTAGGGTGGGCAACCTCTATATACATATATATTTTCTTTTTTAAAAAAAATTGAGGGTGGGCAAATCTATGTAGCTTCGCTACTGCTCCAGCATTTGTGATCGTCGAGCAAAAAGATTATTCCTAAGCAAATCACCAACAACCAAGATCCTCTGTCCAGTTTTTATGGTGTCTTATTGTGTCCAGTGAATCTCAGTCATTTATTTATGCGAGTCCCACGTTTATTTATATGGGACCCACATAAATGAATAGCTGAGATTCACTGGACACAATAAGACACCATAAAATTGGACAGAGGAATTGGACTCAACCACCAAACGTGGCAATTCTAGATGATAAACAAAAAGAAGCGTCACAATTCTAACCAACGATCTTGTTGAGGCAAGGATATTGATAAAATGAAGCAAATGTGCTAGCTCGTTATATTTTTTAGGGATCAGAAACATCACACCATTCAAACACTTAAAAGATTAGGCTACTTCCAAGCAAACCGTAAAACAGTACCAAACAACGAAATTCCTTTTTAGCTAAAAACATTTAGCTATAAAACTAAGTTCACATTTTAAGAACATTGTTGAATTTTATTAGTTATGAATATAAAACAAAGTGCGTCCTAAATATCACTAATAGTTTTAAAAAACTTGCAAACCATTTAATGCTAGTGATATTGTTTCAATAGCTACGATTTGGTGACTTTTAGTTACGATTTTCAAATTATAGTAAAAAAAGTAACTAAAAGGTTACTTTTGTAGTTGTTGGAACCCCACCTTGGTGAGACACGTGTCTGACGTCCTATGTGACATCTGGACGCGCATTTTATGAGGGAGGGATTCCTCACCACAGAAGAAAACGCCAATCAAGCTTATTTTAATGCCATTCGAACGGATCTTGTAAGATTCACCCTAATAATCCTAAATAAAATTGATCTACTTAGGGCCCATAAATAAATCTGATTCCTAAGCTAAAATAAAATTCCATGTCTCGAGATTAATTAGAAATAAAAATCTCCTCAATCGGATCTTTATAGATCGAGAAATCACCTAAATACGAATTTACATTTAGTAACTCCATACAATTGGCTTCCTTGTATAATCTCGTAAATCTCAATTCAAACCCGAAAATTTGAACTTTTCATAAAAGGGGTGGAAATTTTCTTTTTAAAAACCAATGCTTAAAAAATCGAGAGAATCGGAAGTCAAATGAGAAAATTATAAGAAGAAATTGGAAAATGAATTAAAAGAAGAAATAAATAAAATAAAAAAAATCAGAAGCTGGTGAAGGCGAGGCTCGCAATCGCGAGGCACTTGCCCTCGTGAGCGCTCGCGATAGCGAGTGCGCTTTCGCTCGCGAGTGAAGTGAGCGCGCTCGCCGGGCGAGACGCTTGCCCTCGCGATCGCGAGTGCGCTCACTGGGCGAGACGCTCGCACTCGCGAGGGTGCTAGTCCGAAAAGAAAATTCAAAGTTTTCTTTTTCTTTTTTTAAATTATGTTGATTTTTTTTAATGTTGGGTCCGTGTTTTGCGTACCGGAGCAAACTGGGTCCCACATACCTCAAGTTTGCACGCGACCACAACCTTCAAAAGGTATTGTCCTCTTTGGTGCTCGAACTCGAGACCTCAAGGTTTTGTTGCATTTAAGTAATTTTTGTATGCTTATGCTTGAGTATTAAATTGTTACTCACTGAGCCGTCGAGCTCACCCCATCTTTCTCCTCCACAGGCGGAGAGCGAAAAACCGAGTCATCGTATCGGGAATGAGGCATTACTCCGATGCATTTTGCTTTTGAAGTCATATTTTTAAAATCAAAGCTTTAGATAGCATTTTGGGTGAAATGACTCTCTTTGTATTTACCTTTTGATACTTTCGATGTATTCAGGCTAAAATGCCCTCTAAAGCTTTGTATAATTTATACCTCCCTTGTAAATGCAAAAGAATTGGGTTTTAATGTATCTTTTATGCATATTGTTTAAAAAGTATTGTTGTATGTTTTGAGAATGGTTAGAAAGTAAGATTGTGTTGCTTTATGGGTTGAAAATGAGTAGATATTTAGGAGTGAGGTTGTTGTCATTTGAATTGTGTTTGGATATATATGTGGATTGGATTGTGTTGTGGAAGATTGGAGATTGAGTTTTCGTGCAGGTATATGGAGTTTGGATGAGAAAAATTGAAGTTTGGCTAGTTGAATTTTTAAAGGAGATGCTGTCAAAATTTTTGCAAAATTTGACAGCAACTTCGCCTAGGTTTTAGACTTTCTTAGAGCTTGAATTTGATTGGGAGATCTTCTTGAGAGTTATAGTATATCTTAAGATCTTTCCATGGGTATATAATATATCACATTTGGACTTAGGATGAAAAAGTTATAAGGTTTGAAAGATGACAATTACTGTTTATTTGGTCTAATGTTACTGTTCATATGTAAGTGTATAGGCAGTGACTTTAAGCAAGTTTAACATGAGTTGTCAAAAATTGACAATTCTAAGAAAAGGAAAACATGAAACAAAACCTAGATAACCTTACCTAAGTCTTTCCTAAGCTAGTACAACCAAAACCCCTCTCTAATAATCAAAAATTTCGAAATTCTTATCATAGGGATGAAACCCACGAATTTCTCTTCTTGCTTCTAATGGAGGATTAA
>JANIPN010000005.1:53118954-53134677 GCA_027478595.1 Erythroxylum anguifugum
AATTCATATAACAATGAAAAGAATTTGCTTTTTAAAGGTTTAATAATTACTTTTGAGTAGCGGGTCAGGTTACAACTTCATTAGTTCTAGGCGTACATTTTTTTATAAGCATTTGTACGGGCTACACTTAAAATAATAGAAGATTATTTTAACTACATGAAAATTGCAAGGAACAAGAAGATTGAAGTTATTGAATGATAAGGAGGAGAAAAAATTTAGTAAAGCATCTTCATCCCATAACAGTGGGGGACCAGATAATCGTTTGACTAGACCTATTTCAGCAATTACCATTTGTTATTTACAGGTAATCATGGATGAGTTCAATCATGCTATAAGAAAATTGAGGCAGAATTCTTTCACTCAGGAAAAAGGTTAAAAGGTCTATATCAGGCTGCTTCAGTTTTTATAACAAGAAACTGAAAATAGTAACAAACATGAAGTTATATGCTGCAAACCTGGAAGTCCAAATCAACATAGATGTTGCAAAAGCGATAGACATCTTCCAAATTCTTTGTATTTATTTCATTTACAATTGCTTCCGCGAAATCTCGAAGAGGATCAGGACTTGCATTCTTATATTCAGACGATGAAACCAAAATGCCATCCTGACATGTCACCACATTTTATTCAAGTAAGAAACTCAAAACAGCTACCTGCCCTATGATCTAAGCTTGAATTCAACACAATAAACCTAAGCTTATGCAGAACACCCAATGAAACATGACAAAAACAGCAATTACACCTCCATGAAGTCTTCCATTTGATGTAAACTATCGACAGCAATGATGTAAATGAGGTCTTCAGGAACTTCTCCAAATCGCTTCTTCCATGATGCGTGAAGCCACTGGAGACATGATATTCATCACATCAGTGAGATAAGATAAAAGTTAGTTGTCACATTCCTTTGAATTTTTCGTACACTATAAGAGATTAGAAGAAACAGAGTTGGTAAAAATCTTATATCTTTCCTTCTATATTGCCATGGCAATATATTTAAGGTAACAACAGTGGCTCAATCCACTAACAGATTTCAACAAACAAATAGAAGATGTTGGCTACTTATTCAGCCATAAAAAAAGTAACTGACTAACAATTAGCTACTCCTATTTTAGAGCTACTAATTCTGAAGTCAATTAACAACCAAGTCAACTAACAACCAAAACTTGAGCAACAGAATATGACCAGGTCTAACAACTCTGACCACGTACACCAATGTTGCTCCTCAAGACCCACGCACCACCTATGCACATATCATTCCCCCCTCTTTAAAGTATCGTTGTCCGCAAGGATGAAGTCGGGATAAATGTGTGAAAAACGCCACAGATTTTCCCAAGTGGCATCATCCTCCGAAGTCCCTACCCACATAATCAAAACCTCAGTCTTAGGCCTATATTTCCCCTTCTGAATGGTTCTGCGATCTAACACTTTCTCTGATATTGGTAGTATGATTGATTCATCTTGAATGGGTGGTAAAGCTGGCAAGGCTGGAGGCCTATTCCCCAGATATCTTCGTAAGAGGCTCACATGGAACACATCATGTACTTGGGCTCCTGGTGGCAAAGCCAAACGATGCGCAACCGACCCAACTTTAGCCAATATCTCAAAGGGTCTAAAAAACCTAGGAGATTATTTCACCAAGCTGCGAAAAGCTACTGAGAATTGGCGGTAGGCCTGTAGCTTCAAATAAACATAATTGCCCACCTGAAATTGTACCTCTCAACGATGTTGACCCGCTTGGTTCTTCATCCTCTTTTGGGACAGTACCAAATTACGTTCCAAGTCTCGCAAAATGGTTGTCCGATCACGCAAATGTTCATCCATAGCTTGTACTCACGTTGTCCCTGGAATGTAAGGAAGTAAGTTTGGAGGAGGAACACCATATACAACTTCATAAGGAGTAATTTTGGTAGCTGCATGTTGACTTATATTATAACTAAACTCAGCCCACGGCAACCAGTCAATCCATTTTCGGGGTTGATCTCTCATGAAGCACCACAAGTATTGCTTGAGTATACGGTTAGTAACCTCGGTCTGACCATTCGTTTGTGGTTGTTAACTTGAACTCATTTTGAGTTATGTTCCCTGTAACTTAAAGAGATTTGACCAAAAAGCACTCACAAAAATTTTATCCCTGTCAAATACAATGGATTGAGGCACCCTGTGCAATTTGATAATATTGGAGATAAACGCCTTAGCCACGGTGGTTGCTATATAGGGATGACGAAGAGGAACAAAGTGGCTATATTTGGTGAGTCTATCGACCACCACCATAATGACTGAAAACCCTTGTGATGATGGTAGTCCTTCTATAAAATCCATGGAGATGTCGGTCTATATCTTAGTTGGGATTGGCAGTGGTTGAAGGAGACCAACTAGACGCAAACTATCGTTCTTAAAGCGTTGGCATGTATCACAATGTAACAAAAATTGTTTGACCGAATTGCGTAACCCAGGCCAAGTGAAACTGTTTTGAATTCATGCCAATGTTTTATGGTATCCAAAGGGGCCCCCAACAGGGGAGGCATGGCAATCTGCGAGAATAGCTAGTAGTAGAGAACAATTAGGACTCAAGTAAATTTTATTTTTAAAAAAAACCATACCCCATCATGTTGCACATAGAGTGGCTAAGGTCGGTTGAGGTTTCTTTGATCCGGTTGTTTATAAATAGAGTCATGTTGCACCTCTTGTAGAGTAAGCCACCAGTCCTCACGAGGCAAGGATACTGACATCATTTGTAATTCAACCATCCTAGATAAGGCATCAGCTCCTTGATTGTCTCATCCACATCTAACATAATCATAGCCTAGGAGTTTTGGGAGCCACCTAGCTTGAACCGGAGTTGAGATTCGTTGCTCTAGGAGAAACGTGAGGCTTTTTTGGTTTGTTTTGACAATGAAAGCACGCCCAAGCAAATACGGACGCCATTATGAATGGCTTTGATGATAGCGAGCATTTCCTTTTCATATGTTGACAAGGCCAATGCTGACCCTTTTAATGCTGAGCTAAAATAGGCAATGGGATGGCCTTGTTGAGATAGAATCACGCCAATTCCTAAACCACAAGCATTGCTTTCGACAACGAATTGTTGTGAAAAATCTGGGAGCTTCAGAACTAGTGGAGACAACATGGCTACCTTTAATTTCTGAAAGGCATCCTCTGCTACTTCAGGCCAATTAAAACCTTCTTTGGTGAGCAATTGCGTTAATAGGCAACAATACTTCCGAAGCTGCTAATAAACTTGCGGTAGTACTCGGCAACCCCCTGAAAACCCCGAATTCCCTTGGTGGTAGTTGGTTTTGGCCACTCCTGTACTACTTGTATTTTGCTAGGATCCAAGGCTACTCCTTTTTTTAAGATGAGGTGCCCTAAGTAGTCTACTTGAAGTGCCCCAAAACGGCATTTCAATTGCTTTGCAAATAACTGATGCGTCTTCAATGTTTTTAAGACTGTCTGAAGGTGTAGCAGATGTTCTTGCCATGAGCTACTGTAGACTAAGATATCATCAAAAAACACTAAGATAAACTTACGCAAATGAGGCCGAAAAAGATCATTCATTAGACTCTGAAAGTTGGCAGGGGAATTTGTGAGTCCAAAGGGCATGACCACGAATTCATAATGCCCCTCATGTGTGTGAAATGCAGTCTTTGTGATATCATCTTTGTGGACTCTGATTTGGTGATAATCGGATCGCAAATCTAGTTTTGAATAATATTTGGAGCCATGTAATTCATCCAGGAGTTCGTCAATTACTAGAATCGGATACTTGTCCTTAATGGTGATCTTGTTGAGAGCTTGATAATTCACACAAAAGCACCAACTCCCATTCGATTTTTTTACCAATAACACAGGTGAAGAAAATGGACTACGACTTGGTCTGATCAGTCCTGAACTCAAGAGTTCCTACACCATCTTTTTTATTTTTGATTTTTGGTAGTATGGATATCTGTATGGCCTAACATTAACTGGTTCACTGTTGGGGTGTAGCAGAATCTGGTGGTCGTGGTCGTGGTCGTGGTCGCGAGGTGGTGGCTGTTGCGTCGGTGGCTTAAAAACTTGCTTGAATTCTTCTAAAATAAGACTCAAGTCCTTTGGGTACACTTGTTTTTCCTCAGCTTCCTATGTAGACAACAATTGGAGAAAGAGACTTGTACCTTGGATGTAGTAGCATTCTTTTTCTCTAAGAGCTTCCATGCCCATTTGTTTAATGCCTTGAAGGGTCCGTTTTATATGACCATCGAGAAAGGACATTGTCAGTTGCTTGTAATTTGTTTCAATGGGTCCTAGCGTCGCCAACCATTGCACGCCTAGGACAAGTGGGCATGCTGCAACTGGAAGAACGTAAAAATTTGCCTTCATGTGATACTCTTGAATCTCTAAAGGTAAGGCTAAGCATTTCCCCGCACAATTGATTTTCTCTCTGTTAGCTACCATGATCTGGAAAGCTTGGCCCTTAGTTACTGGTAGTCCAGTTTTTTGCACCATTGATTGATCCACGAAGTTATGGGTACTCCCACCATCCACCAAAATTGTCACTTCTCTCCCCTTCATTCTACCTAGAAGTCTTATGGTTTGTGGGTGTTCAGTACTTGCTATAGCGTGGAATGATATTTCTGGTAATGCCTCGTCATCTTAGTTATTATGTTGATCTTCAAATTCCTAGTCTTCACCCGCAACAACATCTTCCATCATAGATAATTGCAGACGTTGGCAACGATTACCAGAGACAAACCGTTCGTCACAGTAATAACACAACCCTTCTCCCGTCGTTCTCTGATTTCCTGACAGGTGATCCGCTTGAAGGTTGTTGGGTTACTGCTAGTAGCTGATTTAGATGCCGGTGAAGGTCCCAAATCCCCGTCAGATTGATTACTGATTTGGGTGGGGCTCCCAAGATTGACGGCTTGGAAGGAGAAGTCCCTTTTCTTTGCAATCCGTTCCGTTCTTCAACCAAACGCACCACCCATATTGCTTCTGTCAAGGATCGTGGTTGTTTGATTTTAACATCCAATCGAACTTCGTCTTTGAGCCCTGCAACAAAACACCCTAGTAAAAAATTTTCAGGTAAGTCATCTACGCGATAGGAAAGCCTTTCAAACTCCTCTTGATAGGAAGAAACAGATGTGATTTGTTTGAGTCTTGTGAGTGCTTCTTAGGGATCTTCGTAGTCGGTTGGTCCAAAACGAAGAAGCAATGCCTTGGTAAATTCAGTCCAAGTCACAGGTCCTTTGAACTTGGCATACCACCTATGCCATTGGAGCACAATACCCTAAAGATGAAAAAAGGCTAACTGCACCTGCTGATCGGATGCTACGTCCTTGAATTCAAAATACTGTTTTGCTTTGTAAACCCACCCTTGCGGGTCTTCTCTGTTAAACTTGAAAAATTCAGTTTGAGATGATGATTTTGAGTATTGGTGGAGGTAATCTGATTGGTGGAAGGTGGTTGAGCTGGTGCAGAGGATTCAGCTGGGGCAAAGGGATTAACGTTTGGATTGGCAGTGTTAGTGTGGGTCTCATTAGACACCCTCAAGGACTGAATTTCTGACAACACGGTTTGTAGAATGGAATGAACTTCATCAATACTGGTTTCATGACGACCTAGTATTTCCTGAACTTCGCTGCGAAACTCAGCATTAATTTGATTCCTTGTTCCCATCCTTAGCCTAACCTGCTCTGATACCACTGATAGAGAATTTTTCGTAGACTTTAAGAGATTAGAGAAAACTGAGGAAGAAGAAATAGAGTTGGTAAAAATCTTATATCATTCGTTCTATATTGCCATGGCAATATATGGCTCAATCCACTAACAGATTTCAACAAACAAATAGAAGATGCTGGCTACTTATTCGGCCATAACAAAGTAACTGACTAACAATTAACTACTCCTATTTTAGAGCTACTAATTCTGAAGTCAATTAACAACCAAGTCAACTAACAATCAAAACTTGAGCAACAGGATCAGGTCTAACAACTCTGACCACGTAGACCAATGCTGCTCCTCAAGACCCATGCAACCCATGCACCACCTATGCACATATCAAAGACTCTTTGACTTGGCACAAAATTTTGCTGGACTACTTAACAACATTGTTAAGCCTTCCAACATTATGCCATCCGCGTAAATTGTTATTCTAAGTTAACAGGTAGAA
This sequence comes from Erythroxylum anguifugum, assembly GCA_027478595.1. NCBI lineage: Eukaryota > Viridiplantae > Streptophyta > Magnoliopsida > Malpighiales > Erythroxylaceae > Erythroxylum > Erythroxylum anguifugum. The sequence goes on from JANIPN010000005.1 coordinate 53,125,103, forward strand.
ATTTGTCATAGTCAGGTTCTGGTCACCAAAATAACTTAAAATTGAAGAACTTGACAATGTTGAGAAGGCAAAAAAAAGAAAAGAAAATTTAAGTGCGGAGGCATCCAAAGCAATTTGAAGCCAAAAATCAAAGCAGAAATAACTTAAAATTGAAGAACTTGACAATGTTGAGAAGGCAAAAAAAAGAAAAGAAAATTTAAGTGCGGAGGCATCCAAAGCAATTTGAAGCCAAAAATCAAAGCAGAGAAGATAGATCACCTTCAAAACCTTTTTTTCCTCTGGCTTTTCTAAGATGCCCTGAATCGTGCACTGAGGAGTCCGCATTCCACATTGCTCCAACTGGCCCACACAAAAATAGCATTCATAACTATCTCATTGTAGCTTTCTACATACATCACAATTTATCCTAATTTAACTAGTATAATCAAGTTCAAGAGACAAGCATACTTGAACATGAAGACTAGACCTCTTATCAGCGGAAAACTGTCTCTGAGACTCACTCAAGCATAAAACAGGCGTCCCTTCATCGTCCACAGCAAACCGGACACCGACACCCAAAGGCCAGCCTTCGTGGGTCAAAGTAGAGAGAGTGCCAACTGAAGATAATTCCATAATGGTTCTAGATACTTCAGCTGGAAATGGCTTGGAAATGGAGACACCCACTTGGGTCGGCTCCGATAACGTGGAAAGGGAACATTTTAAGGACAGCTGGCGAACTGGGTTTTGCTTTGAAGGAGTGAATCGGAGTTTGTTGAGGGGTTTCGATCCAAATAATGGAGAAAGACACAAGCTTGGAGTGAGTGACTGAGTTCGGTTTGGAAGATGCATTTTGCAAATGGATGAAAGGTAAAAGAAACTGACTTTGCGTTTGAGAAAGAACTCCTGACGGAAACAGAAAGGATCGTTGTGACAGGTTTTTCAATGGCAGAAGATAGATGGACACAGAGATTAGGCTGGCCTGGCCCGCAAACCAGTTGAGATCTTCAAAGCCCAAATTTGCCAAGCTGATGCTGCTAAGAGATGACGATGATTTGTCCGTACCTTCCGTCTAACGGTTGATGTTCATTCATGTACGTGTAATAAGTGAATGAAATGGTCCCCTCCTCTTGTTTAGTATGAATTAGTTATGATGCCCAACTTCAACAAAGTTGGTTCTCCGTTCTGTCAACTTGGGTTTAGGCATGATTGTTGCTTAAACCAACTCTACGCAAGGCCCTGCTGCTTTCGTCTCGCTTGAGCATTCCACATTCTGCACCGCAGGCAAAGTTACCACCATTCCACAGCACCATGGTGTTATTTCTTTCTCTGTTCAACTCTCTTTAAGTGGAACTGGATTACATAAATCCCAGCCTCCCTATCTTGCAAAGCTCATTCACCAGTTCAGTCCCTGAAATTCTTCTTTAGCTACAATTCCATTTAAGATTGTATATTTAATCTATGACTTCTTGTAATTTTAAGTTGTTCTATCGTTAATCCTTGGGGATATATATTGCTTGATAAATGCTACTCAAAAGATAATATTTATTGCTATATAATTATTTGTTAAACATTGACAAAATGAATAAAAATTATGAAGGCTTGTGATGATTGGCATTGACATTTCATCATTATTCTTTAATTCTATACGCAACTAAAAATTTTAACTAATAGAACTAATATAAAATTAAATAATAAATTTATTATTAACCCAAATAAAATTTAATAAATGGCCTTAAAGAAGATTGAAACCATTAGTTTGTATTTAACGTGCATTTATATATGCAAAGCTTGGTTCAAAACTTAAAAAGGTTTCTTAAGTTCTACAAAAACATTTATTAAGTTTAAATTTAAAACTATTTTATATTTTTGGTGATTAATGTTTACTTGTATGGACAAACTAAAGCCCTTTCTATCTGTAATTGTTGAATCAAGTCATGTTCTAACATATATATTTTAGATTCTAACATTTATACAAAAATTTAACTTAAATTATAATATTTAATAGTTTTTAAAAAGAATATTAATATTGTAAAAATCATTTAATTTGAAACTAAAACTAACAAAATCCTAAAGCTGTGTCAAGTTTTGTTTTAAAAAAACATGAATTTTTTTAACAACCCCCGGATGTTATACTGCATACTCTCAATGATGATCGCATGGGTGTTAGTCGCACTCGGCCCATTAATCCTGTTATTAGCTCTAGCTAGTTGTTAGCTCTTTTATTTACCAAAAAAAAACATAATTTTTTTTAAATAAGTTAAGGTATGTCATTGTAAGTATGTCATCATGTCATATGAGAGTTGGTATATGAAGAAGGCAAGGACGGGAACCTTTTTGCTTATATGCTTTCTTATAACGATATGTTTGCTTCTCTTCTTTATGCGCATCCTTTTGTGATTTGCATTCGATAGTTTTTTTTTTTTATAACTAAAGAGGATCATTAATAGAAAGAGAGGTTAAGAGGAATATACATAACCAATCCAAAACTACAAAAGGAGAGTTCTAGTAGCTGAAATATAGAACAAAATCGATTCTCCCTTTAGACTAAGACAAAGAGAATAACTCTTGAATCTTAAATAAGAGTTGAAATAGAACCTGAGCAGCTTGCCAGGTAGAAGTGTTTAAATATACAGGAGTTAGAAATTAACCTAACCAAGCAAAACAAGCATCATTAACTTATACATTAGGATGTAGTTAAAGTAGAGAATATACAAGATTGGATTCCCTTAGAAATAATATGTTGCCTTATCCAATTAGTTCGGCTATTAGTAACACCTGTAAAAATTTCTGCAAATTTTTTAGAATCATTATGTTTCTTCTTCTTCCAAAGAGAGTATGTTCCATATCATATTACCAACTTAAAGATCTTCACATCACCTTGGTGAGTGAAGTGAACTTGAGCAGCCTATTTCACAAAATCAAACCAACAACCTACATCAAAATTTGGTTTACATAAGGAGAACACCTAGTTCCAAAATGAGCTGGAATAATTACAATTGGATAAAAGATGGTTATGACTCTTAAGTTCTCACTTACATGGGACATAAAGATTGTTATGAATGGAGAAACCCTGTAGTTTGCTTAGAGTTTTAAGCCTATTCTTGATTGCTAGTCAAAGAATAAAGGAAGCTTTAATCAAGTTGCAATTGAACCAAAGTCGATGCCAGCATAAAGTTTTTGGCATCTACATCCATATTAGATTAAGGCAATGGGAATTGGTGAATTGTTTGGAGTTGTGACTTATCCAAATGACTTTGTCTTCTTTTTTTATACCAGCTCTATAATTAAAGATATGTGCCATTTTGAAATTGAACACTCTAAACCTACAACTCCATTGCCATTTGATCAATAATGCATCTTACTTTGACTTTTAGGGGGATTAAAAGCTTAAGATTACTTTGTTCTTATAAACTATGTAAAGGAATTATCTCATTCCAATAATCAATACTAAAAATATATATTTTTCCATTCCTAACAATGAATTTCATCTACCAAAGCATAAATTCTCTTGAGTTTCAAAAGTTGGCTCTAAGTCTAGAAATGATTAATGCTAAACTTAATGGCCTATAAGTTATAATTTTTAATCATATAACTATGGATCCATCTTTCCCAAATGGATTCCTTGCTTATAAAAGGCTTCTAAATCTGCTTTGTCAACAACATTTTGTTTATGATTCTAACAAAATGGAAGCTCAACTTTCCTTACTTTTTGGAGGAGCAATCCTCATTCTATTTATCTCTAGGATAGGCTTGTAATCTATATAGTTGATCCTCTTATCAGTAATTGGTATTCTCAAGCACTTAAAAGGAAGCAATCGATGTTTGAGTCCTAAAATATTTGTAAGAGTGTTAATGGAGAGAAAAATAAGTTGCTCTTGGATTTGTTGATGGCTAACCTGAAAAATATTAAATAAATTGAAACAATTCATCATAATTTTTTACTAAAGTAGGCTTACAATGACTGACGAGTAAAAAATCGTCATCAAAAGACATATTTAAGAGCTTCATTTATGGTGGAGCTCAAAGCTAGCTCCTTGCTTAATTTTGTTAGTTATCATCTTGGTTAGGACCTGAATGTAAATGGTAAAGAGATAAAGTGATAGATTTCATCTTGTTTTAAACCATGTGCTCCATTGAAGTTGAGAGAGGGTTCATCATCCACTAAAATGGCATAAGAAATAGTAGTGAAGCACTGATCTAACTATAGGATGAATTTTGCAGGTATAACAAAGCTCTAAGTGATTTAAGTATAAAAGACTAGTTAATATAGTCACTTTCCTTTGAGAATATAATTAATTATTTTTTATTTTGCCAATATAGCTTTTAAAAATCTCTTAAGCTAAAAACAAGTTATTCCTAATGTTCCTTCCTTATACAAAGGCACTCTGGCTTATATTGGTTACGAATTTTATCACTTTTTAAGTCTAAATGCTAATATCTTGGAGATAATTTTATAAATCACATTGCAACAAGAGATAAATCTAGTCATCCAAAGAGCTTAGATTATGCTTTTTAGGGACTATTGTGATGAATGTTCTATTCAATTCTTTAAGCATCCTATTAGAGGTTAAAAAATTCTACAATTTCATTATGAATCAACTTACCAGTTAAATTCTAAGTTCTTTTGAAAAAAAAGTGCATTGAACTCATCAAGTCTTGGGCCCTTACAAAGATTGAGGCCAAAAGGAGTCACCTTGATATCCTTTGCTATAATTGACTTCATTAATATATCGTTTTGATGCTAAGAAAGAGAATCCTTGATGAAATTGATTTCTTACTCCTACAAACAATCAATATCAGCTATCCTAATAAAAGATTTGAAGTGATTAAATTTCAATATTTTAAGGCTCTCCTAGCCTTGATTTGTCTCTCTTAGCCTTGATTTGTCTATCTTTTACTATCCAAAAAGGGAACAAATTTTATTAATGTTTACATGACATTTTGGAAGAAATTTTAACTTCTTATCCCCTTCCTTTAGGCAAGTAACTTTTGCCTTTTGATTGATTAAGGAATGGTGATTCTCTAAGGATTTAGCATATTTATTTATAACAGATTATTCCTTTTCCTTAAGAGAAGCATCCCTTAGGTTTTCATTAACTCCTTTTAAGATTTACTCAATTCCTTCCTTATTCTATTGGTAGAAAGATTGGTGCTTATAATCTTTTCTTATAAGAGTTTCTTAAGTTCTCCTTTTAATTTCTTGCAACTTGCGCATGCATTTGAAGGAATATAATCCCTTTATTTCTATCTTCATCCCCTTAAAGACTGCCTTCTGAAAATCATCAACTTGCTTAGGAAATTCTTGAACCTAAACGGGAAACTTAGCTTAGTTTGGCTATGTTCTAGAGTAACTTTAGTTAAGTTATGTTTACAGTAGCTAAGGCTATTGAAGAAACCCTTATTATTGATGAATCAGAGAGCCAAGTAGTATTTGCTAAGGCTCTATTTAACTTCTTCCTAATGAGTAAATCACCCTCATCTATTACTCCAAGCATCGAAAGACCATCTTGCCTCAAGTTAAATAGACCACTTGAATATAGGCATTTTAAGAATTTTGCATTCCTTGTCTTGTTATTTAATCTCTCACTTGCAACTTCCTGACGAAGAAGAATATTATTAAAGTAACCTATTATAACAAAACATCTTAATCCATAAAATTAAAATGGTTTAATAAGAATGGGAAGGTTAGGGTGACAAAGCAAGTACTAGTTTCTTTATCAAATGGAAGGTAAATGAATGAGGTTTAATATGATATGGTGTCTAAGTAAGTTATACATATTCTTTTATTAAATTTATTCATCATCTTCTTTAATCCTAACTTTATAACACCTTTGATATTAAGCGTGATGCTTCAGGTGTAGGAATTGACGATATCTTGATGCAACATAGGAAATTAATAGCATACTTTAATGAGAAACTTAATGTGGCAGCCATGCACTACATATCTTATGATAAGAAAATGTATATATTGGTGAGTGTATTAGAGACTTAGCAACACTACTTATGGCATAAGGAGTTTGTGATATATATAAGGATCATGCAACATTAAATATATTCAAGGTCAAATTAAGTTGAATAAGAGACATGTTAGGTGACAAAAATTCATTGAAACTTTTTCTTATATGGTGAACTATAAGCAAGGAAAGGAAACTATATTTATTTCTACATTATCTAGGAGACATAATCTATTGAGTACATTGCATTTAAATTGATGTGTTTTGAGTGCATTTAAGATTTATATATTGATAATCTTGATATTGTTCATATGTTTAAAACATTTAAAAATTATGCATTTAGGAAAATTTATAGGTAGGAGAGATATTTGTTTGGAGATAATTGATTATGTGTATTTCATAGTACTTTAAGATATTTAATTGTGAGAGAATTGCATAGGAGAGCTTTAATTAGAGTTTAAAAGACCTTTGAAGTTTTGAATTAACTTTTTTAGATTTTATACCTATTCTTTTAGGTGAAGGAGATAGTTTCGATGGAAAAAAAAGAAAGTCAAATTAATGGAAAAGCTACATAAGAAAGAAAGTTAAACATTAAGAAGAGGACTCATTATACATTAAGTAAACTAATAAGGGATAAACTAAGTGATATTTGAACCTAGATATTAAGTTTGGATACGATTGAGAAAAAAGAGGTTTCCAAGCAAACACAAACATACGTTGTAACTAAGAGGAGATGAATCTTTTCTAGTCAAAAAAAATAGTGAATAACAATAAGATCAACTTGCTAGGTGAATACCACCTTTAATATTGTTGATTTATCTCTTTTCTACTTTTGTAGTTAAAGATGTTGATTTGAGAACAAATCCTTTTGAAGAGTGAAAAAATAATGGGAATTAAGCATTTACTAAAGTTATACCAACTTCTTAGCAGGGGAGACATAAAGAAGGGTTTGCATGGTTTGCAAATAGTTCAAATCAAAAGTTAAAAGTTGTTAGAGATCCATTATAAAACATTGAAGGACTATTGAGAAAAAGTACATCAATGAAGGCCAAAAAAGCTCTCAATGACTTAATGGCGGATCTTTACGCAAGGAGTGAAACTGTATTACTTGAAGAGATTGAATTCAAGCTCATAATGTTGATTCAAGTGAATGAGTAAGATATAGAAAGGGGAAACATAATTTAACTAGCATTGATGTCATATTGATGTTTGATATCAGTCTTATGCTAACTTTGAAAATTAAAGAACTAGGCAATATGACACCAATAACATGACCATTTAGAATTGTATTTAGAGCATAGTATTGTGTTGGTCTTATGTTGATTGTGTTTGTTTATGAAAAGTTATAGAAATAAACTGATGCTAAACTTAAAGTGAGACTAGCGTCAAATTTATGAAATTAGTTGTTTTAGTTTTTAAAATTCATATTTCTATCCAAATAAGGATTGAATTTTGGATTGAATTTTAAATTTTGCTTAGTTGTTTCCTAACTAGGTTATGATAAGAATGTTATTTTCTTTTTAAGATTTTAGTTCTTAAGTATTTTGTCCTATAAAGGATATTATATTGATTTAATAAATATATGGTACTATCATCAATCAAAACACTAAGAGATAATTTTTCTTCTTGATTAGAGAAACTCTTATTTTAGTTTCTCTAATCTTTTATAGTCCAAATATATGGTATTATCATCAATCAAAACACTAGGAGATAATTTTTCTTCTTGATTAGAGAAACTCTTATTTTAGTTTCTCTAATCTTTTATAGTCCAAATATATGGTATTATCATCAATCAAAACACTAGGAGATAATTTTTCTTCTTGATTAGAGAAACTCTTATTTTAGTTTCTCTAATCATTTATAGTCCCATCTAGCTTGTTAATAATGATCAACCTTAAAATCTTATCACTCTTATCCTATTTTTTCTTTAAGTGTGGGGATCAGTATCTTTTTTTTTTAATTTGTAGTTCGTTTCTTAAATTAAACTTGTCTTGATATAATAATCATTGGTCCTTATTCATATTGATATTAAATCTCACTATTCATATTGAAGGTCATATCAAGTATGCTTGTTTGGTGGGTATAAAAAAAAGGAAATGAGTATGGAATAAAAGATTGAGTTTAGTAAGGGACTACGATTATAGTGTCATTATTTTGATTACCTATTTTTGGGTAATACCCCATTTCTCTCTTAATCTAGAGGAATGGGTATCATTGTTATGTAAGGGTGTGTTTGTTACAATTAATTAAAATATAATTCATTCATTAATTTAAATATTGTAATTAATTAATTAAAATATAATTATTCATTAATTAAAATATTATAATTAAAATATTATTAATTAGTTACAATATAAGTAATTAAAATATAATAATTCATTAATTAAAATATTGTAATTAAAATATTATTAATTAGTTACAACATAATTAATTAAAATATAATAAATTAATTATAATAAATTGTTATTTCTTAGTATTTTTACAAACCAACCACTATCAATGGTAATGATAATCATTCCTTCCTCTTAACCAACCATCATAATTATAATGATAATATCTATTTCCATTTCTTATTATATTCATTCCCATTCTTATTATCATTCCCCTGTACGAACCAACCGCCCCCTAAGATTATAAGAAATAGCTTCCCAAATGCCAAATGATGGAATGAAAATAAAAAATTTGTAATGCTTGAAAACAACCTTTTTATTAGTTAAAAATAAGGTTATTTACACTAAACCTCTCTAAACCTCACGTCTAATAGGATTTCTACGAGTTGTTATTATTGTTTTTGGAAACTTAAACTTATATCATTTATGTCACAAATAAATTTAAGTGCTTACTATTTGATGTCTTCAAAGCTTCGACAATACTACTTGGGAAGTCTTTGAAAATAAGGGTGAAAATTGAGCTCAGAGTCAAGTGTTTTCAATTGGGCTTGAGCTAATATTGTCCAGATTTAGATCAGCCCGAAATTCAATTATTCTAAACAAACGACATCGTTTTATTTAGAAGAGTTTGATCTTGGGTTAATATGGGCCTTAGCAGTTTAGGTTTAGACATCGTTTTATTTAGAAGAATTAGGTTTTAGGTTGATATAGGCCTTAGCAGCTTAGGTATAGGTCCAATTAAAATATCGTTTTGTTTAGAAAAATTGAGTCTTGGGCTGATATGGACCTTAGCCAATGTTATGGATTTCGTACCGTACCGGCCGTTTACCGGAACCGGTACGACGTTATATGTACTGGGTTTTAATTCCGCTCGATACCGGCTGGTACCCAAAATTTCGGGACCAATCCGCAAAAAAAATAAGGGCCCATTTTGCAAAAAGTAAAAATTAAACCCTAAAAATCTAACCCCCCCGACTCGGCCTCTCTCTCTCAGCTCTCACATTTCTCACTCTTCGTCTTCGGCTTCTCTCCCTCTCACGCAGCCGCCGCTCCCTCGCCGTCGCCGGTCGTCACCCTCGCCTCCCTCTCGTCGTCGCTGCTCCTCCGTTGTCGGATCTGGTGTAGCCGTCGTCGGATCTACTCCTCCCTCCTCCCTCCTCGGATCTGGTCGTCGCTCGTTGCCACCTGCTCCTCCGTCCTCCTCGTCGTCAACGCACCACACGACCACCGTAGAAGACCCGACAGCCGACCC
>JANIPN010000005.1:53404938-53428119 GCA_027478595.1 Erythroxylum anguifugum
CATTGCATAATTGAATTACCAAGTATGAAGCATTTGAGTGTTATGTGTTATGAGTTTTGAGCTAAATTGATAAATCTTTAAATTTTTGGATATATATATATATATATATATATATATATCAGTTAGAGTCCTATTTGGATGAGGGTGTCATCCAATTGATTCGCAAGATCTTATCTGATAGAGATAGACGTAATCTTAGATAATTCAAATTTAGTGGGAATCCGTGACTCTGAGCTAGGATGCCTATATATAGCTCATTTGAACTCTGCTCTTCTCACTTGATCAGAGAGAGCATTCTTTATATTCTTTTGGGGGAAAGTTTATAAAGTTGTTCTTTTGATCGTATCTCTGTGTGTTTTCTTGTTGCCTATATTTTTAGTTGCTTCTGCATTGTTTCTTAGAGTGTGTGCGAGGTAAACACTTCGAGGGTTGGAAAAGGCTGAGTCTTACTTTAACGGATCTAAGTGAGATTGCCGTGCAAAGGGTGCGAGCGAGAAACTTCGGGTGAAAGTTCGAGTCTCCAGGGTGACCTTTGTATCTATATATATATGTGTGTGTGTGTACATATGCTTAAGGTTGTGGTCAATTGCCAATGACTATAAATATGTTATTCACTAAACTATGTAGCTCACCTCATTATTCCCTCCTCAGGTGTAGAAAGAGAAGATTAGCAATTCTTGCAAGGCATTCGAATACTTCAAGATAGTTAGAGATTTTGTAAATAAGTTAGTGACTAGAGTTTTGGATAGCTTTATAAGCATATCAAACATTGAGCATCCAATGCATATTGTATCTTGTGTTAAATCTTTGATGTAATGTTGATATGTAATTAAAGCTATGCATGAACTTCATCTTGAATTAGAATGAATTGAGAACTGAAGAAGTTTCCAATGTGTATGTGCTTATTTATCTTGTAGTTGTACATTTCATATTTCAAGTCTTTTATAGGTGTAGAAATTGCGTTTTGACTTTAGGGAAAAAAGTTGATTAATCTAGGTTGATTTAGACAAAGTTATCGTCTAGGAAGTTGTAGTTTATCGTTTTATCTTTCCAAGGATATAAAGCATGCGATTTTTGGATATTGTAGTCGAGAGTTATGACCATTACAAGTTAGGATATCGCAGATGATTTATATAGGGGACAACTATAGTAAAGATGAGAATTTGTTGTATGTGATGAGAACCTTCATTTGGTTCGTCTTAGACCAAGCCATCAACTGACCCACTCTTGACCAAGCCATTGTCTGATCCACTTCTGACCAAGCCATCGTCTGACCCACTCTTGACCAAGCCATCGTCTGATCCACTTCTGACCAAGCCATCGTCTGACCTTCGTCTGATCCAATTTTGACCCCCTAGATGATAAAATCTCTCTTCAGTGTCTTCATAAAAGTTGTAGATCTAGAAGTCTCCTTCAAAATCGTCCTAAGACGACCTTAATCGGACATCTCTAGTGAAAGTTATGCCAAGCATGTACAATGTGATTAAGGGCAAAATTATGTTTGATTCTTTTGGCCATAACTTCTTTGTATGACCTCCAAATGAAGTGATTCTTGAATCCATAGATTCCTAATATATTTTTCTATCTCTCTAACAAAATTGATAGCCTTTGGCGTTGATTTTAAAAGATAGATTGAATCAAAGTAAGGGTATCAGTTGGAAGAGTATGAATTGGATATTTTACTGAACATACTTTGGTATTTTGATAATATATTGATCTGTAAAGCTCCGAATGAGATGATTCTTGTTTCAAATAAACTAGAGGCATAGAGCTATAAATTGTCTGGAGGAGTCGAATTTTAATTCAGTCTCTAAGTATTTCAATTTCTAGATGGAAGTTGGGTATAGTGTACTGTTTCAGTTTTATAACAGTCTGAAAATGTTTGGGCCCTAACTTTCATATTTCTAAACCAAATTGAATAATTTTGGTGTCATTAGAAACTTAAGACAATAAGAAACAAATGTTCTGAAGAATTCAAATTGTGATTCCAGTTTAAGGTTTTCCTAAATCTGTCCTAAAGTTGAAGAAATGTGTTTGCTCAAGTTTTATGACTCCGAATATTGGGCTCCGCAAGCGGGGTCCAACAAAAATTCCATTTAGTTTCCATTCTTGTAGATAGTGCATGCTAATCAAATTTAGCTGCCGATGATCAACCACCAACCCTCCATTGGCAGCAAATAGCAAGCCTGATACGACACCTAATGTTGAAAAACCAGGGCATAGAATATAGGCAGAGAACGACGTACCCTTTTTTTAGCAGATAGATAAAAAGGAATCCTACAATGTGAGATCTTGATCTTGAAAATAATTAAACTTCAAAGTTAACCGCAAGTGTCAATCAAAACAACTTCAGACACAGGAACAATGTAAGTGGTAAGTGAACAGAGAAAGAGAGAAACGTGAAAGAGAGAATGCAATGGAACTAAAAAGAATGGAATCCCCAGCCTTGAATTACGATGTAAAGTATACATGTTGTCATTGTATCCGTAATTCAATATGCTGTCCCTCTCTCCCTCTCACACAGACACACACACACATTTCTATTAATATTTCGTCCACGATGTTTCTGTTTTTAGGAGGAGAATGGGTTATAAACGTGAAAAAACCCCTCAACACCTAGCAGAAAAAGACATAAGGCCTTGAAAATGGGGAAGAAGAAGAAGAAGAAAAAGTTGAAATTAGCAATGAGGAAAAAGCTTCTAAAAAGTCAGGTGCTAGTGAATACTAAATAGTTATTCAAGGAACAATGAAATTTTGTTGGACATAATCTTACTTTTTGATTATTTCTCATGCAGAGCTTAGCTTTCAGATTTGCCGGAAGTTGATGACTAACCCCATCATCATCCCTTCCGCGCACAATTTTTGCAAAACATGCTTCGAGGGTGTTTTTGCTGGTAAAAGTCTTTTTAGACGGAGGACAAGCGAAGGAAGCACGAACTTTAAGAGCTAGGAAAAATGTTATAAAATGTCTTGCATGTACAAATGACAACTGATTTTTTTCAGAATCCACAGCTCCTGTGATTAATCAACCATAATTATGTTTCCAACTCGTTAGTGTTGCTTTCCTTGAATGTATCAATAACATCCTCCTTGTTGCATTAACTTAAATTAATGGGCAACTCATGAACTCCATTTTCATGACAGGTTAATACACAGTTGATGCATGTTATTGAATCACTGAAGAAGGAAAGAACGAAGAAACAAGAATATGAGGGTTCTGGTGAGGAAAGCAACGCCAATCAGAAGACAACGGACACTACTACTGATACTGACGATTCCGATGAAAGCTGTACAATGCTGGTAGATGATAATTTGATGGATGAAATGGAATCCAAATCCAACCAAAAAATGCAAAAGCAGGAACCAAAAGGTGTTCATGACATGCCAACTGTGGAAGGGGAGAAGTTCCATTTTTTCAAACCTATTGATTCTAACAGCTGATTGAAGAGTGGAAATCATTCGAACCATTCAATTCATACACGTATAAAAAAGAACATTACCTGAAGGAGCCGGCGCTAAAGAACTGCCAACTGCTACCAAATTTCGGCGACGTCCAAATGAGCGAAAGAAGACTAAAAATGGAGGAGATGAGGCCAAGGACATTGGCGGAGTTAAGACGAGGAAGACGGGGGCTAAACCCGAAGCGTCGTAGTGGGACATAGTTGTTTGACTTTTATTTTACTTATACAGTGGATTCTCCAGGTGATAGCGTAGGATTACCTTTGGTCAAAATTCAGCTTTAAATTTTACAGTCTGTGTTTTCAATGAATCGAACTCAACATTTCCTTTTTTTCTCCACTTTGAACATCTTTTTTGAAAATTATGATATTGACAAATTTTCCTCTTTTTTTCTCCACATCTGTATTCTTGGGATTTGATGACTAGAAGCAAAGTAATGTTCATTTATTTACCTTCTCAGAGGAGAAGTTACAGTAAAAAGCATTGCTCTTAATCTACAAAACTAAAAACTCCTCGTATCTAAAATAAAAGTCATTTTATAGGGATGTTTACTTATTAAAAAAATTAATAAAATGGTTGATATACCCTTATTAATTAGATGTTGAAGTGCCTTGAAAATATAATCTGTGTAATCAAAATGTGAGAGAAATTAAAGCGTAATTTTGAAAGTAAAATCATAAACATGCTTAAAAAGTCACGAAAAACACTTATTTTGAATAATTAAAATCTCCCTAAAACAACTTTTATTTTAAACAGAAGGGAGTAGTTTAAACTTTAAAGGGATGGCCAAGAAAAATTGTACACAAGTGGCCATCTCTCTAGATTGAAAGAGAGGATCTTAAAAGTGTTATCTTCTGTTGCTCAAGTTTCTCCAGCAAGGAAAGGGCGTCGAACATGAAAGTCGACTTACCTCCAATGTTATCCTAATCAAAGGCAAAATTTCTGGAACATGCCTATAAATTAAAGATGGTAAGGTTCCAATTTCAACAATTTCCATCAACTCTTAAAATACCGCAAATTGGAGAAGACGAATTCAATGCCAAAAATTATATCAATGTTTAAACAGCAAAACCCGTACCTTAATTAGTTGAGTAAACTTCCTTCCAGCAAAGATTACGTAAAGGATCATCCATGACGCTAATAGAGTAAGCTTAGTCTAATCATCCATCAGCCTGTATTGTTTTGGAATGTAGCTCATAGCCGTCCAGATTGAGAAGCTTCTCTAAGTCCATGAGCAACGATTCAACTTCAATGGCCTTGATCGCAGCGATAAATCCTAAGAACGCTCCAGCCAAAAGTGACGGTAGATGCTATGGACACGAAGCAGTCTAGGCAATCCCAAACGTTGTCTAATTATGGGCCTGAATTTTTTTTTATCATTTGATCTTCATTAATATTTTTACAATAAATTGATAAATATCTTTTTAAATAATTAAAATTTATTAAAAATATGATAATTCAATTTGACTTGGTGCCAAGCCAAGAATAATTTATGACCTCTTCCTCTCTCTTTTTTTTTCTCTCAATCCGTTAGAATTTTAATCTGGTCATAGCCTCCCCTTCTTCGAAAAGATGAGTCTAAATAGATTCAGGATACAAAACTATTTCAGATTTGCAACAAAAAGTTTCCTTGTTCATTCCTTTTTTTATCACACCAAACTAAATAAACATACAAAAGAGAGGGTGAAGCTGGATTTGAAAGACGAATTAATATTTCATTTCAACTAGGTCCAGGTCCACCTGGATTGACACATTATACAGATGCCTCTTCTCTATGATCTGATTGTTACATCTAGGAAAATCCACGAAAGCGTACATTTGGAGTATAGAATAATGGCACACCTATACCCTCTATACATGGCCACACATCAAAATCTTATGTACCAAACTACAAATGGAAATTAAGGATTCAATGCCAGCGATCAACTACTTCACCAAAATGATGAGCCCATTACATACGTCAAAACTATTCAGGGAACACAGTTCTATCCAAACCGCCCCGGCCCTAACATCAAAGAATTAAAATCTACAGAACAACAGCATGCTTTCACTGCAAAGACGACAAATACCCACTTCCCCACCGGATACAACTTCTTAAGTTCTGCTAATGCAACAAAACAAATCTGGTGAGATTTCGGTCCCCCCTCCATCTAGTTGTAAATTTTCACTGGCTTCTCAAATGTGTGACGATTCTGCAAAATTAGGATAACAATGAAATTCCCCCCCTCAAATGCATCCAAACGCAAGGCTCATCTTTGATACATCATTAACACCCATTCTCAAGCCACTCAACAATCGTATTGAAAATACCCTCTCGTTATTTCTAATCATACCTGGTGTGTGGCGTATGACCTTTTAGGAGCATTATCAGAGTGTTCTAGACCAAGATATTGCTCCCAAGCACCATATACATCCCTTCTCTGCACCAGAGTGAAATATGACAAGGTCAGAAAACTTTCCACATGAGGTAGCAAAGTAACAGAGCCACAATATCTTTCTGGTGAATCCGTAGATTAAACATTTCCAGCAAAGACAATGCCGTTACTCAGCAAAATATTGGACAAATAAATATAAATTCTAACACTTGTTAAAACATAGTTGAAAGCTTTATGTTTTGACAATTGAGTACTAAAACTTCGAATTTGATGTGACAAAGATTGCAAATGGTAATGGCATAATAGGGTACACAAATCTTTGACAAATAATAGCAGGACTAACATTTTTAGTAAACTAGTATCCTTTATAAAGAATTTTAATACTCAAAATCAACATGTGAAGTTTTAGTATTGATTCTTAAATTTAAGAGTTACTTTATGCTTATGATTTCTATTTCTTAAGGACCACAAGAAAGTTCAAATAACGCCCTTTATCTAGTCAGTCCAGTTGAAGTCATCAACTGGATTTTCACAAAATTGATTTGCCATTTATCTATTTTGTGATCTCAGTGAAATCACTAGTTTGTTTTGTAATAACCAGACAATAAACACGCTACATGTATTCATGCATGCATGTAAAGTAACCGTGTATGTGTTTTTGTAAGGAGAAAGAGCCTTGATTCACCTGAAATCGACTGGACACCACATCAGAGTCTTGAAGATATTCAGGGCGTCCCAATGAGAGGAAAGCAAATTTCCACTGGAATATTTCAAATTGTACATTAAACAGAGATGATAAACAGTGTGGATGCTTTTCTGTAGAGATATTAACACAAATACCTTTGAGAACTCTTCATCAGGAACCTGCAATTTTTTCTGTACACGATCTTTAACTTCAGCTAAGGTCTCGCCCTCATGAATGACCAGGAAAAACGGTTCACCAAAATTCTGAATCTGCTGTGAGAGAAAATTAAGCAATTTACTACAAAAAGCATGAATATTTCAGTCAAATGACTGAAACCAGGCAACATCGAAGAAAATGTCATCAAATGGCAAATAGAAACAAAACAATAAAACAAAAAGCAATATATCACCACCTGGTTTTGAGTTGTGTCTTTCATAAAATGATAAACATGTATCAAACGATCATGAGGGCCAAGATTTTTCTCCTCTTCCGGAACCTGAGACAAAAAGCATAACTGTAAGAATTCATGAATTGGACATAAAAGGCAAATTGTTTGATAAATTCATCACAAGAAACAAACCTTAACCCGTTAACATGGAGCATTGTATTTCACACTACACTTATTCAAACAGAGATAGAAAAATAAAGCTGGAGAACTTCACAAGAATTTCAAAAACCTCTCTCCCTTAATCAACAACATTTTCTGTCTACTTTGAAAACCAAGAGACAAATTCAGCAATATCTCCATTCACATCATCCAATGGCTCCTTTAACCAAACATATCAAAAAGAAAAAATCCTCATTCAATTTAATATGGAATGCCAAATTAATCTGCAAAATATCAATTGCATAAACCATAATAAAAAGGGGCATTCATGCAAACAATTTAGCAAATAAAGTGCATTAAAGCATGTCAAACATAGGGCTCGGAAAGAACACCAAGTTGGGAGTTGATCTAAGATCATAGAGGAGCATACAAGGACATATTTGTAAGGACACTCTCAAGTAACCAGCACCCATTAATGCATGTCAAAGAATTGTGGCATCATTGAGAAAAACATACATTTTAAGTCAGTATTCAACTATCCACAGATTCAGATACCGAAGCATTTGCAAATATATAGAAGTCAAATTAATGGAATAATAATGACCCAGAAACTGTCTAGCTACAGAAAGACCCTCACCTCCTCTGCACGTAATGTCCAGTACTGATCATTGATATTCTCAATTTTTTCATTATGTGGGAAGATCTGGAATACAAACACAAAATTTGAAAAATAATGAAGCATCAAAAGCTATGTTACCTCCAAAAATACACTAGACAAGCATGCAGAAAAAAGAACTGCTTATTAGAAAATTTATCAGCATAACATGGAACTGCTAAGTGAGTATAATATTGTAACACCAATGCCTATCATTCTCTCTGTTTCTCCATTATATTTACTATTAAGAAATTCATGCCATCAGAACTTAAATCAATCATCATTTTAATACACTTGTATCACGACAAAGGCAAATATTTAGAAAAGAGTTCCTATTATAACCACGTTTAGCTCAATCAAGGATCACATGTAACTTAAATCTGTTTAGTGATGATGCAAGTTACTATACAATTATATGATCCACCTTAACACCCTAGGCTCAAAAGGACACAAGATATGATAATAAAATCATCCCAAAATAATAAAATTCCAAGCCGCACATAATATAAAGACAACAAATTTACAGAGAAGATACAAATTGTTGCCCAAACATTAGAACCCAATAACAAATGACATCGGTGTTCACTACCTTCAAAGTGCTCATAGGCAATACCAGGAAACTGGAGCCAACTTAGTTTCCATGTATGTGAGAAAGATAAAATTGGGGAAGAACTTTTTCAAGTGTTTTACATTTTGCATGCGAAATTTCATGCAAATCTAAAATTAGATACCTCTGCAGAACTCCACTTGCTAATGAGGCTAGATATTTTAGTTTTCAAGATATGAAGGAGAAAATTATGAAAGAAACATCAAATTGGGGCACAGAAACAAAAAGGAGTGAAATAAGGATCCACATTGCTAAGGAAAAAGAAATGAAGTTTGACAATAAGAACGAAAAGACAAAGGATTTAGCTTACAGCTTTTTAATCATTGATTTTATTTGATATCTATACGATCATTTGCTATGTTTTAGTCAAACAAAGCTGGTATCCTGAAGGTCATATGATCTAAACCTTGCATTGGCCTTATCATACCAAAAACTGAAACAAAAATCCCTAGGTGAAGTTGGTGAATGTTTTTTTCAGGAGGGATTACATCAATCAAAAACCGAATAAGGTAGTCGTTACCTTGTAGATCTTGTGATAGAAAACTTCAAGCAAACGAAGTTCAGCATTGGGATGAGATAACTCCTCCTGTTATAAAAATAATAACAAAATTAATAATGCATAATGACCTTTTTCCTTCTCTTTTTACAATTTTTCTTTTAATTGTGTTGGTGCAAAGATTCTGCAATTTCGGAATGTTTTGAGAAAAAAAGAAAAGCCTGAAGAAAAAAATCAAACAATTATTACCTTTGTCTTAAGATCATTAATAACATCACCAACAGTGCTCTGCTTTGGCAATCTAATGGTATGAATGACAATCTGAGAACATCATAAACATTTAATGAGGCATAACTTGAAAAGTTCCTTGCATCAGGATTTTCATAACCTCCACTAACCTCATCCTTTGTAGCATGATAAAATGCAACTTTCAATGTTTTCAGGCCTTGCAGTTCTGGCAGGGGGATGTCCAATACTTCATAATAGAGGACATCAGATGTCTACCAAAAACACAAAAATAAAATGTTCATTTTGTCAACTAGAACCTAAATGCAAAATGAGGAAAAAATAGTACAGATTAAATTTCTATAATTCACCTGGTTATAGTGAACAAGCATATCCGACAAATGCTCCACTCCCCGATACTTAATGGCTTGGGGCTTAGGTTGCTGGGAATAACAGTTATGAGATGTTAGCCGAATTTTAGATGGATCATCCAAGCCAAGGTGATGAGCTACTGTTTCCACTACATCATCATAATTGTTAAGCTTTGACCTGAAGATAAATAAGGGAAGAATGAAATACATTATACTCAATATCCTTAATTAGTTACTATCTTCTTGAGTATTTACTAAACCACTTACAGTTCAAGACAAAATTCATCTTCTTTTGGTTTCTCCAAGGATCGAAAGCGAACCACCTAAATGTCCATGAAATTAGACCAATATTGACAACAAAAGGAATCCATCAGAACTTTAAGTCACATGACAAGAGTATATGAAAATGCAAATACAAACAACTTACCTTCTTAACAAACAGAAAGACTTTTACTTTATAAATACTCCTCTATGTGATCAATCACATGGTGCAAACATGTTACTAGCACATTTGGAGAAAGACATTCAACTTGAAAAATACTCATCTATGTGACAATCGCATGGAGATCTGGTTGAACCAAGAATCCTCAAGGATACATTAACAAATTTAGCATTAGCGACCTTCTATTTTAGGATGGTTGGTAAGAATTATACTATGCCAGTATTTGCAAACAATTAGCTGATCCGTATTTGCGAATTATGATGGTGGGGCAAGAATAAGAATGTATAATATATCCTAGCCACTAGTTAAATTATGCATGACCCACAGCAACACGGTTCTACTCTAGAAAAACACAGAATGTAAAATTCTGGAGAAAAGTATGTAGCAATATCAAATTTTAAAAATTGAATGATCATGTACGTTCACAAAAAATCATTTTCATACCTGACGATTATGCACATAATCCAGAAATGAAGGCACATTAGGGAACCGGCAATGTACTTCACTTCCAGGGAGAAGAGGCTTTTGAAAGCAAATAATATCTCCATCTTCAAGCTGCATAACCAATGAAAATAAAAGCATAAATAAGAAAATGAAGAATCTGATTTGTCAACTAGAGATTGCAGGAAAATGAAACTAGAAATTGATTTTATATACCTGACTTGCACGAAACGTGAGTCTCTTGTCAACATGTTCACACATGACGTTAGGTTCAAACTTTATTTCCTGATAGAAAAAAACATAGTAATCACTACAATAGTATATAACTGATGCCGTAATTGGGAGATGAAAATATAAATTTCTTGTTACTTAAAATGAATATGCATAACTAACCTCATAAAGATCGATTTCTTGATCAGGTGAAAAGCCAGCCATTTCATTTAGCTTTGCCAAAATCTCCGATGGTTTACCAGTTCCCTTGACAAATAACCTCCCAACATACCTGTCCATTTACAGTGTAAGCCGTATACAAACAGTTCCTAGAGACAGGAAGGCAAGCTGAAGTGATGATTACCTGAGCACCTCTTTGAAAGGATCATAAAATTTAAAGAAAAGTAGAATATCCTCCTTATTCTTTTCAGGTGGAGGAACCGGCCGAAAATCCTGAATTACCAGAAGAATCAGCAGTACTCAAAAGGCTGTACAATATAAGACCAAATATTTTCCTATAAATCGAGTGGATGATAAAATGATGGATAAGGGCAAATAAAGCTACCGGTCCAAGCTCTACTTCCAAAAACAACTTGAGCTCAGCATTATTTGCCTTGTTGGAAACCTCTCTTAATTGTCCAACCTACAATTCATTGAGCTGGTAAAATAAAACAAAAAACAGGCTCCATTTTGACGTTGAGATCTTCATAAATAGCAAACTGTATCACAATCCCACAACATTCAAACAGCCCAAATCATTTGTACAAACTCTCATATAAATAAATACAAGAAAATGGAGGACCAAAAGCATCTTGTAATGATCTAATGTCTAGCAAATAATTCAAATTGCTGCATAGATTATGTAGTCACCTTCACACAAAAGTAATTTATTGCTATCAGAATAGAACAAATCACAGCAAAGGATGTTAAGCCACCAGATTGCAACATATATCGGTCAAGAGTGGGAATAGATTGCATTATTTTCCAGCAGTCAGAAAGCTTACGCAGTTGAAGAATTCCTCTGTGTGTTGGTATGTATACCATTGTGTGTGCATTTTACTAATTGTGCTAGCCAAACTGTTTAAAAGTATAAGGCCAAAACTTAGTTTTCAAGTCAAAAGGTTATCAGAAACTAATCTAGTTCTCCAACTTCCATAAGTATGCTCATAACATTACTCTGGGAAACAATTACCTTAAAGCCATGAGCTAAAAGTCAAGTTCAACAAAAGCATTAGAGATGCAACAAGTAGCAAACTCTGTTAAAATTACTTATAGAATCTTTAGCTCATTTAAAATTGACCAAAGTTCAAGGATTAGGCTTGCCCTGATGGCTAATAAGCTTCCCTCAGAGAACCGGATTGTCAAATTGTCTGACATCAAGAGTGGAATCTTCTTATTTGAACACTCATCTACCCACACATTCAGTACCAAAGGAGATGACGTAAATTTGAACAATTAATTCCTTTATTGTAATCCAAATTTAAACTGGAAAAGAGGAAATAGGAACCAATCCTGAGACATCCGTTTGCTGAACAAATCAGGCTGCATGTGTTTGAAATACAATGGTATTTACAAGTATACAATAGTCAACGAAAATAAATACAAAAAGTCATTATTACTCACAGACTGTGCTTCTTCCTGAGGAGTCAGTGGTCGATTTGGACGGTACGTATGGTTTTGCCGCTTGGCCCACAGCCAGAAGCGTTGAAATTGTACTGGTATACCAAACTCTTTAGCAATATCTTCCTGTGTAAATCATTACATCAGAAAAGTTCTATATACCTAAAGAAAATGCATGGGACCTATAGGTATATAATGTAAACAGAATGAAGGCTTAGGAATAATGACGTCCAAGATCACCAATGAAAAAATTGGTATTAATCACAAAATAAATCAAAAGCCACCCTGTAAAGTATCTGCTAGGAAGATCAGAATGATCTGGACAGAAATTTAGTTTTCCAAAGCTAGAAACCATAAAAATATAGTCTCCTAATAAAACAATCTGACCTGTAGGAAATACCAACCAGTCCATAATTACTTTTGATAGATGAAGGCCTACCCGGTATCAACAAGTTTCTATACTTGAACTAATAATAGCAGAAATTTTCTGATATAGAATGCATAGAAGAGAGTTCATTTTCCCAATGCAATAGTGCAAGCTCCTGCAAGCTCACTTCCTTCAGGAGTGTCTTACATTTTGGAGATTAGGCTTTAATAACAATCCTTCAGCAATGCCCTTCTGGCATAAGTCTAAATAAAAGAATCAACTGACAAAACAACCACAAATGACAAGGCCAATACTAGAATTCCTATCCCATCAAAGTAGTGCACAGAAGGGATGTCCCACAAATCACTCCTGATTCATTCAAATTTTTAATCTCGGCAACTGCCATCCAGACTGAACTGCCAATTTTTGTTTGTAATAATTGACCTTGCACCAAATTATGGCACCCTCAGCATGCTTAGGAATGTGATTAACCATTCTGTTGTGCATGGTATCATATATCCAAATGCATCAGACTACAAAATTACCATCCCACTGAATGAAATCTTCAAAGAAATTGAAAATGTGATAAGTTCAATAACTAGCCTTCCAAATTAGGCTTGGGAAAAAAAAGCAAAACCATCATGTGTTATTTAGGTCGTAAATTCAGCACAAAGCTCCCAATATTGGATCTGAAATCAAGTATTAATGAGACTGCAAATCTAAGAACTAGAAAGAAATTGAGGAGCACCTTAAAAAGGTTAAAAGGCAACTGTTTCTGTCTACGGAAACTACGAACTTTATCATGATCTACAAGATCAAAGTATATATCCTTCCCAATCTGTTCAAGTAGATCCTCCGTACGTGCAACCTAAAAATGCAAAGAACAACTGAATTGGTGACTTCCAAATATTTATAACAATAAACAATAGTGTGTTCGCATGTATGCCTTGACAGTGAGTCTATACAGCCACTGTAAACCAGGAAAGATGAAGGTAAAACAAGAAGTTACAGGAAATCACAAAGTATTAACCTTTATCATAGTATACAAGTGAGCTTCAGCTTTTTCCTTTCGCTTCAGCTCCTTCTCCTCTTGTTCTTTCTTCAATCTTATCTGCAGTAAGAAATTTGAAGTGCAGTTCAATTTATATGAGCATCAAAGAACACAAAAACAACAAGTAGGCAAAGTTCATAGCTAGCATCTCACCCTTAGGTGCTCTGCAATGTCTTTCTCATCCACATTACAGATTATCTTTTCCTTGTCGCTCTCACGAATGTACACCAGCATGTAAGCATTTGAATACTTTGTAAACTTAAAAGGTGAGTTATTAAAGCCAGGATTTGTCTGTGGCAACTGTTGAATGGAAGCAGGAAGAATTAGTCTATGCTAATTATAAAACATGGAATACTCTAAAACCATAATATGTTACCTCTTCCTCACCACCATACTGCTCCTCTAAAGCCCGTTTAACATCCTCTTTTGTTACCCTCTCATCTTCAAACTTAAACCTACATTCCACAAATCCTTACGAGTATAAAACTTATGGAAACAGAAATGTTTTCATGGTTTACAGAAAGCCTCAAATGTGAATTGACACAGAAACAGCAAGTTGAACATTTTGGAATTTTGTAGTAAGAATTGAGAGTTCAAGCA
Organism: Erythroxylum anguifugum; assembly: GCA_027478595.1. Lineage (NCBI taxonomy): Eukaryota > Viridiplantae > Streptophyta > Magnoliopsida > Malpighiales > Erythroxylaceae > Erythroxylum > Erythroxylum anguifugum. The sequence goes on from JANIPN010000005.1 coordinate 53,419,090, forward strand.
GACTGTCTAATAAAATGCAGATGAAACACGAAGATAATATGCAAACAAGAACCACAAGCTACCATGTGATGTCCAATAAGCTACAGCTGTTTATATCCTCATTATAAACACTGAATGGAATGAAAGCGTAATTTCTCAAACCAGCTAAAACTTAGTGAAGCACAAAACATACCATTGATCTGAAAGAGTTGGCCTGATGTAAGCATAGTAGTGTCCACCATGCACGCCGCCACTATGGACCAAAACACTGTGCACATAAAACACGGGCTCCTTAGATAGCCAAATTCAGGAGTTCAACTACAGAAACTAAATTCCAGGGCAACTAGTATCTTTCAAATGGAAAATAGTGTTGTCACAATTCAGCTAAATAAAACAAGACAGAGAGACACAAAGCACAAGCAAAAGACAGATGAAAATTACTCAACAATGACTTACTAGTCAGTAATGAATGTAATTAAAATAATGTTAAGCAAATTACTAACCAGTAGTAAAGCAAATTACTAACCCGTAGTAACGAAACTAATTTGAATTAGAACATTGTATTCACATGTTATGAGATCACAGTAAAAGATACTGAAAAAGAACCTAGGTTTAGGTTGCTAATTATCAAATACCAAATGGACCTCTAGAATCAAATTCATGCCAGGATTAGAGTTCAAAAGCACCAACAAACGTTGGCAAAATCATCCAAAGATTACCCACATGCAAAACCAACAAATACATGCATTTATCATTTCAGAATCTTTTTGTTCAAGAGAGTTGGATCAATAAGTTATACAAGAGAACAAGTTACATTAAGGGATGAAAGCATAGACGAGCAATGATTCACCATAGTGTAATGTCAAGATTCTCAATCTACGAAGGAAATGTTTGTTTTAAGACTAATTTAAAGCCTGGATCACAAAGCAATAGTTACAGGAATGGCTAATCTTTCACTCAATATTGTGTTGCACAAGACTATAAAGCAAGTTTTATTGTTTTAAGACTAATTGAAAGCATGGATCACAAAGCAGTAGATTATAGGAATGGCTAATCTTTCACTCAATATTGTGTTGCACAAGACTATGACGCAAGTTTTATTTGCCCAAGATGCAAGCTTCAGCAGTCTTAGCTCACTCCTACAAGTCTTGGTATATCTAAGTCTCAACTTACCAACTTCCTTTTTATAGGCCACATATCATGAAGTGCCTCCAAACATCTTAGGAATAACTTCTATTTTCATCAAATACACATAGGTTTGCATCAAGTTCTATGATTTGCCTTTCCGAGGAATTTGTAATCATAAGAAAGAGCATCGATATCATAAGTACCATAAGTATATTAAACTTTAACAAACATAGCAAGCCCATGCATCAGATTCTCTCCCCTATGAGATAGCTTATTCCTGAAAGATGCTTTCATTGCTTCCATAAGGGCATTAAGATCATCAATAAACATCGCATGATAGGTGGGACTCTCTATCATGTACCCAAAAATGGTAATCAACAAGCACAGTAAAGTCCAATTCTATCATCCAAATCAAAAGAAATTCACAAGAACAGAAATCCTCAGGCATAGTAAAGATTACAATCATCTTCCACAAGCCAAAGGAAATTTCAGCCAGCACCTGTGAAGAGTATACAGGTTACGAACACTTCTGTCAGCATCAGGTGATAAATACTTTCCATTCTCTCTGTCAAGATCAAGTTGTAAAGGGAACTCATAGCGGTCATTTATCTGCAGGAAATCAACATAAAAGTTAAGTCCCTAAACCAAAAATAAAGACCAACATACAATACAAAGTTCATGAGTTGTTACAATCGGGTTCACAGATTTGCGGAAATTACTTGAGAAACATTAGCTCAGAGAGCAACAAAAGTCATAAATTCTCACAAAAATGAAAAAAAGAACTCTTTAAAAGAGAATATAGCAGTTGCATCTCAAAGCTAATTAGGAACATCTAATTATTAAGGTTGAATTGTAGAAACGAAAGTAAAGTTAGCTGAATAGCTGAAACATAAAGAGGAATGATAAAGAAATATAAGTAGCTTCCTTTTCTAGAGAAGTTGAACTGGCAGGACATCAAACATTCCAGCAGCAGTAAAACGAATCGAATCACAATAAGATAACAAGACCCATACAGTCATCATGTGAAATATAAATACTTTCAGGCATAACAAAGCCATGGTTTAACTACTAACCTTCACCATTGTGTCACGCATAAGGTCATACTCAAAACGTTTTAACTGAAGTTGAAGAACAGGAGGGAAGTCGATAAACAGGACTCCTTTCCTAGCTTCCTGGAAATTGACATAAAGAAAGGGTATAAGAAACATTGTCCATGCAGCAATAGATAAGCAAAACTATAAAAAGTTCTCCAACTAAAACAAAAATTGTGCAGACCAAACAGTGCTGCTCCTTTTGAAAAGAACAAATAACAACAGATCATATAAAAGACAAAATCCAATCAATTTAAAAAATTAAAAATTAAAAAAAAAAACTCTAACGTTCAACTCCACCAAAAAAAAAATCTTCAAATTTTGAAATTGCAGCAGAACAAATTCAACGGTTCTTCTAAAAAGCACCTATAAAGAATTTGATTGGTCAATTTTCTACAGAAAAGCTCACCTGTAATCCATACTGTTCAGCATGATACTTATTATCACCCTCAAGCCGCTCCACCTCCACATACTTGTCAAAAGATGCATAAACATCCCGACAACCTTTTACATCAAGCTGAAGATCTACAATGACAAAAAATCACATGAGGCCAACAAGATTGATCTATAATAATTCAATTACAGTGAGTAAGCTTGAAGTATACCATAAAATGATTCCTTTCTTGTCGATTTATAATCCACATTGATACATTCAATATAATTCATGTGATGTCCTTCAAATAACTGCTGAATTGTGCCCTCAACAACAGTTCCCTGTACCAGGGAAAACAATGTTTTTAACAAACTACAGCAACGAATACTAAAACCCCATAAAAAAATATAGCTCATATACCTTCATTTTATCTTCAAGTTTCTCACAAAGAACTCTATTAAGTTCTTGCACATCATGCTGCATGAAAGAATCGTACGTGTCCCAACCAAAAGACTTTGTCAATTCTTTTGTTGCTACACTAGTATCACTGTATTGAAGTTTATAAAACAAACTCTGCAAAGCCAGAGGAATGCTCCCTGATGGCATATCATTCTCAGTTGTTGGCATATGATAGACCGCCTGTAATTAACATTGTCAGACAGAAATTGTACTCAATCCAACTTACAATTACTATATACACCAACCTTTCTAAAGTAAGGAATATGATACAGCGTCTGAAGAAGTGAGTTCATATAACAAGTGGCGCCTTGGTTCTTAAGTCCAACATAACCAGTCTCCTTCTTTGAATCATGTGACCAATAATCAATAACCCTGCGAACTGCTACATCAGCTTCAACTATGCATGCGTCATTAACTAGGTATCCTCTACTTGGATCATACAACTCCCCTAGAGGCATGAATGAAGTGAAGCCCCAATCACTTTCACGTGCATTGAACTGGTGCTGTGTCTCTGCAGAAGGAATTGATAACGATCATAAGCGACAACATTTTTTTAACCAACATCAGATACATGAATAAACATTCATACTTTCTTCTATAGGAAAATTTTGACAGAATTCCCATGATGAAAAGTATCCACCTAAATGGCACATCATGATGTTTTATAAAGACTTGGTCCAAAATAAACTAAAAGGGATTCAAGACATCATTATTCTTCACATAATGGATACTCATTTGACTTTGGTTAGCAACAAATTCTGTTTGCAACAAATTGAATGGCAACAAAAACTCAGCTGTAAATGATTGCTCAAACATCGTAAGATAGAAACATATATTGCATATCAAGCGCACAACAGGCATGCAAAACAAGACGGGAATCAACAAATTATCAAAAATCATTTTTACAAAATAGATATTGTGAATCAAGATAAAGCAAAACCAGAATAGAGATATTCTCTTTGTTTGGAAGGGGAAATTAGGTCCTATTTCCTCAAAACAGGGGAAATGAGATTCACACAGCCCAGCCCATCATGCATGCCCTTTCCTTCCAAATCAATTCTCTCTCTCATAGAAATCTTTTCTTAGAATTTGGATTGCTAGACAGAGACCTCAGGCATGCCACAAATCCTATGCAACTGAAAAATTATTCTACTTCGTCCACACCATCCACCTCTTAATGAACCTGTCAATTGGAAGATTCACCAAGTATAACGTGGTCACTCAACCATGCTCAAGATTGAGTAATTCTCAGGAATGATCTCTCCCTCAATGGGAGAAACTACCCATTGTGGATGCCGATCTGTCTTACTGATAAAAGCAATGCATCTCCTACTTTTCTCTGGTAAGTCACGTCCTTCTATTTTTGTAGACTATAATAATGAAAATTTCAACAAAGTTAATTAACATAACCAACAAGAAGTGATATAGCACTTAATTACCATTGGAAATGAAAGAGAATCCACATTGCATTTAATATTAAGATTTTCTTCTTCTAAATTTGACAAATGACAGGAAAAGAAAACGGCTATGTAAAATACATGCAATGGTTCTAACTAAGAATGAAACTTTTAAAATCGCACCACATGAGCCCACAAGGCAACAAATCATTTAAAATAGATTCTATAACTTACAGTGTCAACTGTTAATTAATGCTATTTTTTTGTTTAGCAGTAGTTAAGATACTCTGCAAGTTCATTTTAACCCTGCCCCATTTACAAACCTAAGACTCTATTCATCCTTAAGAGATAGTGATATAGAAAGAGAACTCCTTCGCACAAATAAGAATATATTCTGATATTTTATTTGTACCTAATTTTTCCACCACTCCCTATATAGAATTGATAATTTTCACTAGAGTTGGCATGTAGAAGATCATTTATTCTCTTAACCTTTGCATCTGACATTGTGCCAAAAACTATCGAGTTTCTTTTCTTGCCCTTTTGTTTCCCTTTCGTCTTGAATTAAAAGTTCCGTAGAAGGAACGATTCATAGTGTTACTTTGCACCACCTAAGTCAACACATTTTATACATTTTTAGATTATCATGAACTCAAAGAACAAGGTAGACGTAGCAGGAGTTGCTAAATATTCAAATCAAACAACTATCCCAAAGAATTGGCCATTCAATTCTTAATTCCCTTAAATCTAAATTCCAATTTGAATTACATGCCTCAACCTGAACTTCAAAGAAGTCTAGGTTCAGAGATGTAAAATATCATATAAACCACTAGCCAAACAATATAATCACTTGATATTTGATCATCTCACACAAAAGAAAGAGGCAGAGGTAGAAATCACAATAATAATGATAATTATTATTCTACCACTATTATTGTTACTACTACTATTACTGCTACTGCTACTAAGTAAAGATAATCCTCTAAAAAGAATTGAAAAGCAAAAATAATGATTGCTAGTTCCATTCAGCAATGCAAAGTAAAAAGGAGAAAATGTTCATGCTTTCAACTCCCAAAGACAGTTGGCAAAGTTTAGCGCAATAATTTTTAGGCAACCTTAATAAATGATGACTAAAGAATGGATGCAAACTGAAACAATTGTACTTCACAAATACCATCCCAATACCTTTCCGGATTGAGTATTTTTGGTGAATCTGATTGACAACCGATAAGCTGAACTGTGCATATCTGCTCCATCCATAAGGTAAAGTTGCAGAATCTGCAACATCTAGATACATTGACAAATGATCCACGTTGTTCCCCTTAGGGAAAATGAGTATCCTCCTAGCAATGTGAGACTCAAAGGTCAACAAAATGAAATGAATAAAATATATGCAGAGGATATAAAATATTAAAGATGTCAACATACCATTTATAGCCACCAACAACAAAAATATCTGAGTAAAGTTTCTTGGTATTAAGCCTGGAAAAATTGTCAATTGTCCATGTAAACCTTGCTGAAGGTGGATCATCCAACGTCTGAGGGTCCACTGGAGCCACATTCTCAGATTGCGCTATTAACATGATATAAATTTAGAAATTGATTAATGCTATTAAAAGAAATGTCTTAAAAATTGAAAATGAACACTCTAGAGCAATAACTGAGCAACTCAATAACTAAGACACCATAAATTGACAGTTCCGCAATATCCAAACTTCAATTTCAGTAATTTCTCACAAAATCCCCTCCAATCAATCAATTAAGCTACCAAATCTAAAACTCCACTATGCCTCCTACAAAGAATAATGAACATTACACAACAAGAGTAAAATAATCCTGAACCTCACGCTCCACGCAATAAATTGTTCAGTATGAGCAAATGATTTAAATAGATATTACATTATAGTGAAGATGAGAGTGAGGGTTTCGATTTTTTTTTTTTTTGGCAGTCGGAGAGTTCACGTGCATTTTATCGGGAAACGAACTGAAGAATGGAAAAGAAAGATAGGAGTGCATACCTTCCATGGGCTGAGGACCATCCACAAAGTCAGAATGTGGAACCAGCATCTCATCGTCCTCTTGCTGCTGCTAAAAAATTGAAAATAAAACCAAACAAATCAGAAACAAAAATGAGAAGAGCTCGGATCTGCTGATGGAAACCCTAGCATAAAATTTGCTAGGGACAAAAGAAAAAAATTATGCTGAAACATACAGAGTAAAACATCCAAATTTCACTGTCACAAAAGAAAAGAGAGAGAGAGAGAGGGTGATAGCAGCCAATCATCTACACTATCAAAATCAAATCGAATTGAATCAGAACTCAAGCAACAAACACAAGCATAAACAAAAAGATAAAGTGATAAGAAGCAGGCTCCATGTGAAGTTTCGGAAAATTACATCAAGCGGCGGAGGAGTCATCAGAGTCATGGGCGGTGAGATCGGTGGCGGTCCAATCACGACCGGAGAGTTAACCGGAGGTTGCCGGGGCAAAGATTGAAGAGAGAAAGGGAGAGACGATGGGGAGAGCGCTGCGAGAAGAAGAGAAGAGCCAAGGGGTGGTTTTGTACGAAAGGGGACAATTTGGGGATTTTGTTCTCAAAGTTTGGAGAAAAAGTTTTGGGGATCGATCATTGGAGGGTAAATGAGGGATTAATGTGATGACAAACAACAGTTGCTCGTTCTGGTGTTTCTTATAAATTTAGTCTTTGTAATGGGCCAAATTGGACTTAAAAAGGCCCAAGTCCAAGAAGATCAAGCCCAGCCCAATTATATATTATTATATTTTTAGAAAACCGACAAAACACATTGTTTTATATATAAATAAATGGATTCATGAAGGTCTTACTTTTGACTACACCAACCCTTTCATCTCGAAGGTTGATTTCTCAATCAACATCGATAAAATTCTTGCCCCTCTAAAAAGCGTGCCAAGCGAAGGAAGGGCTGGTGCTAGAGTCGACCAGACCCGATCCAGCAGAATAGCCTGTTCGGGTTATCATCCTAACTAAAGTAGGCGTCCACGGGCAGAGTTACCGTGCTTCATCGCTTTCGGTATGTATGACCCTGAAAAGTCAGCATCTTGAATTTTCTATACTGTTCTTTCTTGGGTCCGTGGCGTCTAAAGCACTCCAATGCTCCCCACATCCCACTTCTTTTTTATTAAAAATAAAAATGAAAGTAAAATTTTTGGGAATCCATGGACTTTTGAATTAAAAGAAAACAGTTGGGATTATTCTCTAACGACTTGATACAAAATTTGGTCAAGTAGTTTTTGTTAATATAAATATATTTTATCTAGTTATTTTTAAAATACTTTTAGTATATTGAAATAAGAAAAATATTAATAAAAAGAAAATAGGAAATCTATGATAAAGTCTGAAACATATCCACTTCTTTTTTATGACATTTTAAAATTATTTTATTTTAATGTATTTTTTATATACATTTTCTTGTAACATAATCAAGATTCTTATTATTAATAAGAACAAATGTGCTTGTCCATGTAGTTTATATAGATTGGATATTTGACCAAAAAAATGTATAACATTTTTGTAAATGAAAAGGAAAAAAAAAGCCCCCTAAAGGGTAATTGAGTTGGTGGAGTGAAAGAGTATGGGGCTAAAAGGTCCCATGTTTGATTCCCCCTATTTACGATCTCTCGATCGAGCTTGTCGTACAGGACTTGCCTAGTGCAAAGTACCCGATTAACGTGATTTGCAGGTTATTGCGTCAATCCGAAGATTTACCCAATGCACATCCAAAAAATAGCAATTATAGGTTCCTCTATTTCAAAAAGAAAAAAGAAAAAAAAGGAGACAAACATAAATTCAGTTTTGTTTACAAATGTGAGTTTAACGGTCTTGATTTCACGAGTATCATCTCAATGCCCATTAGAGGTCAACGGTTTCACATTCATATGGCTTTTGTTTTTTAGATTAATACCCTTTCTAGTATGAAAAGGAACATGAATATACAGAGGAGTTAACTTTATATTTGATAAAAATATGTGTTGAATTTTTTTTTACTTGTGTACATATTTAAGATTGTTTGCCAATTAACTTGATAGTTGATACCGTAACGACTTAATATTTCAACGATGTTAGTTTCAATGAACTTGAAATCGGACCAGATATCGGCTATGATCATATGTACCCATAACATTCAAATATAAATTAGTTACATATGTTTTATGACTTCATTTACAAGAGGCTAGGTGGTTAGTACAATAGAGCCCTTTCATATAAGGTAGACTACAACTTATCAACTCCACCTTACTCAATCTTCATATTCATTGGAGCTCTCACGTTTCCATCCTAAAGGAGATAATGAAGTATGTTAAACTTGCTTAAGAAAATCCTGTGATCAATGCTTAAAGAGCAAGCTAAAGTGGCTAGAGTTAAAAGGACTAACCTTTATTTGGTCTAGGAGAATAGGGTGTTAGTACGTAGAGGGAACCTTATTACGTACCTCAGGGTCCCATGAAATGATCAAAAACGAAGGTAATGCGGAATACCTGGATTTCAGTTCCAAATGGTAAGAGGCGAGCGTTTAAACGCTACAAAACCTTGAGGTCTTGGGTTCGAGTGCTAGAAACTCCCCAAGA